>CM052193.1:13710932-13996897 GCA_028455805.1 Lasioglossum figueresi | reverse complement strand
AACGTTTTCCTAGTCGGTACAAACTCCAGGACCATAAATCTCACCCGGAAATTATTCACAGCTCGTATTAAGCTCCCAATACACTTCTGTAATCGATCTGAAATGACTATTTTCCGGGGAAATCACTGTTTCGTTTCATCAGGGAAACCCCTCATCCATCTTCCATTTTTCGAGTCATTAATCACCGCAGGAAGCGTTCAACGAAGAAGATCGTACAACGGTTAGATCCTCTGAATCCTTCCGATCCGTATCTGGATTTTTCTGTGACCGTAATTGCTCGCACGCTGGGGGATTAGTCTGAAATGGAAAGTAAGCGGAAAGTGAAAGAGAGCAGATGTTATGCTGCACAGAGAAGGACGATTTCACCTGTGCTCGCTTACTACACGTTGGATCTCTGCCGTTTACACGGATCTTGATCCATGCCCTTGATCCATGGCCGTCTGTTCGAGGTTCTTCCGTTCTAACCGCCATAATTGCCCCAAATTATGGCTTGCGTCTCGATCTACTTAGCTCTAGCATTGGTTATGCAAATGGTTCAATCAGTACGATTTTTATTCTTAATTGATGAACAGAAAGCTGGAGTTTACGATCACTTTCTTCGGGTGCTTGCTCTTTACGATTTCATAGATCATTTGTATTATGCATTGTCTTTACAGTATAGTAACGAACAATGAATGAGCTCGATACAAAAAAGATACATTTTGTTCACGTTGTTACGATGCGAAACTAATCGTTCAGAAAGCGATCGCAATTTTTCATAACCAAGCAGAGAAAGTAAAATGAAAATCTTGAAATTCGAAAAAACAATGAACTTTCTATGTTGTATTATAACGAAGATTGCATGCTATTTCTTGCGCTCCTCCAGGATGTAATTAATGGTTCTTGCGGAATTAAACGGTAACGTACAAGCAATTGCATCGGAAAGTATTTGCGAGGATAGTTGATTTGTCACGTTTGCTAATCAATTACGTTATTTTGCATACACGTAACAAACGATTGTATTGCGAATATTAATGTTCGATGATGGATAACCATCCGTGAATGTTCAATTAAGAAATGTTTACGGGAAACTGCTACGAGCAAGCGAGTTGGAAAATTGCAAAAAAGTGTAGCCACAGTGAAAGAAGGTAGCTGCGCATTTGTAACAAAATACATTTCCCGTTTACTTTCCACTCTGCATGGGCGTAGAAACAACATTCAAATTTCGGTTATGCATTCCATTTCATTATCAACGATTTTACGTCTACACACAAATGTCGATAAATACTCGGTTTGATCACCAAAGTAAAATTTATACTGTTTACAAATAAATTGTTCAAAATTCCATACGTAATATAAGTAAATTATACCGATCTGATCGCATTAACGGAGTGCAGAGAAAACGAATGCAACCGAAGATTCTCGAGGGGCCTCTTTCCCAGCGAAAATGGTAACGTTGTCAATCAACACAGCCTAACTATTTACCAGCATACCTATTAGACGATTCTAAAACTGTCACCAGTGAATACAAAAGGAGAATTCTCACGGAGAATTATATAATTACACTGAAATCTCGGCTATGAAGTCATCCGAGGTAATGAACCGGTAGAGTAATATCGGCAATAAAACTGTCAGGAAGCCGATGACACGCTACCGTGCTTAGGCTAAACAAGACGTTCGAGTAGTATGACAACGTTAGGCGATCATGTGGAAGGCGTAGTGGTTGTTAAACCGTACCCTCTTGTTTATTGAAATAAATAAGCTTGTACAATGAATGAAATGAAATCGAATTAAATTGTAGAATTAAAATTATTTTCGGATGTAGAATCGTTTGAATTGTTCTCTAAAATTCAGGAAACCAAATGCATTGCAAAACTTCCATGATCGAATCTTGGTTCCTTTCTCCTCGGAATTGGATCCACCAATTCTCTCACGATATACTCTTACTTCCGAGGGAGCCTACTCCCCACAAAAGTATCGCAGTACCAAGAGATGAAGGCTCTCTTTCACGCGATGGCTACGACAATGATAGAACATTCGCGTGAAATTCCACGTTATGTCCGAGTGAGAGCGAATGGGGTTGGGTGGGGTGCAGGAAATATTTTACTCGTTCCTGTACCGTTCACTGATTATGCTTCCGTTTATAAGGCTCGACACGATCTTGCGTCTCCAAGTTAGGTTTAAACACGGGAGAGAACGAGGACCTCCGGAGAACCGCAGCAGACGACATGGCCAGGAAATTGCACGTGGGTGTCGAAAACCAATCATTTTTGTAAAAAGCTTCCCGTATCGAGAGAACTGTCTATTTTCTCTTTTAAAATGTTCGCCGATCGATCGACGACATTTTGAACCCGTTTCTTATCGATTTATTCTGCTTTTCGTCTGGGTTGACTTCCAAAAATTTGTAAAAAGCTTCCACTATTAAGAGGATAGTAGATTTTCTCTTTTAAATTGTTCGCCAATAGACCGAGAACATTTTGAACCCATTTCTTATCGATTTATTCTACTTTTCGTCTGGGTTGGCTTTCAAAAATTTGCAAAAATGTGTTCAAAAATATTTTTAGAATTTTCGCCTCATTTTAATTGGAATTTTTATCAGAATCTGATTTTTTAATTTCCACGGGTCTACGTTGTTTGGTTGAATTGTTGAAAATTGGAGAAGTGAAATTTTTAGAGGTTTTCAATAGAATTGTGTTTTGTTATTGTTCGGTGTGGGAGACTGAGGAAAGCGGGTTCAACGAAGCTATAATAGTATGAATGTAGCTCGATTAAGATCATTTCACCGGCCAGGATCCAAATGACATGATTCGGTTGATTTTATCCCGGACGCTTTCACCTGAACTTGTAACGCAACACGATTGATTCGTTTTCTTCTCGGTCTTGCTCGAAATGCTCCTATTCGAGGTTTCTCTGTCTACGATTTTCTCTCTGTATTATCTTCCCGGTTACGGTAACTCGATCTAGGTGTACAAATAGGTCTGCAGAAAGTGCTCACCTTGTAATTAACCACAGTAATTATATGAATGTGTTCAAGTTCTTGTTGGAAGCCAAAATTGCAGCTAATAGTATCTAATCTTATTGGGTGGCAGAAATCGAAACAAACAGCAACTTTCATTGTTTATTGATTATTTTAACATAGTGTTTAAAGTGTTAAAAATTTCGATTAATCGTCAGAGACTAATTGAAAAATTAATTTCTCTTTCAGGTTTTCCTCTTCGCTTTGGTCATTTCTATGACTCTGGTGTCTTCGATGCCTGCCCCCGGAGGCGGTCACCATGAACAGTGAATATTATTAATACGCTATCGCTATTAACAAGTAGTGACAATGATGTTAAACAATGTTTCTTTTCAGCACACACTTCATCATCCACGTGCCCGAGCTCATTCACAAACACTATCACACTCACGTGAAGAAGATCCACCACAAAAAGCACGAGGAGGAGGACGATGGACACAAACACATAGAAGAGTGGTGATAATTCAACAAAATTCTTCCCTAACGATTGTAACTGGTCTAGTACTGTTATAAGAAGTTTTACATGTTAAGGTTGTTATGTTTTCTCTTGTACATAGCTGTTGATTGTTAAAGTGAAACGATGTTGTAACGAATAAAACGATTTTTAACACTCGTTCGTTCCTCATTTCACAAATTGAATCTGCCCCTCGGTGTTAAATTGACACAGTGATAAAAGATCGATGAAATAAAACAAGTTTGAAGTAAGAAGTAAGGAGACAAGTTTGTCGTAAGAAAAAGAAAGAAAAGGTGCTAGAAATAATTGTGTACCAAGTATGTGAAACACGTGTATTGTATAAAAAAATAATGCAACATAATACAAGTATATACAAATCTCTTTGATCTAAGTACACACAAGTGCACACCGACCGATATTCTCTATTTTACACACTTAAGTGACTAACGCAGACGGTTCGAGCTAGCTTTGTACTATTTTCTGCTATTTCCCCATCTTTTTGCGTGAATAAACATTTTCCAGAACGAATTTGGGCAGCTTGAAAGAATGTGAGCACAGTGTCAGGTGATTCTGGTAACTCGAACGCCTTCATTTTACAACCTGCAACAGGAAACGCGAACCGTACAACATTTTTCGTTCACCAATTTTTCCTTTCGACCCAATTGGTTTAGATTGCAATTGAAAGAAATAAAAAAAAGAATTATGTTTTTTTGCAATCTAATTGCAATCTAAACAAATTTTTGTTCACTCATTCTCTGGAAAACTGGTCGGTCTAACATCTTAAAAAAATTCTAGTCATTTGGACCAATTTTGTAAAAGTTATGCGATTTTTAAGAGTGTCCACTTAATATTGCCCCCGACTGTATATAACTTTCTTATAATAACACCTACCAAAGGTTAGGTTTCACGACAGGCACATTTAAAAAATTTAGAAACCGGGGTTTTTAATATTTCGTTCGGAATTGCGACCAATATCAATTTTAGAAAATCCTGCAACGTCTCAAAAAAAAACTCAAGCTGTTGTGTCTAATATGGAAAAAGTTATACCTTTTTAAAAGGCGTAAGAATACATTGTACACCCACTGTGTGTTATTTGTTTTGAGTTTTCATTCAGAAGTAGACCTTTGCATTTAATTGCAAGTGCGAGTCTCTGTGATTTCGTATTGCAATTCTTTTGAATACATACCTAGATAATAACAAGCCGAAGATCAAGTGCTCCCATTACCACCATTTTTCCTGATGCACGGGTACAGGTACGTGAACCTTCTCGACGACAGGGTAAGGTACATGAACCTTTTCGACATGATGAACCGGCACAGGGACATGAACCTTCTGCACATGATGAATTGGGATCGGTACCGGCACTGGCACCTTCTCGACGTGGTGTACAGGTATCTTCTTCACATGATGATGATGTACCGTGTGCACGTGATAAGGCACGTGGATGCGGACGTGTTGGTGCGAACTGCAATCAGGAAAATCGATTTTCTTGTAAAACGAGGTAATTGGCACTTCGAGATACACGCTGTTTCTATGCGGTAATCGTTAATGGAGGCAAACAATTTATTAATTTATTCTAGCCAGATTATTCTTGTTTCAACGTTTACATTTGCATTTTCTAACAAGATGAAAGAGGTCTGACGAAAGAGGTCTGACGAAAGAGGTGTTCTCCAATCAATTTGCAAGAAATAATGAGACAGTTTAACAACTTACCCGTGGGAGCCTGGCACCGGCGAAGACAAGGCCACGGCCAGTATTCCGAACACGATCAACTGCAATACGAACGTGAATTTCTGATTTGTCCATAAGGCTGCAACTGCATTCGCGATTCGTTTATATGCGCGGCGGCATATTTTCTCCCTTTTTGAAGTTTCACTATGCACGCGTCGCGATTCGCGCGATCACGCTTCCTCGGTGTGAAAGTGTCGCATTCTTATCTTAATCGAGAAAATTCAACCGAGGGCCGATCGGCTTTTGTTCGAAAATATCTGCACATTCATTACTAGACTGCGAAGACATGACACGAATTTCAGATTATTGTTATACTATCTTTATCGTTTTAAGTCGATTAGAAGAGAAAATATATTTTCA
The DNA here is from genome assembly GCA_028455805.1 of Lasioglossum figueresi. NCBI lineage: Eukaryota > Metazoa > Arthropoda > Insecta > Hymenoptera > Halictidae > Lasioglossum > Lasioglossum figueresi. Next base: position 13,991,357 of record CM052193.1, on the reverse strand, counting down.
TTTCTCAAGAGTTTCTTACAATTGGTGTAGACATTTTTTATTTTGCATAAAGATCCGCAGTCTATTAATTACTCTGCACAGAGAGGGACTGGCTAATGAATCCTGCTCGAATTGGGAAAACCAAATCTGTTTAAAATAGGCAAATGAAACGTGATTAAAGTAGACAAATCAAACGTGATTATCTAGTAGATTGACCATCGAAAGGAACCTTGGTATATTTCTTATTTTTCATAGAACATTGTAATTTTTGGGGGTTACAAAAAAAAAATCAAATGCACCAAAAATCGGACGATTCTACAAACATGAATTGCGAACATGAACAATTGAGGACTCGTCAAATTCTGTCGCGAACCACGAAGCAAAGGAAAAGAAAAATGGAGTGCACCAGAAACTGGGAAATCTTTTCGCAAAGAGAACACATCGATCCACTGGCGATCACATGAACCTCGATCACATTTCGTCGAACGATCTACTCACAACGATGGTATGAGCGCGCATCTTGGTCGGCTTGGTGCGGGTTGTCTCTTGTAAAGTTTCCCTTTGGAACGGTACTCCGGCGAACAACAACGTATACGGGCTGTGTCGAAATAGAAAAACAACGATGAACCGAACGAAAAGTACTGAGAGATACGTAGTCGGGTTTGTAGACGCGAAAGAGACCGGTATTTTACGGTTGTCGATACGTTTCTGGCTTTAGACGGTCGGGGATGTGTGCTTATAAAGGACGAACCACGGTGGCCAAAACCACCCGGCGAAACACAGCCACCGGGGTGGGAGAGCAAAGTCGCTCGACTTTACGGTTACGTAAATGCTAGGAAGCGGCGACGGCCGCCCGCCTCTCTGGTTACGTTCGTTCCGCGTGTTCCACGACGCGACGAGCTGCGTAACACAAAGGTGCGAGAGCGTGCGGTGCGTACCGCACGTGGCTCGAGCCGGTTCGCAATATCCATAATACTAGATGCACCGAAGATGCATCGAACACATTGTTCGCACTGAGTGAACGGTGGACGTTGCACCATGGAAATAAAAAAATTCGATTTAGGATTTTTCCACAATTTTTATCATTTTTCATCTGTTCAAAGAATCTTTATGAACTCCTTATGGTGCGTGACCAACCCCCACGTGGTCTCGCTACATGTGAAGGGCTCAGAAAACAAGTCCAATTTACTTATTTCAACCTTAATCATCTCAACAATTTCAAATTCAACCTTTTGCAAATCAATTTCACCTATTAAGAATATTTAAAATTAATTATTTATTTATTTAGATTAAATTATATACAAGACTCGATACTCTCATTTTTATTTACTTACTCAATACTTTCATTTTTAAAAATGTATTAATCAGAAAATGGCTACAATGAATAAATACACATATCTACACACAGTTTTCATACATTACGAAGTTAATGAATTGGTAATTACTAGACTGCGGATCTTTATGCAAAATAAAAATTGTCTGCATCGATTGCAAGCATTTTCCGAATGGCAAAACGAGTCAGGAAAATTGCGCGTTAATGCACGCCGCTTAGGCTACTTGCGCGGTCGGTAGAAAACGGTAACACGCCGATTGTTGCCTTTATCGCCTGCATTATGGATGAGAGAGGCGGGATGGGCGGGAAAATCGGGGAAAAGTGTTGTTCGAAAGCGAATCTTTATGAAGTTCGATACCCCGAGTCGCGGTCGATGCTTCTACTCGTTTTCCCTCGTTTGCCGGTCGCGTTTTGACCTCTACAACGCTCGTTTTTCGTTAGCGTCTATACGGAGAAATGTTATTAAATTATGCATCATGAAGAGTATTCGATAAGAGGAAGTAGGTGAACTACGGCGAATATAGTTTCCTTGTAGCCGCTTTCAAATCGAATCGTTTCCTATTTCCATCAGGAATCGCGCATCAAATAAATTTTTCACGGGAAACATCAACACCTGTAACGACGCCGAGGAGAAAGCTTCGCTGAACGGGTGCATTACGAGGTATCGTAATTTGTGGAACGTGTATGAAATGATTTGTATAGACAGTTGCTCTTGTCCCGTAATGGTAGACGCTACGCAAACCACTGTGCCAACCTAGAAGTTGGCGCTGTACAAGGTACACTGACTGAGACACATTTGAATTCGTTTCAGTCATTCCTTAATTGTAGCTGTAATTATGAAAGTGGTCTAGGCTAGGTTATATTTAAACCTAACTTCATATTCAACTCGCAGCACCCCAACTTAAATCGAAATTCAAATTTCAATCATTATAATTCATCCCGTATTGTTCCAATTTAATTGGTTCCTGAACATTAAATTGAGAGAAGTTTCTAAGTCTCAGACACCTCTCAGAGCCTCCAACACCTCTCGAAGCCTCCAAAAATTTTCTGAAATCGTTGTCAAAAATTGTGCGATATACCCTGGCACGTAATCAGTAAATTACTCACGGTGGACATACACGCAGACGGTAGACACTGTCGAAATGTTGTTGTATTACGTGAACGATTTCACCGGGGAGATGCAGAAAACGATATTATACATTCCTGTAAATCGTACGTTCGTCTGTCCCTAGCTATAACATTACCATAACTATCAAGACAGCGATATGTAGTAAAAAGCGATCGTTCTCTCGCCATCGTCTAGACGTTATTATGCTGACATCGTGACTAGTAATTTTCACGACCGTCAATTAGCAAGCATTAATGTAGTTTCACGAAAAAGAGAAATTCGATTGCGTGTCGACCGGATGTCGAAATACTGTCGAAAACAAGGATTTATCTCGTTGTAATCGACGTAACAGAGACGTTGACACTGTCGCTGACATAATCGTGCGTGACCTGAACGCACGTACCAAGAGTATAAAGCATGGCTTGATGATGGCCTATTAACTCGAAAAGATCTGGCGCGTAATCAACTGACCGTGACCGTACCAGTGGAACAGGAAAAGCTAATTACCAATGCTCTCTAATCATTCTCAAAACATTAGTGAAACAGGAAAATCTCATTATCGTATCCCCCTAATCACGCGCCAGCTCGGATATTGACCTCGAATCAACGCTTAATTGCAAAAAGATTACAGTCTCCGTTTTCGTCTGTGAACTTGCGAAATGCTCTCCACTTCCGGTCAACAATATTCGGCTAGTTAGCCTTCGTTCTCTCCCAATATTAATGGTAATACAATGCTTCTGAACACAGCATTACCGAAGACTTTTTCCTTGGAACCGTTTTATTCTAGCAATTCCGGTACGGTGTACATTTTCCCGTGTTAATTGAGTATAAAATTCATAGGCGAGGATTAACCGACCATAACTACCTCAGCCACTGCGCCAGGTTGCGACACCGCGAATTTTCTTGATCGCAGTTTCCATAAGTGAAACATTTTTTAGCTGTCTTAATTAAATTCCACAGTTACCATAAAGATCTCGTGCTCGTAGAATTTCTGTTTTCTACTAGCGAAAAATTGAGTTGTACAACTTTATTTTAAATGAATATTTGCATCGTATAAAAATTGTTGAGCATGGTAACAACAATGAGTGGATAAAAATATTAGAAGAATTTAAAAATACTGTTATGTTATTATCGGCTTATCAAACGTATTAAGAAAGAAAATAAATTTCTACTTCGCTCCAGTTTGTTGCGATTCAGGTAAAAATGTTTTATTTTGCATAAAGATCCGCTGTCTTAATAATGTTTACACGAAAACCGAAAATACTTACCGAACGACCTAATAAACACAAGGATCAGATGGTAACAGTCGAGTAGGTTGACGTAACGAACGCCTAACGAGTGTTCTCGGCCACGGAAAAGTGTTTTCGTGTCACGGTTCGCTCGTGCATAAAGGAAAACTGTCCCGTGTAATCCGTTTAGCCGTTGCGCTGTGCACTTCCGGCGCGATATAGTACATAGAATCGGTTCGGCAGCTTTCCAGTCGATCGTGTTTTGAGAAAGGAGTCCAGTGTTAAGAGCAAGGTAACGATCTCGCTTCCACGGTCTCAGCGTTGCACTTTGCAATCGTTGCGTTGCGCATCGATCCCTCTTATTCTCTCTTTCTCTCCGTCAATCGTTCTTTTTCATTTTGGTGCATGCTGGCCGGGCTAGTGTTGCAGGAAGCGGCGCAGGCCGCATACTTAAAATATCCATCATACGAGGGAGAAAGCGTTTCGTAAGCTGCGTGTATCCTGCACCCGGTAACAAGGTGAGGCGAGAAAGGTGGACGCGATTCACGGTGATTTTCTGCTGGTCCGGAGTCATCATGGTTACGCAAGGGGCTGTTTCGGATCGGTCCACCTTGGGACTATCTTGTTTTACCTTCCGACCAGGCCCATCCCGAATAAACATAGTGAAAGTAGTCGGCGTTCGGTAACCCAACCCTGCTAGTTCTCAGGGATAAATTAATTAACCAGCATTTTCGACGACAATGCCCGAAATCGTCTCGATTTCACGTTAATCGGTTCACTACTCGGAAGAAAAGATTTCTTATACACGATGGAATGGAGGAAACATTTAACTGGGAATAATTGCCAGTACCGCTGCCCGCGACGCAGTTGTTACAGATGTTTGCTTGCGGCTGTTACATGGAAATGGGAACAGGATAACTAAAGTCTAGATTAAAAGATTCCGCTTTCTTCGAATTTGTATACAAATATTGGGTACTGGATGAACATCCGCAGTCTGTGCTAATCAATTACTAAACATTTAAGTTTTATACGAGGTATTACATCAATTTCATATCCAGAAAATGAAAAAAGCATATAGAATGAAACTATTCTAGATCGGAAGAAATGTTTAATTTTCAATTTCGAAAAACATCCACAATCTATCACCATCGATGCATCTCAGGTCTCTCTTCATCTTCGCAACAAAAGGACGAAAAAGAAGATCGAGGCCCAGTCTCTCTCAAAATGAATCGTTATCCGATCTCTCGGATGAAAGAACTCGGTGTCGCAACGAAAGGATCTTTTTCCATAATGGAAAATCCAGGTCCTTCGTTCTAGCTGATCGAACACTCCAATAAAACGGACTAACGAAACCGGTTGCAACGGAACCATTTCGTAACGTGGTCCCTTTTCTGCGTGCATCGATGACGAAATAGGAGGAGCACTGGTTAAAAAGGCATGGAGAGGACAAAAGCGTCGACCAAGGCGTTGCAGCATGTTTGTGTTCTCGATGTGACTATAATCGAGCTCCTCAGGTTGCATAACGATCGTTCTACCTCTTCGGTGCCGTGAAAGTCACTCGGTAGGCCAATTTTGAGGGAAATATGCTTCGGTTAGCGTGCGCCGGGAGAAAATGAAGAACGTGGCCGATGAAAGTCAAACGTTGGAACCGATCCAACATGGGTGGCGCACGACGCGACGCATCAAATCATAATCGCTTTTGAATTGTTTGCAATCGACGATCCACTTGGTCCTGGATAACGAAACTTCCTCTCATTATACAGGCTGTGCAAAATAGAATGCACGATTTAACCTTCAGTTACTGGCACTCCACTTTCTACATAACTGTTTACATGGAACTTTATACGACACCAATAAAAATAAATTTTTAGTCGATAAAATAACTACTTTAATGCAAGATAAATATTTGCTATTGTAGACGGCACCTTTGTTTAAGCTTCAAACACTAAATTTAATGTTTTCAGATTATAAGTTCTATATGAGAGTACTTAAAAGTTAATTAAAAAATGGAGAGTCGCTAGATGTGCTGTGGTTCGGGGTGCTTTCTTCGACCTGTATAATAGCAGTGGTCTCGAAACGGAAGGGAAATTCTAAGGCTGATATTTTCTACGGTCAAGTCAGCGAGATCAACTACATCGATCTCCACGAGCATTGCGTTTCGCAATAGCCATTACTTTCCACCGATAAACAATAATGTTACATAACCACGCATTAATTACAGTTATATAATTAAATCCACGATATTCAGCTCTTGTCTGTTCCAGAAGCGTGAAGTAACTGGATGTGCGTGTGCTATAATTGAAACCGTGCGATGAAACGGCATAAATTATAGTACATACAATTGTATATAAAGTTTCAATTTATACCTTTTTAAAAGCACCACGTTCCTTATCTTTCTTTTTGAATATCGCGCCTGGGATGAGCGCAGATTTGAATTACCGACTGAGTTCTCGTTACAATAATTGTGAAATAAATATATTAAAAATGCTCCTCGCTTAACTGCTGAATAATTCAATTAACAATGGTGCGAATAACAGTAGCACAGATACACTCTCAAGTCAATTTTAATTACAAAAGAATAATGAGTTTGCACTTATCATACAATGTGGTAATATCTCTTATATTAACAGGAATGTATTAAGTACACGTGTGCGGGGATCAGATTGGCTACTTCTTTTTCTTTAGTTTATTCGCAGCTGTTGTCTGTGGTTTTTGCCAGTCGAGAGGCTTGCGACGGTACATAGGCCACGGTGGTACAGTGATCAAGGCAGCCATCACAAATCCAGCACCGAGGATATAGATCGTCTGCGAGAATTGTTGGATAACGTATCCCCATATTAATCCAACCACCTACGAACATAAACAAACCACGTCACAACAATTTTTCATTCATGACGAAGCAGTCGAACGTATTTAATGAACGTCTTACCCCGAACAGTGTTATGATCACTCTGGATAATTTTTCTGCCCGAGCTTGACCCTCATAATCCTAGAAAATGAAAGAATTTTAATAAGAAAAAAGTATACAGATTCGTGTAACGTCACCTGGACAAGTCGCTTGACTTTAACAGCTGTTCGTACATAACCTATTCGCACAGGAACGAAAACATAGCTTGTTTGTTACTTACGGTATCATTGGTTTATTGTTAATCGAACGTTCGATTACGAACTCACCATATGAGTTGGTATGGACATAAAATATTGCTTCCACGCACTCATTGTAAATAAATAACACGGACGTACCGGCTCTACCAGGCTGTACTACACACGCAGACGAACTTCAATATAGTTGTAAATCTCGTACAACGTGAAGTTGTCAACGTATGAAATGAATCTCACAATCAGTGGAAAATTCGAAGAGTTCCGTGAGAGTTCGGTGAGTAGAATCTCTTAGAGTAGAGTCTCTTTCACGTATAAAAATATGTAATTTCATTCTGGAGTAATAGTGCAACGATTATGATTATACTGCGGATCTTTATGCAAAATAAAAATGTTCTGCACCGATTGTGGACACCGGGAGTGAAATAAAGTTTCGTCTCATTCCTTAGTAGATTTTTCCATTGAATGTTTTATATATCAACCGACCAATTTCTTCGTAAATGCATAAAAATCCGTAGTCCAATTATAATTAATGGCGAGCACAACGTGGCACGCGAACACGAAATAACGAGTGGATTCGTTTACACGCAAAGTAATCAAGTTTACCAATTATGTTAATCCTTTGCGTGTACAACTTCCTCTTTACGTGGACACATATGTGTACCATACGCGTACGCGTAGAATGTTGTGCAATTCCTCCTCATTTTTCCAGATGCATTGGTTACGTGTATTGTGCTTTCTAATGCTTCCGAGTGTGAATTTCGTAATTAAAAGTTTGGCGAGTTTAACACGAAGATATACGTTCTGAGCTTGTTGTTTAGAAATTTAATAACAATATCGCGTAGGAAGTCGTTGTATGTTTCGAACGAAATGCGCGGAAATTTCTCGTTCTAATTTTTTCTTTCCAACTTTTAATTACTCAATAGTGTCGACTGCACTAGCAATATTTCTTTTGCATTAACGTAGTCATTTTATTGCATAACAATTTATTTATGCAGGGTGGTATAAGTTCCACGTAACCACGCAGTTTCGTAGTGGAGTGCGAGTAACCGAAGGCTAATAAACTTTTATATTTGTAAACGAGGTGATTTTATTTCGATCGAAAATCATTTAAAACGAATAATTAATATGAATTGTTTTCGCCATTAAATTCCATCACGTTCCCCTTCCCCTTCCATTGCAGGAAGAAGTTACAGTCGACATTAACATTATCGTTCGTGCCAAAGATCGTGTCACCGATCGGTTAGATCGAAACTATTAATTAGATACGCTTTGCTTTTTTTGAAATGTTCACAAGATCGCAAAATGTCGTCATCTATTAGAAAACGCGTTTCTAATAGTGAAACGACTCGCGACACCCATTCATATTTCCTAACAAACTGAAATCTGAATCGTAGAGTTAAACTCTGCATAATAATGTTCTAAAATTAACAAAATTACAGCAACGTATCGAACGTTCATCATAAAGGAGCAAAAGACTAGACAGATATTTACTTCCACTCATTGGAATGTGTTTAATTCTCAAAATGTGTTCCTCGAACCATTTAATTTTTTTTTCTCCGTCGCTATTATTATACAAATGCAATGAGATACACATAGCAGCTTCCATAGCCACGAGTACATGTTTTAAAATGTGAGATTGTTCGAAGAGTGTTCTTCTGTCTCCGAACAAGTGTTCTCACGTAACAAAACATTTTTAAATACAAAGGTTAATCGATAACTAGCTATTTCTTTTTCTTTGACTTAGAGAGAGCGTTGGGTTCAGTCTTAGGGTTGACATCGCAGTGCTGACACTGTGGCTTCTGCCATTCCAAGGGTTTGCGACGGTACATGGGCCAGGGCGGTATCGTGATCAAAGCTGCCATTAAAAATCCAGCACCGATAATGTAAACCGTTTGAGAGAATTGCTGGATTACGTAGCCCCATACGAGTCCGACCACCTAGAAATGTTTAAATGTAAATTGTTTGTTCTATTTTTCGTGGACGAGTACTTAAAGTATAGTGACTCACTCCGAACAACGTTATAATGACTCGGCACAAGTTTTCGGCCCGAGCCTGGCCCTCGAAATCCTGCGAAATAAAATTGTTTACAAATCTATATGGAAGTCGATCCATCTATTTATTGCAACACGTAACACCTGTTGTATTGGAGATCATAACCTCGTGAGAAAAGAGGTTAGATACGCATTAGAAAGGCGTTTGTCTCGTATTCAACATAATTCATGAATTTACCATGTGCATGGGGATCGATTTGAAGTATTGCATCCACGCGCTCATTGTAAATAAATAATGTTAATGTGCCGGTCGCATTCAGACAAACTTCACTTCGGACTTGCTACGCACGCAAGTGTTGACGTTGAACGCGCTTGCGCAGTACTTGCGGCTTACGCGTAGCGCGGTAGCGGGAATTTTGAATCAATTTTCGAATCGGTATAACATATTCTTTACGGTAACAGTGATTAAAACGTTTTTATCCCTAAAAATGTTGCAGAAGGGAAAAAAAATTTATATTTTTTGTATGGCTACATTTATTTTAATCAACTGTTATTTCATCTAAAAAGAAACGCGTAACATTCATATTTGTTAGACTTTGTTAAAATCTTCAGGAACGGCAAGGGGTTAAGCAAGTATTCTACGTTTATGTGAAAATAATAGGTAACGTATTACAAGAATCAATGTTTACTTTATTACAGTGTATAAACAGTATGCGTATTAGTATAAATTCTATCAAGTATCCACGCGTACTTGATTCTGCGAGCGTATTCATCGTGTAGATCGTACAATTTCTTGTGTGCTCACCATAGGCTAGAAAACGCATTTCTAACGATGGCATAGAATTATATTTGTATTTCGCAGCGACGTGCAATGACACGAGTGACAAACGTCCATGCATGCATGGAATCTGAAACAAGACTGGGCTAGAACACTTTTCTAACGGGTCAACTTTCTTAAGTCTTCGGCATGTGTACACTACACTTAAAAAAATAATTATTTACATAAATACATGAGAATGTATACACAGCTACCAATTTCGTCTTCGAATATATTCATGCGTCGCTTGTTTCTCGAAGGAAGAGATTCTTTGGAAAAACAAGATTCCTATAATCTAATGCTACAATAAGTTAATAGTCAAGTACAGCTATACATTTTCGTATCTGAAATGCAACAACGATGTTCCGTTGTGAAACCACATTTTAAATAAATAGATAATACGGTATGAATGTTACCAACTACTCGAGAAAACAGAGAGTAGCGGCATCGAGTACTCGAGGCGAATTTGCTCCGATTCAGAAGCTTCTCAGCGAAAGGTATGAATGAACGTTCCTCTCCGAAGAGATTAGTATTCCACGATCACAATCTCGCGATAGTGGTGTCCTCGAACACGGACGAGCTCCACGTGGGCACGGTGCACAGCTCGTTTGTGGATCTTGCAAAATTCACTGCATCGGCCACGGTGGGGAACACCGCGAAAGAACCGCCTCTGCATTCCGTCAGGTTGCACTTTCTCATCATCTCGTACACAGGTCCTAAGACACGTTGGAACGGACGTTGCGTTGAATGCTAGACGCTTCTCTATCGGTCGGGCCGATCGTTCGTAGCTTCCGCTTCCGATCGATCTTCCCTTATCAATCGTTTATCAGTTATACCGTAGCCGAGACACGAGCAAAGACCACCTAGTTACATGGACCAGGAATTAGGGATATGTAATTGCCCTAGTAGCATTTTTGGAAATACATTTTTTATATGTATATCATTGGATGATTACAGAAGTTCGTGCTGAATTTACAGAGACGACATTTCCAAAACAGAATCCAGCAGTTCGTAAAATGTTAGGAAACAATTGTAGGGAATAGTGGCGACTACAATCTGTATAAAGGTGGGATCTCCTTTGCGCGTCTGGATGTAGCGTTTTGTTATCCCAGCGCCTTTTGCACTCCATTCGTCATACTTCGTCAGTATTGCGTCTAGACGCGAGCCACTGCATCTAGACACGTGCGTCTACGTCAAGAAACAACATCGCATTATCCTTTCGAAGAATATTCTACAATATTCTTGTCAATCGTGGCTTCCCCTATGTTACAATTTACCGACACATGCGTATCCGCGTTCAAACAAGCGTGTACCGGATGACGCAAATCCCTTACAATAGGGTCATTTCACACGAAAACCGACGCTTTTTGCAGTAAAATTTCGGATTTTGTTCAAATTTAAATATGTTGTAGTCTTTAGTGACCTATGAACGAATCTTAAAGGATTTTTCGATATCTGCTATTATAATTTAATGGAAAAAGTGTTGACTCTTTATTTTATACGTTTGTGAAACCAATAAATTTTAAGATTTCGAAAAATTCTTTGAAATACGTTTATATATCATTGCAGATTACAACATATCAAAATTTGAACAACATCCGAAACAGTAGTCCGAAAAGTATTCTGAAGCAATGGGTCTACAAACGCATGGCTCTGCGTCTGGACTGCCTCGGAAGCAGTGGGTTAAAAACGCTTGCGTTTGGGTCTGACGCAACATTCAGAGGTCCCGAAGCGAAAATACAAACGCAGACGTGTGCGTCGAACACATATCGAACACTTTCGCTTTTCTTCGCAAGTAAAATACAAGGAAAGACATACCAAATCGCATCATAGGAACGCGAACTTGTGCGTCCAGAAGCCCAGCAGAGAGCTACGACGAATGGAGTATGGATAACAAAACGCTGCGTCCAGACACGCAAAGGAGATCCTGCCTTTAAAAAGGCGACATTTCTAACGGTTTGCCAACAAATATTGCAACGAAGGCCCAATAAAATGCCAGCTATAAATGCTACTAGGGTAAGAAGAGTAGGTGAGGTAACTAGAAAAGGCACTAGGGGAAAGAAGAGGTCTAGGATGGAGTGGGACTTAATTACATTGGTTTGATTTGACTATATCTTCACTACATCTGTATCCCAAGAAGAGTAGGTGAGGAACCGGGAAAGGCACTAGGGGAAAGAAGAGGTCTAGGATGAGGTGGGAGTCAACAAGACTTACCGGAACAGCCAGCAACATACACGAACACATCCGCGTCGGAGTACTCGTCGATCAAATTTCCGAGGGTCGTTGCAGCCGCTGGATCCATGTGACTCACCGCGGTGAAATCCAGTATCAGGGTGCGTAACTGTAACGTAATCACGAGGAAATTGACTTTCTTCAATGCTCTGTTACGCAAGCCTGCAGCCGACTTGTTTGCCAAAGTTAGAATATCAATGCCGAGTTCGTTAACCCACCATCTCTTCAATTCTACTGATTCCACAAAGTGGACCTTTCTATTCTACCTTTCACGCACTTTGATCGTGTACGTCGATATCGTTTAATTTTATTAAACGCCGTCCATCCCGTTTCGTAACACCATTTCTACCGACATTTGACCTGTGAAAGTGTTCTACCAGTTCCGCTAGAGATCGATCGTGAAACCATAATCGCTCACCTTTTTAATTTCCTTGAGCTCGTCGTGCTTGAAACCCACGTTCGGCTCCTTCCGCGGCGTTAAGCCAGCAACTTTGTATACTTTGTCGCGAAAGTGTTGTCTGCAGGCGAAGTTCAGGCTGCCGGAGTAGTGGAAGATCTTAATCCCCGGAAGCTCGACAGCCTGAAACGTTAATTAACGTTAGGAACCTTCTCAGACCTCAACATCCACAGTTAACCCCTAGCGCTCGAGCGGTGACTCTACCACTATTTAAAATATCATTTACGTTATTAGATATTAGTATGTGGTATTATATCAATTCCCTATCCAGGAAATTTCAAAAATCATTGAGAATAGAAATATTCTAGCTAGGAAGAAGCGTTTAATTTTCCAGTTAAAATAGCTCCGAGTGCAAAGGGTTAAACCAACCCATAGTAGAAACAATTTATATGATTTTTATAGTAACAGAGTAAAGCAGAATAAAACAGAATCTTCCGGTGTTAAAGCCACAGGTTAACGTCGCTGTTTGTCTCTCGAGGATTCCTTCAAGGCTCGAGAGTCATCAGAGCTCGCGTGCGCACTCGGAAAATGTTTTAATAGTTTTCAAGAATAGAACATTCGACTAATGGACTCTTCAATAGCTGTCGTTCGTCTTCCACCTGTATAACTCGCAGGACTTCAATCTTTTCTCGAGTGGACACGCGAGCACGAAGGATAGAGGGTGGCCCTGAAGTGGTCACGTAGCGTCAGAGACAAGAGGAAAGCGAAATAAAAAGACTACTGTTACTCCATACGCCTTTATATCTCTTGGTATCCAGATAAAGCTCGGTACCAGGCACTAGAGCGAGCGTGCAGGTGTAAGGATGCACTGCGAAAAGGATCAGCTTGCCAACGCAGAGAACTATTCCCACTAATAGTCCGTATTCGACGTCCAACAGGATCACTGTAGCGAATGTCACTGCCCAGACGATACCATCAGACTTCTCCAGCTTCCAGAATCTCTTGAACTCTGTCACCTTCATCAGCATACCCTTCAGAGCCACTACGATTATGCTGGCTAGAACGCACTGTTCAGGAACATCAGGAAAAAACATTCAGAATTTTCGCATTCTGTCGTCGAAAATTTTATATGCCACAAGTAGGTTTTTGTCACTTGCGTCAGTATCTATACGGCAGTGTTATGTTGGACATATACTACTATCAATTAAAAACCAATGTCAGTCTGGCGTGATTACGTTTTTGTTTGATGCACGCGTAACTTGTTATGATGTTATGCTACCGTGACAATCTTGATTTTCCAATTGACGATAAAAAGTGAGCAAACATGTATTGTGTTTACAACAAGAACGGAAACTTCTAATCATCACGTCTTATCCCCTTCCCCTACAATATCGTGTCCGACTCGTTATACGAACTACAAAAAAGTTATAATCACCGAAACCGTAAAATAAATCGTAAGGCAAGGTTTTAATATTAAACAGAAAAAGACATATTGTGCTTACTCGTGGCAGCGGCTCGAAGAAGGGTCCGATCCACAGCAGCACGCTGACCAAAATGGAACAGGAGATTAGGCTAGCGAGCTGAGTGTGTCCTCCGACGGTCTGCTGGATCAAGGATCTAGACAGCGAAGCGGTGAACGGCATGCAAGAGAAGAACGATCCGACTAGATTACCGACACCCTGAGAATCGAATCGGTATCTCCTTCAACGATCATAGTTTGCATGAGATCTTAATCATCTATTTGTTAGTCGACATGTTACACGGTGTTTCACCGAGTATCGTTATACGTAGATCATAGATCAACGCGGCCAAGGAGTCGGCCTTGTCAAATCAAACCGCCGACTTTGCCGAACTAGGTCGTCGTCGTTGACTGCAATCGTAGAATTTCTTTAGATCGCATCGATCCTCGCAGCTTAGTCAACAAGTGGAACAGATAGCATTGTTAGAACGGATATTCAAGTTCAACTTCCGAGAAGATGAATCGAGATCTAGGTCGAGGCTTATTCGAGATAAATATCTCTCACGAGAATTTTAAATGTTGCTTAGGTTTAGGTAGGACATTGTGTGTTAAATGTTTTGATTAGCTTTAGGTAGGACATTTTTTGTTCACAAATACTTGACACGTAGATTTCGTTGTTTGCAGTGATTCTTGTCTTCGAAAACGATCCTTTACGAATCGTTGCAAATAAAAACTATACGTGCTCAAGATTGATTGACTGTCGTGAAAATTGATTGAACATTCACCTGCGCAACTAGTTCCTGGTTGGAATCCACCTCATAGCCGAGCTTCTGTGCAAAGATCAACGCCATGGACATGGAAATGGTGTAGGACACCATAGTAATCACGAAACTGTCGATTAGTATGTTTGGTATCAGTGCCAATGGTGGTAACGATGGAACTGGCAAGCTGTAAAAAAAATCGAAAGAATTTCGCAGGGTTTTAGATGTTTCTTTTTAATTTTCTGTTTCAATTAATTATTAATTACCCGACTGGTATGTGACCGACAGTCACAACCCCATAAGCCTCTTCGAGATTCGCATACACTGCGAGAACTGTACCGATCACCACTGCTAACATTTCTATGGGGATCGGGAATGGACTCACTTTGGCAATCTTTGGCTGTGGATAAAATATAAGTTGCGATTAAGCTGAAATTGTGATTTCTTATTATTTGTTGAACTGTGATCTTTAATTTTTCTTCTTTAATTTTTGATATTACTTTCAGACCAACCTTTAGAATGTTATTAACAATTAGGATGACGATCGTCACTGCTGAGAGCGTGATGGCGATAACGTTGACGTCACTGATGTGTTGCAGAAGGTCCACATAAGTCTAAAACAGTCATACGGAACAAACTTATGCCACTATTCTTTCGCTTTTACGTATGAATTCCGGTTTTAACAATTCAGAACTAGTTTACATTTAGGTTTTCTATTACTAGACTGCGGACGTATTTAAATTTACTGTTTCGAGCATAAACAAAGGTGTCGACTGCACCAGCAAATATTTATTTTGCATTCAGGTAGTTATTTTATTCGTTAAAAATCTTTTTGTGTTCCAGTCATATAAAGTTTCATGTAAACAGTTATGTAGACTGCGGAGTGCGAGTAACTGAAGGTTAACCACGAAGAAAATTGCTCTCGCCGTTGAATAATTCACGAAAAGAGAAAAAGAACTTCTGAATTGCTTATCCCGAAATCGTAAAGAACTATTAAGTAACTACCGGTGAACTGTTAATCGCGCAACAGTAGAAGGAAAGTTCGTCTAGGAATTCTATCCGGTTTTTCGATAGTCTGTTACAGCTGCGTAGAAATGGCGACCGATTACGTTCGTCGAAGCGAGCATATTATGTGTCGGAAACGGCAAACGGAATAAATGCTGGTACGGTTATGTATGTCGGTGTTCGATCCAGACATATTTGGCCTGGAAGAAAGTAAAACCGTCGGGCCGCGGGTTCTTATTAGCTGCTTTTCACCATTTCATTTTTACGCGCGTTCGAGCGGTTAACCGGAAGTCGGGTTGGACCCGCTCGTAAATCTGCAGGTATAAACGCCTGAGTCCCGGAAGACTGACAGTGATAGACCCGGACAGTGATCGATCTATTACGCGTCGACATCGTTGGCAAGAGGAATTATTATAAACATTAACCGAAATGATTTTATAAGTGCATTGTGGTCAATAAATCAAAATCGGCGAATGTTCGTGGTTTAACACGTTAAACGCCACGCCGGTTCTTGTTACCGCCGCGTATGTGTCGGTCCTTGCGTACTTGTAAGTGCCCGCTTGACGGCTAACTGTGGCATGAACGGAACGGCACGTAAAACCGGCGTGGCGTTTAACGTGTTGAAAGTAATTCTGTATCTTGTAGGACGGTCGAGAGGTTTAAAAATAAACTGTAGTCAGGTTAACAATAAAGAATGAAAAATATATATTAGATACAGGTACAGGATTTGGTCACGATCGGAAACTTGGAGGACTCTTGACAAAACCTCCAATTGACTAAGTGCCACATCTGCATCGTAAACTCGATTCCCGTCTCTTTCTCGGATCTTTCACCCCTACTACGGTCCTTCTACCCGAAAAATGCCTACAATCTCGAGTTCTATTACCAATTTTTACTAATAAATTAGGTGGTCAGATGGTCAAGGTAGTACTTGTTAATATCGTTGGTAAAAGGAATTGTTATAAACATTAAACATCCCGAAATAATCAATTTATCAATAATTATTATCACGGATCGTAATCGATCGACATTAGATGTTGCGGGGAGAGTTGCGCGTGCTGCGCATGCTGCGCACGTGCCGCCTAAGCTCGCAGGAGCGGTCAGACTCCGTGACCAGGAGGACCAAGGACTAATCAGGGGGTCCACCAGAGGTCATCCAGAGCTACCCTGGCATACACTGCCCTACACTGACCTACACTAGCCTACAATACTACCTTGGCCTCCTTTGGCTTCATTTGGCCTCCCTTGACCTCCCTTGGGCGACACAGCCTTTCGCTGTGTCAAACTTTGCTTGTATGTACCACACCGGTTGGTACCGGTATTCGGCGTTGATACATTGAGAGGGGTGGTTCATTGAGACCTGTTCACTCGTGTAGCCATGCTACAGTGTCCTCTCTGTAGTCAATTTACCCGAGTTCCCCTCAACGCTTTCGTTGTCTGGAGAGAGGTAGTTGGGGGAAATGGGATATCGTTTGAACACTACTCGTGACCATCGCTCTTGGTGAAGAAACGTCGGGTATCGGTGCAGGCTGAAGTTGCACGCGCCGCGTCACCCTCGGACCAAGGCCTTCTGCTTTGGTTCGCACTTGTTTCTCTCTTTGAAAGAATCAGAGCCTTCTGCTTGATTCGCTTTTAGTTCCCCGTGGATCGGAGACTTCTTCTTCGATTCACTCCTTTTGCTCCGCAATAATTACTCGACATACTGCGTCACTTAGTTAGTATAAGTCCGTCGTTGCAAGAAAGGGAGCCAGAATGAATATTACACTCCTCGTGGTGAGACCTGGGCAATCGGTAGTATCCTCTATTTGCAAGAACTTCTAGTGTCTTACGAATAGAGGATAATATCGAGCTAATAGCTGCGCATTTACAATTTCCGATACCATTGTATACTAGAATGTGTGTAAGACATCCTAGATGTAAGAATGTCACCTAACAATGTCACCATCCCTTAGAACAAAATTTATTATTCAAGTTGGTTCATTCGATTTTCGTATTAACGCGAATAAGATTACTATTATTGTTCTGTCAGTCTCCCCGTATAACAAAATACCATCCTGCACAGTTAATTTCCTTGATGCGACCAGCGATAAATTGATTTAAAATAATGAAGCTTAATTACAGCCTAGGAAGAAATGTAATCCCATCTTTACATTCCATCAATTATTTACGAAAATATATGGCAACGAATGTTTATGCTCGCAACAACTACTTTCAGCGATACGGTAACCCCATATTGAATACAGAGCATTCTTGGTAGCGGAAGGCTTAATTCACAGTCGTCGTTGTTGTATGTAGATGTGTAATAGCCGTAGATTACCAGCAAACAGTGTGTGCGATAATTAAGCGATAAGCGTTTTTTCCTCGATAAATTTTTATCACTGGTATCAACGTTTTCATTAGACCTGCACAGCTGGACTGAGTTCCACGTGGTACGATAATTACGACTCGATAATTTTATCTTACATAGAAACAATTATAGTTTACAATTGTCGGAAAACCAATGTACGAAGTCTGGTTTTATCAACATCGCTTAAGAATAAAAATGTTCTTAAATTACTACAATATGTTGAACTTCATCACCAAGAATGCAACCTTGCATTCCAATTAAACAAGAAAATAGGAAAATTGTTAACGAATCAATGAGACAACCGACTCACCATGATTAATTTGAAGGGTCCCTTTCGATTTGGCAGGCCCTTTAATCCCAGCAGATCTTTCACCTGCGACGTGAAAACGTGAATGGCCGCCGCAGTGGTAAATCCGCTGACGAGACTGTCTGAGAGTAGGGTTGCGATGATACCCAACCGCAACACGTACATCCCCAACTACAGGATCGAAAAATATTCAGATAAATCGTCCCTCTAGCCTGCGGATTCGGTCAAGAACGAACACGTAGAGGAGGAATAATTACCTGAATCATGGCTACGGTGAACGTGACCGCGGTCGCAACTTCCACCGGTGAATATTGATTGCTGCCCGAGGACAACGGATCATTTTCTTGGGCTGGATGGAGAGACGAGTGATCCTGCGAGCTGTAAGTCGTGACCACTTTTCCGGTCATCATGCAGATCAGCGCGAACGTGCCTTCACACCGAACAAATAATTGCAATTCACCAGAATCGTCGGTCGATGCGAAAAATGTTTCAACGCAACACGGAGCGAATTCATTTTCATTCGGGGACATTTGTTCGTTCACATTTGCAAATTCCCATATTTTCACGCATGTTTACGAATTCTACAATCTGCTAATACATTTCGAGATCTGCAGCTCAGAAGATTTTATCCGAGCATTTTATTAAAAGACGATAAGCTTTTAAATATTTTACCATTCGATTTGAACTTGTTTAAGTAGTTAGAGCAATTAGTTTGCTGAGCACGATGTGGAAAGAATTTTTTTCAGAAATTGCAATTGGTCGGAATTGTAGAGAAAATACTGACAGTTGCGTTCGACAACTTTCTTATGTCGGCCTAAGTTGAAAATGTAAAAAATACGTTTTGAAAGATTGAGAAATGTAAGATTCCTTAGATTTATTGCAGTTGGAGGCCGAAAATTGTGGAAAACTGAAATTTTGACCATGTTTAAACTTTTTTGATGAAATTTTCAGTAATTTCCAGAATATGTGTTTTCTAAATTTTCTATACAAGCTCGTTTATAGTACTTTTTCTGCAATTCCGACAATTTGCAATTGTTCTCAGAAATCTTCTTTACGTTGTGTAGCAAACCAATTATTCTACTTACAATCTGAAAACATTAACGAGTCACATAAAGTTCCTTGTAAACAGTTATGTGGAAAATGGAGTGCGAGTAACTGAAGGTTAAAAAAGTTATCGTCATTTTAAGAGCGTCCGAAATACTGTCTGTAATTGTTAGTGAAATAATTTCCAAAGCGCGGTGTTTGGTCAACAAACTCGCGCGCAAACTGGTAATCTCCCCGCGGTCGTCCGTAATCAGCACACGCGTCCGCAAATATTTGATAGGAAGCGGTTCGGAGACGTGATTTATAAAAGAGGAAGAAGGGCAATCGGAAGCGACGCGTGATTACGATGCGTGATCGAGACGCATTAAACAACAATTTATTGATGCCGTGACGTTAGAAAGTAAAGAATAAAACGAAAGTCGGCGACGTTATACACCAGATGGGAATGAATAGTCTCCGGAAGACTTCTCTTCTGTGTGTGACGTTTCCAGGCTTCCGTCTTGCGTAATGCGATAGCGATTAGGCGAGTGAATCACTTTGATTACTTACCCATGGAATTGTGTCTAGATGTGCCGAGGAAGAAGTATACTAGCACGGGGAAGAAAGCCATGTAGATGCCGATTATTGGCGGCACGTTGCCCAGAATTGCGTACGCCATTCCTGAGAAATAGAAAAAACGGGACCGGTTTAGCCATTGATCTTCCCCCATTTTTTCTAATTATGTAAATTGATCAAACGGATTAAAACAGCTGATGAAGATTAACGTGAAACTTGCGATTACTTTTGATAGATGTGTAATTAGCTTCGTTATTAGCGAAAGTACCTTGGGGAATATGCATCACCGCGACTGTAATTCCCGCAATTACGTCGCCTAGTATGTCCTTCTTCCAATCGTACTTCGATAACCAGCCGATTAAAGGTATCGAGTTTTTCAGAGCGGTCATTGGCTGGATCTTTTTGCATCTTGAGGAGAGCGTCTGCAAAACTGCAACATTGATTACCGTTACCTTTTTTCCTCCTTATCAGCAACACATTCTTTTAAACGAAATTAATTCAATGTAATTTTTAGTGCTTGTTATTTCAACATTATTTTGAATTCACTTAGCGTTTATATCCTTTTCCTTTAAACGTCTCGAAACAAGAAATATATCACTTATACCACTTTCATGATTTTGAGCACGTATTTCATAATTTAAAAAATCCTCGTATTGAAAAGTTCTAAAATCAGAGACTGAGCCTGTTTCAACGAAATTCTTTAGATCTCCCATGATGTTTCAATAAACATCTCGAACGAATCGCGTTAAACTCTCTTTAGACATCGCGGAGACTCCCGTGGCCACTTACAATTAATTATACGCCCATCACGAGTTCAAGGCTAGACAATTGTCTTTCGCTTTCTACAAACGTCCAGATGTCTTTCACGAGGTTTCTCATTAGGGTCAATCAAGCTAGACGCTACAGATCCGTAATTGCTGTGTAAAAACCCATAATATCTAACTGGGTGACCCATATCGTACAGTGTTTCGCAGCAGGATCATAAACGGCACGATGTTTTCGATCCATTGTCCACAAGACGTCTTTTGTTTAGTCTAGATAAGCGACGCTCCATCTCGGCGCGAACGATACAGGCCAGCTGATCGAAAATAAGTCGGCGACGCGACAGACTTCTGTGCTCGTAAACGATTCCGCAACACATGCGTATTTATTGTGATACTTACGCGTTTCTTTCGGCTTCACGTATTTGCACAAATGATTTAGCTCGTCCTGTTGATACACCGGTCGCCTAACCGTTAATTCCGGCGGGGCCGCCGTCATGTCGTCGCTCAGATAGTCTGCGAACGTTTACGAAGCACTTTAAACCCTTCTGGGTTCATTTCGTTTTACAAGAATAACTACAAAGACAAACTTCAACGTTTGATTTCGCTATGAGTATTTCTACATTTAGAGGCGGTTTGGTTAAACAATTGCTAACGATCAGGCTAAAAAATTAATCCTAATGCGAAACATTTATTTGACAGCTGAAACTGACATAGCATTTTCCAGCGAGAAGAATGAAACATGAATTGCGACAGGAAAGAGCTTGATTCGATCTCCAGAACATTTATAAATAAAAATTCACTATCGCGTGACACTGTCGATGACATCATTACCGATCAACATCTCGTTCCCGTTGTCCATCGTGCTTTTTCACAGTGTAAACGTCCACAACATTAATACTCCCGCATAATGACCACACCGACGAAAATTCAGACGGCTACTGACCGTCGTTAGTGGACTGCATAGCATTAATCGCCAGCAGACAGATGACTGTGATTCACGACATTGATAATAATAGCACGTGATATCGTTGTGATATAACGAAGAAAAAAAAACAACACTTTGAATATAGAACTCGTTCGGAAGACAACAACTGTGTTCACATTTATATTGATATTAAAATAGATGGGAATGATTATTGAGTAACGCTTGACTAGACGAAGACTTCAGAAAGTTTAACCGAATACGTGAATGTGAGGCAACTTGAAGGAATTTCTTGATACACGACCACACACCTTCGCAAACTTGTACAATTTCCATGTTTTCCAGGTTTTAATGTATTCACTTTCTCTATGGCACGTGATTATCTCTATCGAAACGTTACACGTAAGAATCGAATTAAGGAAAACATCTCGCGTTCGCAGAAAATTTATTTAACCTTTACACACTTAAAGTGTTGCAACAAAAATGAGGAATACAGTTTTTGAATCGTAGATCAAGTTTCAAGCCTTCGTTGTAAAGGAAAGCTAACCATAGACTATAACATTTCTCGGCTGTTTTATGGAATAAAAATGAGGAACAAACTTTCTCGCAAAGAACACATCGTCCGATCGAAGCTCAATAAAAAGCTTCAATCTTTAATTTACTGTTCGAATATTTTTTTCCTGCACTGCGTATTATGTAGCAGTGGATGTACAAAAAAAATTGTTTAAAAAGTCACACGAAATGTGCCAGTCTTTTTAAACAATTCTTCGCGACACAAAGTATGTTATAGTCTGTTTTTGAAAGTTTTGTTGTACAGAATTGTCGCAAACTTATCAATGATGTATGAGAATCGATCGCGTTAATCTGGAAGAGAGATCGAAGATCAACCTGTCATGATGGCGACGATGGTAGCCGTTGATCGGCCGTCACGTTGATCTCGGACGTGGCGTTCGATGATCCAGCGGATCCAGTCGATCGAATCGGATCGAAAACTCGCGAGGAGTGATAACGCTGGCGGCGTCTATCGCGAACTAACGAATCGAACGTAATCAAAGTGAACGAACCCTGCGCCGCGCAGCATCTCGCCATTGAGATTTAGTCACGTGTCGAGCGATCAATATGCCGAGGCAGTCAACACAGGAAAAACCAAGGAGAAAGAGACTCGCTTTAAGGCGCACCATGCGCCTCTGTATTTCTATGTCTGTGTCTATGTCGATGATGATAGGATCGCGACCAACCGTGGCGATTATGATCGTTCATCGAGCTGATGTAATAGTGTCAACCGAGCGAAGGTTGGCGCAACGGCCGCGTAACTAATTGCTCCCTGGGAAAGCGAAATTGATATGCGGCCTGCGATCCGTCTGTCAATCATGTCCGAGAGTATTGAACTGTCTTTGTTCCTTTTGTACGATGATACGGGCTTTTTAACCCTTATGTAGTCTACCAAAATATATAGATTATTTAAAACCTTTCTGTATTTCACATGTTTGCACACATTCACATTATAAGACTGTAAATTAATGTATTAGCGAGTAGAGAATGGACATTCAGAGGAATTTTGTAATATTTTTTAGAGGAACATTAACAAATTTTTTAAAGAAATACAGTAAATGGGTACCCACTTAACTACACAAGGATTAAAGGATTTTTTTGCGATTATTTTCTTACGTCTTCGAGATGAAATTTACACTTGAAGACTGTCGCGGTTTCTGAGATTTTTTAAAAATCGATCTCGCAGCGAAAAATTCGGAAAAAATTCATAGTCCCGCGTGCCATTACATAGAAAGTTCACGAAAGTTTTCGTAATTTTTTGTCAAACAGAACAGAAGAAATAGAGCATAATTAGTTAAAAACTACCCTTGTGGTATCGACTTGAAAGTTGCCATAGAGTCTGGTTGGTTTTTTACAAAAGGAATATTATTTTTGTGTTACATAATAGTAGGAGTATAATGCACAAAAGTCCTATTTAATTTTGTTGAATATATGATCTAAAAGATCTGAACGATCTACAATGCAGAAAGATCTTATCACAGAAAGAGCAGCAAGAAACTCACTTTGATTAATCCAGGATTGTCTCGGTTATCAGGTTTGATGGTACCACCCGGTTCTGACCGTTATCTCGCAGCTTAGAGGGATTAAGAGCGTCAGGGTGTTATTCAACGACGATCGTTAAGATCACTATGGTCTCGCTAGATCTGGACAGGCGGAGAGGTGTCGAATAGATTTCACTTTCGATCACGAGGCACCGGGGAAACGGAGCATTGCGAAGGCGGTCCCATTTGCTACTGTTGCGTTTCACGGCGAGGACACCTTCCCTCGATCGAATTAATCTATCGTGTCAGCGAGAGACATATATATTGTTGGAATTTCGTAAATGCGATTATAGTGTTCTAGGTATATCGCTCGATAATTTATGGGCGGCACAAACCTTATCTGCTGCTTCTGTTCCAATACTGACGTCGAGATTTTCGGCTCGAAATTCATCGCATTGCTCAATTGTTCTGTACAGGTTTTACACTCGAAATTCACCCTTTTGCACATCAATTTCACCCATTTTAGTATCTTCAATAAACTGTATCTTCAATAAATACATATGTACTTTCATTCTTAAAATGCATTAATTACAAAATCCTCTACGGAGCAGATGATGTTACAGCTATTTTTCACAAGAATTTGACGGGTCTTGTCACTCAAGACTTACCGAGCGCTCGTGTCTGCAATTTTAGTGTGACTCATTGCTAATGTGAACTATCACGCGTCTTAGAAATTATATTTAAATAGGTGTAATTTTGTAAAATTGTTTCCTTGAACCGTTGAAAATTATTTTTAGTAATTAAAGATATCGCCAACCATCCAGGCGGTAAGAATATGTTATTTTTCGAAAACACTTTTATCTATATGCACTTCCTCAACAAAAACGAAAATAAAAACCGAAATCACCTCTCTCCCTCCCCTAAAACTACCCTCACCCCCCCCCCCTCCTCTCCTATAAGCAGCTGAGGCAGTCGCGAAACAGTCGCGACTAAGTCCGCACAAAGTTTAATTATAATGTAGAACAATCCTATTTCTGACATAACACCGTAGGAACTCCTGCAGAATTCTTGAAAAAACAAAGACGAAGATAAAAACGATCAGGAAAGTAATATTAGACAAAATAACAAAAGAAAATTGCTTTAGAAAACGATAACACAGATTACTATGCGAGTTTATTGCACCTAATTACACGTCGTTCAAAATTACGTTCTTCTACAAAATTGTATGCTTGATTATGGCAAGAATGACAAAACATTGTATAAAAGGAATTGTTGAAGAGGTTCAAGCATGTACTACAAGCGCAGAAGTCAACATTCCAGTAATATTGCGTGGAGAACTTGAAGTATATTCGAAAAAAATATGGAAAAGAATTTAATACGCGAGTATAATTTAGCGATCTTGTCTATTTTATTGGCAATATGTATTCCCTGTCAAGCACTAGATCGAACACCGATCGTTGAGACAGAATCGGGACCAGTACAGGGGTATGTGGGGCAAACAGCATTCCATAATGTCACCTATTATATTTTTAAGGGAATCAAATACGCCCAACCACCGGTTGGAGAGCTTCGATTCCAGGTGAGTCGAAACAATTAATTAAGATTTGTGCTTCAATATCTTTTGGACGAAACTTTGAAATTCGAGATTTTAGCCCTTAGTACCATTATTCCAAATAATGTTCACGTTATTAAATGTGTCGGTATCTAATCAATCACTAAACATTCAGGTATTGTATGAAGTATTATACCAATTTCGTATCCATAAAATTTGAAAAATCATAGGGAATGGAATTATGTATTCTAGGTCGGAAGAAATGTTTAATTTTCGAGTTAAAATACAGTCGGGGACAATATTAAGTGGACACTCATAAAAATCGCATAACTTTTTTAAAATTCGTCCAGAAGACTTGAATTGTCTAAAGATGTTAGACCGACTGGTTTGCCAGAGAATGAGTAAACAAACATGTTTGTTTAGATGTTTTCGTCAACTATTTTATCTGAGCCTTAATTTAAAAAATGCTGAAAATCTGCGACTTTCACTCTTAAGCTCTCATTTTTAATCGTACGTAGCTCATTGAAATGTTGACCTATTTCGATGAAATTTTCAGTATGCATATAAGTTACCGAAATCTACAAAACACATTTTTTATATTATCGTTGCAGGCTCAAATAAAAAAGGTGACAAAATGTAATTTTTTAAATTTCGTATGATTCCTACCGATTGCAAACTAAACAAATTTTTGTTCACTCATTCTCTAGCAAACTAGTCAGTCTAATATCTTACAAAAATTCAAGTCCTTTGGACCAATTTTGAAAAAAATATGCGATTTTTAAGTGTGTCCACTAAACATTGTCCCCGATGTAGCTCCGAGTACAAAGGGTTAAAATGTGCAGAAGTCGCACAGTAATATCATGTTCAATCTAAACAAGTTGCACAGAGTACAAACATACGACAATTTCATACATAGAGGATTCATAGCAATTGATTTCGAACTCACAGCCTCCAGTTCCAAAACAACCATGGTCTGAAGTGTTCCATGCAATAGAGGAAGGTCCAACCTGCCCACAATATGACACACTCTTCGAGAAAAACACGTACATGGGGGACGAAGACTGTTTGAGTTTGAACGTGTACATTCCAGTGGTAATGATCACTGATTATATCAGACTGCGGGTCTTTATGCATTTATGGCATCAGAAAATTTTCCAAAAGTGCTGGAATGTAAAATTCTATAGAATTTGGTACGATATTTATTTATTTTGAATCTACAAAGGCTACTACTATACTGAAAATACGATTTTATTTAATTCCACTCCCTTAAAATTGCCTACAAAAATTGAAAATAGCATAAACATCCGCAGTCTACTGGTTATTTACATCGCCTGCAAACGATACAATTATTACCGATTTTTGGTAGTTGGCCTTCAATTCCACGATTAAGTGTCCCGTGATGGTGTGGATTTATGGTGGCGGATTCGCCCAGGGATACAAAAATCAGTCTGTGTACGGGCCGGACATATTCATCGAAGCATGCGCCATTTTGGTCTCTTTTAATTACCGTGTCGGCTATCTAGGTAGAAACGTTTCCCTTTCGATAGAAGCTTATCGTTAGAGGTTTCTTTAGCTTGGATATTCTTGATTCCAGGATTTCTGAACCTGGGACTTCCCGAAGCTCATGGAAACGCTGGCATGATGGACCAAGTTCTGGTGTTGAAGTGGGTGCAGAAGAATATTGACAAATTCGGTGGCGATCCTAATAACGTGACGATATTTGGCGAGAGTGCTGGATCCTCGTCCGTAATACTACACGAGCTGTCACCTCAGTCTAAAGGTACCTACCTCACGAATACAGTAGTGTCTCGACATTGGTTTTGCACTCGAAATTCACCCTTTTGTAAGTCGAATTGAATTTTATGTAAATCAATTTCATGCATTAAGAATATTTAAAATTAATTATTTATGTATTCAGATTAAATTATATATTTATTTAGACACACGTGAACGGTGTCATTACTATGCATCTTGAAGGACTCGAAAGCTCGATCGTAGAGAAGTGTGTGGAGAATGAAAAGCGAGAGAGTTCTAGTTCAATAAGAAAATTTTTTTACATAACTTTTGTTAAATATATTCGGGACGCTTTTCTGCTTAGAATAAGCCTAAATATGACGACGAGAATGTTGATAGAAGTAAAATAAAATTGCACAGACTTGATCTATGAGGATCGATGTTTTTCTGCACCGCTGTGCAATAGCAAACATACTTTGTCTGTTTACAGGACTGTTCCAAAGAAGCATCGCTCAAAGTGGCGCACCACTGATTGTACTGTCGCAAACACCATTCAAAGCCCTCTTGTCTGCTTTCAAGTTGGCAAGCTTGTTTGGTTTCTACACATTGGACAGGAGACAACTTTTGGAATTCTACCGCAAAGCCAACGTGCAAGATCTTTGCACAAAGATGTCCAACATGTACATATTTTCAGACGTTGTGCGTATTCCATCCTGATCAATGGTGTTCAGTCGATGCAGCAATTAGAAGAGATTAATCTAATTTAAAATAGTTTCAATTACTTTAAACTAGTTTTTATAACTCGGTCAAAACTGACCCGCGGGCACCCGTCGAAGAGTTAAAGCAGTGATTTTAAAAATACATGCGTAAATGAAAATTGGTATTTAAGGATTTGAATGCAATTTAGCTATAGCTGCCATAAATGAACAGAAACGTACTTACATCGTACAATAGTTATATATTTTTATTCGATGTTGTAGATTACACTGCCGTTCGAACCCTCCATAGAAGATCCAAATGTCGCTAGCGCGGACGAGATTTTCCTCGGCGAATGTCCGATTACATTGATGATGGAGGGACAGATACGCAAGGGGCCGAAAATGTTAGGATTCAACAAGAACGAATTTTACGCATTCGCAGAATGTAAGTACTGATATTTTACAATTGCACTAGCAATCATCCCTAAATGATCTCTAAGCGATCTCTGAAATGATTTTAACACTAGGTTTAGTATTAGTATTTTTAATTTTTTTATTTCTTTTGTTACTTCCTCATAGATTTTTATGAAATTCAGCTATGTTATAAAACTCGATATTCTGAACAATTTTTTCGGTTTGTTTTAGTTTTTTTTTTAGATACTTACAGAAAACTGTTGGTTCGCTTACAGCGAATTCTGGTATTTTAAAAGAAATTTGGTTAGATCGGTGTAGCGATCAGAATATTAATCGAGATACTGGATCATCTGACGGTGAGATTACATATCATTTTCAGGGACCGGCATTCCCCAACTTCTGGAGCTATTTCTTCCTTACAATGTGATGGTTGCCCTTATTAGAGAAGTTACTCAGGTAATTACGTCTCAAATATCAGTGTATCACGCTTGCTGAACGCATACAATCCGCGGTTTAGTCATCAAGTATACCGTTTTGTGTACTCTGCACGTTGTGCATGATTTATATCGTAAGTTTCACATTTTCTACGCAGGTGCTCACGAACATCACTATCGTTGCTGATATAGAGATGACCCAACGATTTTTTGCAGCACACAACGATGATCATCCGATTTACTATAACATACTGACGTACATTGGTTTTCCTCATCATCTTGTAACTTCCTTACCTGTGGAGAGTAAGTATGATCATTCCTTCCTGCCTGCAAATATCATTTCTACCTGTTTCGTTATACAATACAGTTAGGAGCGTAACTGATCACACACAGACACACGCACACACTTTAAATCAGAATAACACTTTTATGAATGGACCAAACGACTTGAATTTCTTTGTAAGGCTAGAAGAATTAGTTTAGTAAATGATGTCATTTGGTCGAAATTGTGAAGAATAATAGTAAAAATTGATTTTTACAACTTTTCAGCTGGGTCAATAACGAAAATTTCAAAGATGAAAAGTGTTTTGAAAATTTCATTGAAATCGGTTAATTGTTTTACGAATTATAAACGATCAAAACAGCTATTTTTACTACTTTTGATCGTTTATAATTCGCAAAACAATTAACCAATTACTGAGAGATCTAAATGATTAGACTGCGGATCTTTATGCAAAATAAAAAATGTTTGCATTGATTGCAAGACACGGTAGTGAAATAAAACTGTCTTGTTTCTTTTAATTATCTGATTAAGCTGAAACCAATACGCTGATGTCTTTAAATCTGTTCAATATGTCCACTGCTTTAAATTGTGCTTACCCATTTTTGTCATAAATGCATAAAATCCGCAGTCTGATGATCAGTTATGCTCCTAACTGTAAACTAATGTTGACTTTTAGGGACCGCGCATGCCGACGATCTCGGTCTTCTATTCTATAATCCCAAATACGGTTTCACCAACTCAACTGATCCGAACGAACCTCTAAATGTTTTTCGACGGAAATACGTTAAGCTGTACGTCAATTTCGCGGCAGGCGGGTACGTCGACACATTTTCCTTCTGTTCTTCATCGAAAACAAACTAATTCTATTCGTTACGTTTGCAGCAATCCTACTCCCATATCTAACAATCCAGTCGAGGAAATTTGGAAACCATCTGGATCATCAGGACGACAATTCCAAATTGACAACGAGTCTAAAATGATAAACCGTGCGTTAGGTGTTTTCGGTGCTATCGTACAATCCATTTATTACTTCATTCTACCACTGTGCAGTAGCTGCCACAAGATTTCATATGCAACACCGTATACCAATCTTTTTAGGCTGGACGAATTCAATCCTTTTTCGCAGTTCGGTGAATTATTCCGTTCTCCGAACATCACTTCTTTACTCAACCCTGAGACTATTACTACTCCCTTACGTAATCTCGATTTGAATTCTTTGATCTAACCAGACCTGGGCAGAATTTCGAGAAAAAATATTTAAAATACTATTTGAAATAGTATACTTTAGTGTGGTTCAAATAAAATACTACTTTAAATAGAACGAAAAATTTCGGCAAATAAAATATTTTTATTTTGATAACCAGATACATAAAATAAAATATATTTTAATGTTTTATTTCAAATATGTATTTAAAATGTTTCTTTGCAATGAAAATAAGTTGAGCAAACTGTTAATATTGAAGTTATAATATAATAATATATAATTGAAATCTGGGTTATAATATATAATTGAAGTCTGGGTTAGGTTAGTATCTCGATACGGTTTGGACCTCTCCTTATATGTTGATAATATACTCAGACGACAATGTCGTAATAACATTACACGCAACAACAGATCAGAAAAGCATAAGTTACTATTTACTATTTGAAATATTATTTTACACAGTTCTACAAAATAAGCTTCGCTATTTTCAATACTTTTCAAATAAAATACTATTTTTAAATAGTATTTCAAAAACTTTTTCTTCAAAATACAATAATTTATTTGCATGATTATAGGTATGCTTTAAAAATAAAGGACTGTATCTAACCTGTCGGCCGACATTCATGTTTCTCGGTTCCTCAGATATTATTTCTAGACTGCGAATCGTTATGCATTTATGACAATAATGGGCACCGGTCATTTTAAACAGGACGAAATTTAAAAAATCGAAGGTCGTCAATACATTACTTCCAACCTGCTCAAATTATTGAAGGAAGACGTTCTCAAGTGGTTCATGTATCTTGCAGTGATTGCAGACAATTTTTACTTTGCATAAAGATCCGCAGTCTAATTATTTAGCTCTCTCAGAAATTCTTCGAATTAACGGATTAATTAAATGCGAGATTTGTAGAATTTTGATGTATATTATTGTACAATACACTTGGTGCTGGATTAATGATTACTGTATACATTTTCTAGAGAATAAACAATATTGAAGAACATTATAAACTTGATTTATGTTTTATTATCACGCACAGGCATTGTCCAAGGCGGCACGATCGTACAAACAATTCCTTATATACCTAGAGCAAACCGGTCCATTGTTTATTTGCCCGTATTGTTTGGAGTCTAATTAGACGCGCCGCGCTTCCGTGTTCACACCATATACATTTTGTCTATATCTACGGTGTAAATTTTATGGTTGTTTGCAGCGGGCTACCGTAAATTGCTTAGGAACATTGTCGTTTCACAAACTGCAAACTCTAGTTAAGGGAGTAGACTCGTTTTTCCAGTATTACAAGGGTGCGGGATGCGCGTTCTCATTTCTCGATAATACAAAAATGGGGTTTTTCAGTAGTCAAAAACGCTAGATAAAAGATCGATCTAGGCCGCTAACGCCCTCATCTTATTTTTTCGTTTACGAGACGTAATTTGCATTATTCGGAAACAGCGAATGTAGCTATCTTCATAGCTACATGCTGCCGAATAATGCAAATTACGCATCATAAACGTAAAAATAGGACTTTCGAGGGTGATCGCGGCCTACATTGATCTTCTATCTAGCGCTATTGGCTACTGAAAAATCCCATCTTTGTATTATCGAGAAATGAGAACGCTACCGCCTTAATTATCTTCAAGTTTTTTACTCGTAATCAATTGAATCGTTTAGAAACAAGGTCTAGTTGTTTCGTGAAAATTAAAAGCAGTAATGGGTTCTCTTTTTGAAATTCATATATTCTCGATTAATTGCCTCAGTTGTCAGCAATACCGACATTGAAATGCTCAATAATAATGACCTCTATTATGCAGATAATGTTTTTATAGTATTCGTATGCATAAAGCATACGAATCAGTTGGGAATAGACTAGTAACGTGTTGAGTAATGGAGCGTAAACTCGTGTTCTTCTCTGTTCTATTATTGACATGTGTTCGGTGTCAAGGGTTCCTCAGAACGGATATTATTCGGACAGCTTCCGGACCAGTGCGGGGATATGTTCAACAAACAGTATTAAAAAATGTCAGCTACTCTACTTTTAAGGGAATCCCTTTTGCTGAACCGCCGATTGGAAACCTTCGATTTAAGGTGAGCGAGATCGTTGTTACGAGCCAGGTTAGGTTAGCGAAGGGTTGTTACCCTGGGAATATGATCTCTATTTGTTAGTTGAGGTAAGCGGACGAACCCAATGCGAGATTGGAGAGCCATTAGGATAGTATAGTTTTCGTGGACGAACTCGATGCGAGATTGGGGAGCCACTAGGTTGGATAGTTAGTGGGCCTCGTAACAAGTATAATCTAATTGATACAATCCGAGCGGTAAGATTGTATCGTGTGGGGACATTCAATTACTCGATTAGGATTGTGGAACGATAATTATGGGTTTAGTAATCTGTACGAAATATTCAATAAACACAGATATATTCTACAATAATTATAAGAACGTGTTGCATTTGTGTAAATGTCGCGATTGAATGAAGATGAGTTGAAAGGAAGGTATTGTAACCTAAACTAAGATGCTCGGTTTTGACGTACTGGCAATGCGGGGGGTCTCGTAGCAACTTTAGAAATGCCTAATAGATTTTATACCGGACTCGCGGAATCTATACGGTTAACGTTGATACGAAGGGGAACTTGAGCACGGTCTTACTGGAAATTGACTCTACGAGATACAGCACGACGCGACACTATTCGTGACTACGAAAGTACTAGTCCCCGAGGACAGAAATGCAAGGGCTTATATACCCCTGCAATGACGGGTGGCATTTGTCAGAACCCTTGGAATAAACGGATGGTACTTGTCAGTACCCCTGAGTCATATTCGTATTTTGTCAACGTCCAGTTGGTCGTGCTTATGTTTTGGTTTTAGACTAAACAGATATGTTAATTTATCTAGGGCCGGTTCTGTGCGTTTATCTAACAATAAGACGGTTCCTGCCAGAGATGATCTTGAACATCTGTTCGTCATCCGTAACATCACTAAAAAATTGAACAAAATTCATTCTGAACCAATCTCCTAGTCAATCTAGAGCATGGCTACACGTACACGCAATTATGTATTATGTCATCGGTGTCGTTACGAATGTTTCATTTATGTAGAACGTGTATAAAATTGTTATACAATGAGTTTTTTTATCTCTGATGGAATTTTAAATTTTATGCACAGAATCGTTGAGATCTCAGCGATTAGACTGTGGATCTTTATGCAAAATAAAAATGTTTTGCATTGATTGTGGGAGGCAGGAGCAATGTCAAAATTTATGTAATCCCTTAATGACTTTGTTGCATTCAAAACAACATTACAGCATTCTTTCAATTTCTCCACAAATGCATAAACAGAAAAACAGAAAAACAAAATATACATAATTCATATGATTCTTTACTCTCCCGAATGTATAAATAAACGTTGTTCAGTGATGTTTCTAGTCTTGCGTGAAACATACAAGTGAATCCTACAAGTGTCGCGAACAAAATCCTTGCAATCGCAATTAGACGATTTTGATACAAAATAGAAATTGGTGTGCATTTCGAACTCACAGCCTCCAGTTCCGGTGAAACCATGGACTGCAGTGCTCGATGCAACAGAGGAAGGTCCAACTTGTCCGCAAATTGATAAAATCTTCCGGAAGACCACGTACATGGGGGACGAAGATTGTTTGAGTTTGAACGTGTACACTCCAGCGGTAAGAATCGTCGATTATTTGCATAGCCTGCAAACATTACAGTCAACTCTTATTACCGGTTTCTGGTAGTTGGACTTGAGTTCCAAGGATAAGTATCCCGTGATGGTGTGGATTTATGGCGGCGCATTCGTCGAGGGATATAAAAATCAATCTCTGTACGGGCCGGACTTGTTCATCGAAGAAGGCGTCATTATTGTCGTTCCTAATTACCGTCTCGGCGTCCTAGGTAGTCATTTTTTGAGTCATTGTTTGGTCCCGCTATGATTAAAGATGATTATTTCATTAAGTAAAATTCGTTTCTTTATCAAGTATACAGGGTGAACCACGAATCGTGATCAGTTCCGATTACTCTATTATTAGCAGTCCGATCGAAAATGTATTTATCAGATATAGCATGGTTTCAAAATAGATGGTTGTAATAAATCCTGCCAAAAATCCGCGGAATTGCAAACCCTAATCGAAGCTTATCGTAAGAGGATTCTTGAGCATGGATCTTCTCGATTCCAGGGTTTCTGAGCTTGGGGATTCCCGACGCACTCGGAAACGCTGGCTTGAAGGACCAAGTTCTGGCGTTGAAGTGGGTGCAGAAGAATATTGCGAAATTCGGCGGCGATCCTAATAACGTGACGCTATTTGGCGAGAGTGCTGGATCCTCGTCCGTAGTACTACACGATCTGTCACCTCAATCTAAAGGTACGTACGTCACGAATACAGTAGTGCCTCGATATATGTGAAAAGGGTGTGCACGATTCTTATTTCAACGTGAAAAGAAGAACATGAAAATTTGGATTTTAACGATCACGGAACATTGAGGATTTTCCTTGTTCACAGGGCTGTACCAAAGAACCATCGGTCAAAGCGGTGCACCACTCATTTTTCTGTCCCATCCACCATACGCAGCCTTAAAATCTGCTTACTTGTTGGCGACTCTACTCGGTTTCGGCACGTCAAACAAAGAACAACTTCTGCAATCCTTCCTGCACGCCAACGTGTACGATCTCATCATTTGGACAAGCAACATGTACATCATCTCAGATTTGGTGCGTATTCCTTTTTAGTCAATTGTGCACGTTCAACAGATGTGAATGTTTTTCAGTTGTCGAGGCCGTTTCAGCCAACTGTAGAAGACTCGAGTATCACTGGTATGGACAATATTTTCCTCGATGAATGTGCGATCACGTTGCTGATGAACGGACAGATACGTAAAGCACCGAAAATGATAGGATTCGCTCGCAACGAGCTTTTCGGATTCGCGGCCGGCAAGCATGTTTTATAATTTCTGAAGTCATTTTAATAATCGAGAGAAGGATTGTGCTAATGATTCGCTATCGCTTCGTACGCTATTTGTTGTTGCAGAATTCATTAACATTCTGAACATTGTGATACCTTATATGAAAGCGGCCATTTCCGTCACTGGGACTCTCAGTCAGGTAGCATTCCTACGCATCTTATGGTGTATTTTATAAATAGTACGATTTTCTAATTTTGAACGCAGACATTGTCAACCATCAGCTTCACCGCCGACATCGATCTCACCCAACGATTTTTAGCCGTGCACAACGACGATCATCCGGTTTACTTTTACATAATCACGTACACCGACTTACCTCGACATCTGTTGACCGAGCTTCAATGGAACGGTAATTTCTTAGTTAACTATCGCCTTAAGATGGATAGAAATATGTTTTTGGTTTTTTAAATAGCGAATTGTTATTCACAGAAGCAGATCTTCGTAGGAATACTGAACTAACTTTCATCGATCAGATGCTTTATTTTACAATTTTACGATGTTACGTATTAAAATATTAATATTAATTTCTAGAAACCACCCACGGCGACGATCTTAATCTTTTGTTTACTATCACTGACTACGGACTTGCCACTACAACTGATCCAAATGATTCGCTAAATATCTTTCGGCGTAAAATGGTCAGACTATGGACAAATTTCGCAAAATTTGGGTAAGTTGACACAATTTTATTCAAGTTCAAAGATTCTAGTAGAATCTTCTGGGAAATGAAGAAAAAGATTGCAAACTTGAATTTGATAAAAATTGTGCCGAATCCATTATTTATATTTACAGTAATCCCACGCCCGCGTTCGCCAATCCTATCGATATAATTTGGGAACCATCTGGACCAGCAGGACGCCAGCTCGATATCAACTCACAATTTCGAATGATAGATCGCGCGTTGAATGCTTTCCTGCCTGAATCATTATACTACTACATACTGCCAAGTATCAGCGGCTGCAAAACCGTTTCTTATGCAACGCCGTATAATGAACTTTTTCTTGACAAAAACACTGTCACTTAAACTGTTCATTCCGTAATTAGTTCTCTAACTACTTCTCCACGTTTTTTAACAAGAGCATTTAACTTATACTACCAAACGTACCGGACACGTGTTCAGAAATTCATCAATTTAATGTACCGTTTGCGTTCGTTTCCAAACATGTTTCATCGAAACATGATTCGCCGTGTATCCAAAGCAAACTACCGGTATTGTTTGTTTGCTTATCTCTCAATTGGACCTACCGCGGTTTCTTGTTTTCATAACAAACACAACATATATTATAACACCATATATATTATATATATAACACCATATATATAACAACATATATATTAATGATAATTACTAGACTGCGGATGTTTATGCAATTTGCAATTTCTGTGAATTTTCAGAAATTCGAATAAAATAGAATCTTATTTTCCGTGGCAGTAGCCTTTTTAGATCCGAAATAAATTAAAATCGTATTAAATTCTGTCGTATTTAATATCTTATTGTTAGCATTTTTTGAACATTTTCGAAAGCCATCATTTCATAAAGATCCGCAGTTTAATAATGATATTCGTATGTCATGGAAAAATAATATACTCCGATCAGAAAAATCGACACGCGCGGAGGAACTGGGTTCAATTAAACTCCTTTTTGCGTGGAATAAATAATTCAAGATAAATTGTATCTGCCTACAGCAAATGAATCATGGTTTCGATAGAGATGAAAATTGACTTCAATGTGCGAAATAATTCCACGCAAGATTATATTAATTTTCTTGCATATTTATTGCATCACATACATTTCTTAAATTGTAACGAATGTTTATTTATTATTACATGCTTCTACTCTACGTTAAACAATAATTTAAGTATCCAGTTGGTGTCCAATGCGATTTTCACTAGAACAGGAAACTTAGGAGACCTGATGACTTAGGTGCCGCAATTGACGAAGGCGTTGGCGCTTTGCAACCGGTTTCACTTGGCAGTCTATCTGTCAGGCCGTCTTGATAGGATTGCGTTATCGAGTCTACAGTGCGAGGCACCATCGCAGCCTGCTCGTTGATCATGTACTGTGCGCCGGTTGCTTTACTGTCCAACCAAGTTACGCCGAATGACGGACCCGTGCTTTGCGGATTCGATGGTGTAGGGTTTCTGCAACAAGAAAAGTAAATTTTATATTTTAATAATCAGGAGATGGACAATTTTTACTATTGAACAAATCTTGTTCTAATTACGTATTTGGACGTAGTTGTGTGTACAAGGAGTGGATGAATAAATGGATACAAGGAATAGAAGAATGAGTAAAAATAATGATAAACGGGGGCCACCCCCTGGTACTAATGTTCTAGTAACGTAGGGGTGCTGTGAGAGGAGGTGTAAAAATAAAAGACTATGATCTTACCCGTGTTTAGCGAAGTTGGTCCAACAAGAGACGAGCTTCTTCCTGAACTGGTTGAAGAAATGATTCGGGTCTGTCGGCGCTTTCAACGCTTCCACGTTGAACAAGTAGCCAACATCATCGACGTGAGCAGTTCCTGAAATCAAGAACACCTCTCAAAACCTAACTCGACTTTTTCATGTCTCTAGCTAACAATCCAAACGATTAAATCATCTTATCACTAGACTGGGGATCTTTACGCATTTATAGCGGAATTGAGTTTATGAACAATTTTAAAAATCGAAGATATCAATATACATATAATTTCTCCTCTATTAGGATCATTACGGGAAGAAACAACATTCAAAGTAGTTTCTATTTCTTGCAATCGATGCAGACAATTTTTATTTTGCATGAAGATCCGCAGTCTACTTGTTACCGATGAATTACTGCTTCATTACTGAAATTGTCGTCTTAAATAATGATAACCAATGTTTTATGATAACCAATTATTATTAGAAATAAACAAATTTTGTGTGCGACCATACCGTTTATAGTATTGCCAATCAACTCGTGGATGTTCCACTGCGACATGTACCCGAGTTTGTAATAGTAGATAGGATTATTGCCATTGGCTTGCGCTATGTATTTCTGCGTCAGATCAATTGGAGCCACGAACATGATGTTGCTCATAACATCGAGGGACATCTTGACCATAGGGTCAGGAACCAAGTCGAACATTGCTCCGGTTACAGATCCTAATATTTTGTCGGCGGCACCGCTGATACCCATCGAATTCTTCATGAGATTTGCTATCGCTTGCGCGCGGTTTCCATTACTGCCAACCATGACTACGAAACAATGTTAATAAATTAAATTAAATTCACTGCTGAAATCTGTGACTCAGTCTCATACTTACAGTTCAAGAAGAAGAGACCTTCGTCCTTATTGAAACCCATCAGTGTGGGAACCTTAGTGAACTTTCCAGCCTTGTACAATTCGACGGGGCACTCTGTCAAAAACCCACTGCCATCTTTTATGATGTCAGGGTTCTCTATCGTAGGCCTGAACGGCAAGAAGCCCTGAAAACAATTACAATAAGTGCTACTTATTGTTATACATACATTTTTGAGATTGAAATATTATTATTACAATTAAATATTGTACATACATAGTCCACTTCCATGGTCTTGCGGACCATTTCTTCTACCGGAATACCGCGAAGGAAGGCTACCAAGTCTGCATCACTGACTCCGTTGTAGCCAAGATTGACAGCGAGAGATCGGGCATTTTGATATGCCTTTTCGGGAGTGTGGTAGCCCCATTGACACAGGGGTGTTCCACTTTGCTGGATCACTTTCTTGAAGAGTCCTGAATTAACAAGAAAGAATATAGAACCTTTGCATTCCGAATTCACCCTTTTGCAAGTCAATTTCGCTCATCGAGAATATTTCAAAGAGAATTTGGAGTGCAAAACTTGTAAACTTGTAAGATTAGGGTGTAGATAATTTTACATCGAGAAGTTCATCGAAGAAGTAAATAATTTGACGTACCTTTAGATTGTGGTGACAGAACGTGCATACCCACGGAAGTACCACCTGCACTTTCTCCGAAAATGGTCACTTCGTTAGGGTCACCACCGAAGGCAGCAATATTAGCCTGTACCCATTGCAGAGCCAGGAGCTGATCCTTCATCGCAGCGTTGCCAACAGCGTCAGGGTGATCCAACGACAAAAATCCTGGAAACGAGCAGTACACATGTTGCTATACCATTTTATTCTTAAACAATCTTTAGAACATAGATTAGCGTACCTAGAGCACCGACACGGTAATTGAAACTGACAAAGACAACGTCCTCTTCAAGGAAGAAATCAGGTCCGTACAAGGATGTGTTGCTGTATCCAGCATAGAATGCTCCACCGTAAATCCAAACCATAACTGGTTTTTTGGTTGAATTGCCGACCTATAGCATCGTTTCAAATTATTCATCGTCCAATTTTAAATGACTATCTCCTTTATATTTTTCATCAAACGAATCAAATGAAAATACGCAGTAAAAATTCGAATAAAATTATTTTTCAATTTTTCGTTAAATCAATTCTATAACAGAAAAGATCTCTATGCATTTTTCACAAGTGGTTTTCATCTACACACAAAATGATTAATACAATTTCGAATTGAATAAAATAATGTCATGTGATACTTACCTTTGGGGACATCACGTTGATGAACAAACAGTCCTCGACACCCATGTATTCACCTGAGAAGAAGTCTACCTGTGGGCATGCTGGGCCTTCCGTATTAGCATGCAAAACTGTTGACCATGGTGTTATGGGAACAGGGGGCTGAAAGTGTATAAAAATAATTGTTAACCCTTTTCAATTCATGTGCATCTCAATTTCGAAGATGATATAAATTTTCTGAATTCTCTGGTATCGTAACGCTACAATAGTTTTGGCTTCAAAATGCGGGCTACTTCACAGTTACTGTAGAGACGATTTCGACAGTTACGGAGATACTACTGTAATCTAATAGGAAAGAGTGATTTTTTACCTTGAATCTCAAATCACCAAGTGGCGGCTGCGCGTAGGGGATCCCGACGAAGGCCTTGTATGGGACACCATGCCATATTGTCGTCTTGGTTATACCTGTGACAGGTCCGCTAGTGGTCTCAACTACTTCTGTTTCTGTTCCTAGACACTGTGTCAACGACAACAGCACTACGAGGGTAACCACTGCGACACGAGCCATCGTAGTTTACCTGCGGGACCAATGATGCCGCAGTCGGAATAGACCTGGTTTATATACCGATGATGTTAGTTGAAACATTGTTTGAACAATGCATCGTTCGATCCACAAGTGTTCGAAGCATTGTCTTGTAGTTGGAAAATTGATTGATGTTGTTTGCAGAAGAAACAGTATTGTTTTACATGAAGTCATCGCTTACATGTGTCGCATTTTACAATGGTGGATGAAAAGTAGTTGAAGACAAAATTACGAATGAAGTGCTGGGTAATTGTCTAAGTATGTCTGAAAGCTTCGATAGTTGCTTCGAAAGTGGTGGAAAGTGATTTTAACATTTGGTTGCATTTGTCGATTAAATGTTGTAAATAATATCTAGTGCTTTGTACTGATTTTTGTGATCAGGTGCCAGCTGATCTCCGTGCTTATTTTTATTATTCTGTTCTTTGAATTTTTAAACATTTTATTCTTAAGACTGTAACATCAATTTTTAGAATTCTTAAAGAATATTGAATGTGAAAGACATAAATAAATAATTAAGGAACAAGGATGAAGAAGGGTGTGCTAAATAGAATGACTTATACTTTGAAATATATTTATTGTTTGTCACTAGTCAACGACCATAGCCTCGCTGCAAAAATCGGTTCTCGTCCGATCATGACTGAATTTGGGGTTTTTCCCAGTGCATACGGCACATGCGTTTGTCATGCAAGGTCAGAAATCGAAGAAACATTTTGAAAATTTCATACCAATGTGTTTATGTAGAAGTATTCTTTATCGATGAGGCTACCACACGCGGAAGCTACTTTTCGTACCGAAGTTGTCGGATTTTGTTGAAAATGTAAGACGACTTCTAATTTTTTATCTTCAGAAAGAAGACATTACCGATTATGACACTTATTTTGCAAAGACACTGTTTCCTCCAAACGCTTCGCAAGCAAAACAAACTGATTTTCATTTGGTTGTACCATCTCCGGATATTCTCGTAGGTATTTCAATTTACTTTGTTTTTTATTTCCATTACACTGGTAATAAATTCTTACCATATCCGCTTTCTCGTCCACCGAATAACAATACATTCCTATGCGATATTACTAATTGGTTTCGGAAGTATTACTGAAATGGCACGTCATAGAAGAAACTAGAAGTAGACACTCTGATAGCGAATGACAACTTCATCTGATTCGTATGAATAAGGAATACTTGTAAATACATTGGTATGAATTAGTACGAAATTTTCAAAATGTTTCTTCCATTTCTGACCTTGCATGACCTTGAAAATCGCTGTGCAGTATACGGATGAATTCGTCTAGACACACGCTTTCATGTGTTACAAAAAAATATACAGCATTCCATTTTAAAAATTGAAGGTCACCTTCATATCAGAACAAAATTACATACGCCATTGTGTCGCGTATAAAAACAAGTACTACTTTTTGCTCTTCCATTTTTTTCTAATATTTACTATTTACAAGAAAAACGCTGGCTAATAATAGCATGAACACCCTGTATATTACATTTTATATATATATATATATATATATATTATATATTATTATTATCTATTATATTAATATGGATAAAAATTTCAGCCAGCTAGATTGATCAAATACTCCTCTGTGGCGACGTTTCGAGCAAATTTACGCGCAAATAACAGAACAGTATTATTTCTGAGTTGTAAAGAACAATTCAATATCATTTATAATAACATCACAATATTTGTTCAAAGATGAAGAATATGTCTTTTTTTAAACTCAATTTTTTGAAAAACTGTACGTATAGGAGAAAAATTAAGGACAGATTCGGAATCAGCGCGAAAATCTATAAGAATCGCATAGTGGGAATCGAAATAAAAAAAAAAGTTGAAATTTGTTGGACCGTGTAATTCGGCAATGAATCAATTTGGAGTCGTTGCTCGTAATTCAGTCTTTTCAGAGGCTTTTCAAATGTTGAATTTTTACAAAAAGAACAACAGAAATTAAATTTTTTAGTTCGTTTGTGAAACTATATTCTTAATAAATGTATCGCGAACAATGATTAGAAATAAAAGGAAGTATAAAATCCGGCCTTTCTGATGATAGTTTTCCAAGATGGCGGAAACTGCGGTTACTGTATTGTTATGTATAATATTTCCGTCGCCCTATACAAAATGACCTATGCTATTTATCTAATTTGATGTTTAACAAAATTGAATGAAAATCAGTATTTACTATAATTTGGTTAATCATATTAAAGAAGCATTCGACCGGCTCCCATAATTTTTATAAGTGTTGAGACCAATGTAAGAGACTTCAGACTCAAACTATAATATGACTTATAACTTATTGATAATCGGGCGAACTGGGTTTATTTATGTATATTTCATTTTTTAGGTACTAATATATATATTGAAGGGAAAGAAAGGTAGATTAACATTTACTGCCCTAAGAGATTCGCTTTATTGAACTCGGGTGCTCAGAAGGTATTATCAATTAATAATTGATTAATTTAATTTTTAATTAATAAAAACAATCGGTATCTTGCTTTACTCAATGTATAATTTTAGGTAGTCGCAACGACTCGTAGTTTAAACAATAAAGAGGAAGGATTGATATAAAAAAGAAAAGATTTTTGCGATAAAGAGTTTTATTGATTTTTCTTGCTTAAGAAACAATATCCTGCAATCAACATAAAAATACAAATCGCAGGCTTAGAATTACGTCTACCGAACTGATCACTACAATAATTTCGACATAAATGCAAATTGCGTCCAAAAGTCATCTCAGACCGCCATCCACATCTCGTAGTATCTGTGAACAAATAAAAGCAACATTTAAAAATTTTCTAACGCAATCCACCACAAGACTAATCGAAGATCTAGCTAAAAAATCAGGAAAGTCTACGTTGCCGTTAAGTCAAATTCCCCAATTATACTTATTGTTAGCTAACGATACTTACAATTAACAACATCTGCGACTCTATTCGGAGATCGGCTGAAGAAGAACTTTAACAAATCGATTGCCCATGTTCAAACCGGTTTGCATAGCTGGCTTGAATAAGTTATCGTTAATCGCTTCGATTCCATCCATGACGAGTTCTCTCTTCTGTCTCTCTTCAGCCTCCCTCTTTCCAAACTTAGGAATGAATGCTCCCATCATGTCCTCTCCCTTATTAACCATAGTACTGACAAGACCTCCACCAAAGGGGATAAGCGATCCAATATCCCTCTTTCCAAACTTAGGAATGAATTTTCCAACCATGTCCTCTGCTCCATGCACCATTCCGCTGACAACATCTCCACCAAAGGGGATAAGCGATCCAATATCCCTCTTTCCAAACTTGGGGATGAATTTTCCAACCATGTCCTCTGCTCCATGCACCATTCCGCTGACAACACCTCCACCAAAGGGGATAAGCGATCCAATATCCCTCTTTCCTTTAGGGATGAAGTCGCTAACGAATGCCTGACCCTTGTTGACCAGATCGTCAATGAGTCCACCACCACTAGCAGGGAACATGCCAGTAAGATCCCTCTTTCCAAACTTGGGGATGAATTTTCCAACCATGTCCTCTGCTCCATTCACCATTCCGCTGACAACACCTCCACCAAAGGGGATAAGCGATCCAATATCCCTCTTTCCTTTAGGGATGAAGTCGCTAACGAATGCCTGACCCTTGTTGACCAGATCGTCAATGAGTCCACCACCACTAGCAGGGAACATGCCAGTAAGATCCCTTTTTCCGAACTTGGGGATGAAGCCTCCGATGACATTCTCTCCAGTGTGCCCCAAGTTGTCCATCAACTCACCACCGATGGGGGACATGTTAGCTATGTTTCTCTTCGATACTCGTGGGACACCGGGGAGACCGTGGAGTCCTGGGACTTGTAGGAGACCGAGCAGTCCTGAGATACTGGGGAGACCGTGGACTCCTGGGAATTCTACGAGATCTACCGGGAGATGTATACCGTATCGCTCCAGCATTTCGCGCAGTTCTTTTAGCAGTTTAGCGGCGTAATCGCCTATCCCGGGGATCTTCGGCGGTTCCACATCGCTGCTTACAGGGGATGACAATACTGGGGCAGATTGTACTACACGTACCTTATCGGATCCATGCTTTTCAGCGGAGTCTGAAAAAGTATGAGATTGGAACACAGCACATTTTCGAAGTCTCTTTCACTGATGGTCAGTTAGTAATGAAAGAATTAAAAGAACCTCTACTATACCTTCATGCGCATTCCTGATGACGAGACACTGCGCCGATGACACCAAAGCCGCGACGGCTACGTACAGGAGGAACTTCATCTTCGTTTGGTCGATGGACAAATTGGAAGGTGCTTCGGTATCCTCGTAGCCTGGCTTTTATAGCGAAATACTATTGATCTAAGATTCCAAGACAATGAGGTAGATATATTGCGTGTAACGTCAGTATTGCGTTGCATATACACGTGCGGGTTTGTTAACTACGTTTATTAGACGTTATTTATCGTGTTTTGGAAAATGGTGATTAATTAAAGTTTTGCCAAGTGGTTGATGTTTGCTCGAAGACACGTAACTGCTAGACGATGGGTGTTGGAACGATTACTGCCAGGTTCCAGGCAGCTTTTGTTCGAGGTCAATGTTGCTGTAGAATACTT
Organism: Lasioglossum figueresi; assembly: GCA_028455805.1. Taxonomy (NCBI): domain Eukaryota; kingdom Metazoa; phylum Arthropoda; class Insecta; order Hymenoptera; family Halictidae; genus Lasioglossum; species Lasioglossum figueresi. Next base: position 13,946,960 of record CM052193.1, on the reverse strand, counting down.
CTGAGAATATTAGCAAACTCTGCTAAATAGTTTCAATGAACATTTAACGCTAAACTTACCGAAGCAATTAAAAGAAAAGAAATGATCAAATTTCATTTATCGAAATTTTGTCTAGAAATTTGTTGAATTATTTTAGGTGGAAGTATCTTTATAACCTCAACGCGATTGTGGAATATCAGACGGATTTTTCTATTACGTAAATTATACATATATTTTTAGTCTACTGTTATATACATATTGCAAATAATACAGGTTTTGCACTCTAAATTCATCCTTTTACAAATAAAGTATTTTTAAGTAAGTTTTTCTCAGAAAAGTCAAGTTTAAAGTAATTGTTAATTATCGTTACGCGAAAGGGCTGATACCGAAAGGCAATCGTGGCAAATTGATGCAGCCGGTTTGAAACGGAAGTTGAGTGAACAAAACTCCTTCGTAGGCTTGAGTCACAGCATTAACTAAGCGAGGTTGCATGACGGGTTCCTTTTTGATGTCTAATTGAGATCCTGTGGATTTACTGTCCTCCCAAATCACGTCAAAATCGATTTTAGGATTTGATACTCTCGGCGTTGGGTTTCTAGTAAAAATAAAATAGTTTCATTCCGCTAACAATTCAAACAAGACGATTATTTTTTTAAAAATCTGTGTTATCGTTACCCGTCTTTAGCAAAGTTGGTCCACAACCGAACCATTTTCTTCCTGAAGACGTTGTACAAATATTTCGGGTCTGTCGATACGTTCAAGGCTACCACGTTGAACAAGTCGCCGATGTCGTCAACGTGACTGGTCCCTGAAACCAAAGTTTTATTTCTTAATTTAGTTTATTCGTCTTTTGTTGGGTTTTCTATCCTTCTTTTCAAGGGATTATTAGACTGCGGATCTCTCTCTTTATGCATTTATAATTTATAGGAAAATTGAGTAGATAAAATTGAAAATCGTAAGAAAATTTTAAAAATTAAAAATGCCAATATATGATTTCTCATCTATTAAAATTATTAAGGGAATAAATAACATTCGATATCGATTCAATTTTTTCCAATCGACGCAATTTTTATTTTGCATAAAGATCCGCAGTCTAGTGATTAGTATGCATAGAATATCTTGCCTTTTACAGTCTGGCCCACCAAGGAGTGAATGCTATGTTCCGACGCGTACGACAGTCGGTAATAATAAACAGGATAATTCTTGTTCCAGACTGATACAATTCTTTGAGTGACGTCAATTGGTGCTGTGAATAAGATGTCAGTGAGGAGAGTCAGCGCCTGCTGGATATACTCGGGAGAAGATTGGTCTAATCTCCTCGATAGAAAATCGGAAACTTCATTGTTCACGGACGTGTCGATAACAGTCAGTTGGTTCAGCCACATTGCTATTGTTGCTGCGTGATTCGATGGACTCCCAACGTAGTCTACCGAACAAGAGCATCGAAAAATCTAATTATTATACACATTAAACTGCTCACAATGTCTAAACTATGTATTCAAGAAATACAGGGAAAGTCTCGTAAGTTATTTGTTGTACGAAAAAATGTTTACATACGGTGCTCTAATCTGTTTTTTATTACTTTGTTACGAGACTCACCCTGTATTATGTCCAATTCTTAAATTTTATTTTTGAGTCAAGCAATCATACTTGGATACTCACAATCCAAGAAGAACAACGCTTCGTCGTGAGTGCGTCCCATCATCATGGGATGCGGTTTAAAATCTCCAGTTACATATTTTTCTATGGGACATTCGGTTAGAAATGCACTGTTGTCAGTTGCGACGTTAGGATCTTCTATCGTTGGTCGGAACGGCAACGCATTCTGTAAATGTTCAAGTTACAAAGTACCAGCTTTGTCGCTTTCTATATAGAAAGGCAGGAGATGGCTGATTGCAATTACCAAATTGACTTTCATCGATGTAATGACCAAAGTTTTAGCAGAAGTCTGTTGAAGCTGCTTCAACAAATCTTCATTCGTGATTTCTACTTTGTCGAGAAGAGTACCAAGCTCGACAGCACTCTTATAAGCACTTCGAGGTGTGTGGTACGCCCACTGACACAAAGGTGTTCCACTCATACTGATCGATCGTTGGAACAGTTCTAATTAGAAACAGATATGTCATCGCATTATGCGCTGCTCCCCATTTAAGACAGTTATTGAAATGTCAGTCGATTTAGGACAGAAATAACTTAATGTAGTTAACGTTCTTATATTATCAGTTCTCATGTACCTCTGGATTTCTTGGACAAAGTGTGAAATCCTACGGATGCACTGCCTGCGCTTTCACCGAAGAGGGTCACTTGTTTAGGATCACCACCGAAACGAGCTATATTGTTCTGTACCCATTGCAAAACTAAGAGCTGATCCTTCAAGCCTTGGTTTCCTAGGGCATCTGGATGGTTCAGGGCCAAGAATCCTGAAAATTTACAGTCATTATTAACCCATTTAAGGTAGAGGCATCGGTAATTCACCTCGTGCCAGTAGTTGGCCATTTTTCAGGGAAACGTGAAAAATAATACCGAATTTTAAATATTCGTAGGCAAGTTTTAAGAAATTGGAATCAAATAAAATCTTATTTCTAGTGGTAGTAGCCTTTGTAGATCTGAAAAAATAGAAATCTTACTAAATTCTACCGAATTTCATATTTTAGCACTTTTTCCGTGGTCTAACAAATTTTTAAACGATTGAGGTTGTCGATGCTGAGAAATAAATTTAGTTACCCAGCACACCGACGCGATAATTGAAGCTGACGAAGACAACGTCCTCTTCAAGGAAGAAATCAGGTCCGTACAAGGTCGTATTGGCGTATCCAGAGTAGTACGCACCCCCATAAATCCACACCATGACTGGCTTCAGCTTCATTCTACGTCCGAACTTTGTACAATAGAATTTTCATGAAAATTTTACTTATTAAAAATCATTCAATCTTTGCTGTAATATCTACAGACCTTGCTCCGTCGACGTGCCAATCGTGAAGACTGCCTGGATTGTTCCCTATGCAACTATTTGAAATAATGTTTTCAATATTAAAAATTAAACTGTATCGAACAGATTATATTTACCTCCCGAGTGAACACGTTTAGGTATAAACAATTCTCGTCGCCTATGTAATGGGTAATGAAGAAATCTACTTGTGAACATGCGCTGCCTTCTTCAACTGCATCGTACACTTCTGTCCATGGGGCTTTGGGAACTGGAGGCTGAAAAAATATTTTCATTCCTCTTAATCCTTGAAATCTATTAGAAATTAAGAAAGTTCTACGAATTCTATAGTATTTCTCCTCGACAGGTTTCGCACTCCAAATTCACTCTTTTGCAAATCAATTTCACTCTTTCGCAAATTAATTTCACTCATTAGGATCATTTAAAAATAATCATTTCTTTATTCAGGTTAAATTATACATTTATTTAGACACAAGTGAACTAGTGAAACATAAGAGAAAGATTTTCAAAATTAATTTAACTGAATGAAGACGAACTAAATTACCTTGAACCTTAGATTGGCAAGAGGAGGTTCCGCATAGGGGATCCCCAAAAATGCGGAATACTCCATAGAATTCCATGCCGTTTTCTTAACAACTCCACGCACCGGTCCTCCATCGGTATAAATCACATTAGTTCGTGGAAGATCTACAGCGAAAGACTGACCCAACGACAGCAACAATAAAACAGTAATTTCTGCTCGATGCTTCAGCATAATTAGTCAGTAGGTAAATCGCTTGCCTACTAAAAATTTCTGGAAGTGCGTCGTTTATATACTGGGGACGTTTATCTAAATGTTTTGGTATCGCTCATTACGCGTGTTGATGGTTGTTGATGTTACTGTCACGTCTCCAGAATGTGCAACAGCATTACAATAATCAGTGGAGAATGCGAAAAATGTATGATCCACATCATTTAAGAGCCAAGTACGATAAATCAAAGTAAAAATTAATTTCTTGAGCTTCAGGTATTTTTAGGAATTTCTTATGAGAAACTATAGGACGTAGATGACGAAGGAAATAAAAAAAATTTTAACTTTTAATAATTCCTTAACTTCAAGATTGAACATCAACCAATTAAAGACTGAAAAGAATCAACTCGAGCTAGATCAAAACTCGTCCACCGAACAAATTCGTGTTATTTCAACGTTCGTAATTCCTCGCTTCGAAGGAAGCACTTAATCATCCTTATCAGAGGAAAACAACATTAAAAACAAGACGCAAAATCTTCTGATAAACCCTTTTTTATTGAAAGGAAATCAGTATTGAAAAGACCACAATCTTCTAACAAACAGGTTCGTTTTATTCAACGGAGAAGATCCTTTTCGATAAGAACAATAGCTTTTCTAATAAATAGATTCATTTCAACGCACAACAATATAAGTTTTCGTAACGATATAAGTTTTCAACAGGGTACATGAGCAATGTGATCAACCATTTCTCAACGACCGATGTCCATGCCAGTCATAGTGCCTTCGAAGTTGCCGATCAGCTTGTTAAGCAGGTCCATGACGATTTCCCTCTTCTGTACATCGTGGGTCTCATCGAGGATAGATCTTTTCCCTAAGTCATTCTTGATGCCGTCCATCGACATTTTGCCACCTGCAGCTAAGTCGGTGGCCCATCCTACAGGAAGCTGGATGAGGCTCTGGGCTCCTGAGAGCAGTCCAGAGAGGTCCCTCTTCGACAAGTGCGGTAGCACGTGTCCTCCAAATTGCTGGAGGAGACCGACGAAGCCGTTCGTGAAGTCACGATTGTTGAAGAGGCTCTCGAATACGGCCATGACGTCGTGCTTCGATATGTGCTGTAGTATTTCTCCTCCAAACTGCTGGAGGAGACCGACGAAGCCGTTTATGAAGTCTGGATTCTTGAAGAGACCCGCGGAGCTGTCCGTGACGTCCCTCTTACCTACCGGAAGGAGGTTTGGAAGACCTGGAACCTTAGGTAGACCAAGGACTCCAGGAAGACCAGGAACTTGAATGTTCGCGCTGGCCAACGATGCCAAGCCAGCGACTGCTACAAGCAACAGGAACTTCATCTTCGCAACGATTCGTCTGAGAGACTGAAGGTGCTTTCATCGACCGATAGGATAGCTTATATACTCCTTGAAGGTTGTTCCAAGGTTACGGTTCATCGAGGATGGAAAATAGTTGTCTGCTGGAGGAGGAACGTTTTAGATGTTTCAGGTGTTTGGCTTCGATGAGTGATTTATAGCGAGCACCACCTGTACTGGCAGCATTCGGTGCACGTGGATGATCGATGGGGTGGTGTCAAGGTTGGTTGCTCGTTGAGGATGTTTTGCGAGGGTCTTGAAGAGGAAAATATTCTTGCATCCTTGGAGAAGCGAGATTTGCCTTTGATTTATTGGAGCGATGTCTAGGGAAAGGTTCTGCGTGAACTTTTATTTTGTTGTATTTATCCCGTGAAATTTTGGCGCCATGGAGTTCGTGTAACATTGAAATTTGTTGAAGATTTAGCAGAATTTTTCTATTATTTTGTGAAGAGATAGTTGAATCGATCATTTCCTCTAATATTCAGTTTTACACGTGTCCATGTTCATGGCTCCATTGTCAAACATTGACATTCTACACGTATTACAAGAAGATTGATAGCCAATGTGCTTGCACTTCATGCTTTTGTAAAGTAAAACACACAGACATGCCTCGATCACGTGGACTACCTTCCAATATCATAAATTGTTATACAATCGTTAAATTCTGTCTTCATTAGACCGCATTGATTTACACTTTATTTTTACTTCTGTAAATCTGCAATTACCGTTCTGATTCCCTTGTGAAGTGTATCGGTTTCAATTTTAATTATACCCTGCGATTCAATCAACGACCGTGGTCCCGTTGAAAGCACCGGTTCTCATTCGATCACCGAAGTTAAACAACGTGGAACGTGGAATGGGCTTGGATGGGTGACCGCCTGGTAAAAACCCGGGAAGTGATCCCTGGGTGTTTTTTCACGTGTTGTTGGTAAAAGGTGGTTCGGATCCCACCGTAATAAACAGTAGGTCCCGCTGAAAAGGCGACAGGGAGAAGTGGAAAGAAGGGAGAGATGGTAAATGGATTTGAAACCCTGAGGGGACCAAATAATCATATCAATCAATACCCTGCGATTCTTTCTATGTATGCATTTCTCCTGAACTTTATCGAGTTGTATTCCAACTCTGTTTTCTTCTGCAATTCTATTTCTGCTCCTTCTCTGAGCTTCATCGACTCGCATTACAAATAGACTTCGTTAATTCTGCAATTCTGTTTTTGTTAGTTTACTCAAATTTACCGACGTACATTCAAACGAGGGTGGTTCTGTTCGTTTCTCTAGGACGGTTCCTGTCAGAGATGATCTTGAACATATGTTCGTCATCCGTAACAACATTCTAATCCCTCGTGTCAAGTTGACAGTTTTCCCGAAATAAGTTCTAGGTACTGTTCTGTTCTAAAACTTCAGATAAGGGGAAAAAATAATTCAATCGTTACCGTCGCATAAACTTCATTCGTACAAAGTTCTAAATTTAGTTTTCTGCCGAATTCCAATTTAATTCAAAGTGCGTATGTTGATGCAACAACGGTTAATCAGCGCAGCTCGGCCTTGCAACTTTATCTTCAACCAGATAAGAACTTACGATTGAATTCAATGCCGACAGTGTTTATTAAACATTCGCTAAGCTACAAAGTGCATCAGCAATCCTCCTCAATCAATATTAACTACAATTTGACTACTTTCATTGTGGCTCTCTCACATCGACAACGATCTTCGTATCCTGAATATGGTTCAGAGATTTCAAAGACTCGGCAACTCTATCCAAACCAGCAGCACCAGGAATCAAAGGAGCTTGTTTCTTTTGATCACTATGATCAACATTATCGCGTCCATGTTCAGCTCTTTCAAAATTACGTTCAACACTTACACTATTGTGTTGAAGATTTTTGACAATATGTTCAGCTTGTTCCACGGCCTTTTAGAAATCCGTTTCTGACAAATTTCTCAAGACTATACGTTGTCCGAATAAAGGCAATATCAGAAAATCTTTCCAATACGAGTTAGTCGCATGCTCGACATCGTTCGTGACACCTTCCAACGAATGCAACAGATTCTTGGATGTAGTCACTGCGTTTCCGAAAACAGGCCCGAATATACTTCGATCAGCTGGATTTGCTGAATTCTCCATCATCGCAGACTCCATTAAGGTCACGAAGGCCAGCAGGAACAATTGCCACTTAATATTTGCTCAGAATCACCGTGCGAAACTAAATTTGCCAACTACAATTCATTAGTACTTATATAGAGCGGGACGTGACGTCACCGATCCTTATCGCCTACAAAATTTATGTCCGAAATGTGATTTACTGCATGCCTTGTTGTTGTGGCGAATTTGAATTGTTAACTAACGGTATCTACAATTTCTCGCGATACTCTGTCGAATGTTCTCTTGAACTTCGGATCGCAGATATACAAAATTGCGTAGAAGAAAAGATTCTCCTTGAAAAATCTTTTCTGTAAAATCCTGAAGAGTATGTTTGAAAAATGAAACAGCAAGAATATCCATTTTCCCGACGAATTCTCCTCAAAGGCGACTGCACCGTCTCCGAAGAGTCTACTTTCGAAGTAAGGACATTTTTCCTAGAAGTTCTGCATTAAAAATGAGGACTGATGACAGTTTTTGAAGGATCCCACTGCAGGGTGGGGAACACCGGTGTTCAATTTGGTAAAAGGGCGTCATTTGCGTCACACTGTCTGAGGAACATACTTCCTTCATCCGAGTATTAAATTAGAATAAATTTCTTCCGCCGGATTCTAGTTAACTTTAGTGCAGACTCGACGATCAGGATATCGCGAGTCCTCGTTCCTTTCACGATTGATCAGCTTGGATCTTTCAGTGTTTCAGCATTTTTGTAAAACGCAGACTTTGTTTCGTGCACATATGATCAAAATTAGCAGATCCGAGAGTAAACAATCAGCGACGTCTTGCGATTTGTAAGTATAATATATCGTGCGGTTTTCGAAACATGCAAGCTGATAATTTATTTAAACCAACATAGTAGATAGCCGAAGCAAGGACAGAATTCCACCTGGTCATTTCGAGAACGATAAATCAAATTAATCGTGCAGTGTGGACGTGTCGAAAGAAATTATGCGAACGTTTGAGGACTTGATTAAACGCTTCTAAATCATCTTTCAAGCTTAATTTATTATTCCGGTAGCCTAAAAATAATGTAGAACTACATGAATTATTTTCTTCATGGAAAATCGTTCAAGTCTTTCGAAATAGTTCGGAACATCCTGATTGGCATTTTCCACGACGGATCGGTATAGTTCGGTCCCCGCTCAAACAAACGCTCCATATTCCACGGGCACTCGAAACATTGCAGCTTTTATTCGGAGTTCATCGCCGCGCCGCGCCGAGCCGGGCCGCTGTGCACTCGGCCGCCACCCTAAATCCAACACGTACGAGAGCTTTTATAGTCAGCCAGCGGGAAAGGGTATCGAAGCTGTTACTTTATAATGGAAGAGTGAATACGTGACCGGCTGTATAGCTTCTCTTCGACGATGCTGAAAGCGCCGCGTCCAAGAGAGACGCGAGGAGCCATTAGATAACGCTTGCCACGCTGCTGAAACTGTTACCCTGGCTCGCTTCTCTTCTACCGGTATTACCGCGTGTGGAAACAACGTTCTTTGCGATTAGGACCAGTGTTCTCGTGTAACAGGTCCAAAACGCTGATTTTTTTCCCTGTCGAGAACACATTTCAAAATTAAACCGTCCCCAGATCAGGTTTTTGTCTGTTTTATTATAAACCTGTTTTATTCGTTTAGTTAGATTTTGCATATTTAATGCGATGACAACTAAAATGCGTGAATGATTAGAGAGCACTACAAGGCAGGAAATTACGTCCGATATGACATCTTATTAAAATAAGGTTAAGTAATAACTAGACTGCGGATATTTGTATGAAATCAAAATGTTCTGCATTTATTGTGGGAAGCAGGAATAAAATGAAAATCGATTTCATCCCTTAATGACTTCGTTACATTGAAAGCAACATTGCAATATTCTGAAAGTTGTCTAATCTTTCACTGTTTTATATTGAACCCAACCAACTTCTTCGTAAATGCATAAATATCCGCCGTCTAGTAATATATGAAAGCAATGCGATCTCTACACGAAAACGAAATTACTTTCCGAACATCATTTTCAATAATACGTGTTAAGAATGATTGGCCAGGAGATTCCTGGCGCATACGCGAACAACAAACTTGGATCCGGTTTCAGAGTCCGTTTGCCATGAGCGCGCTCGAGTGCCACTCTACTCTGTCTGCCCATTATCGATCACTTCCACTAGCCTCCATGTTTGTTTACCGCTTTTTTTCACCGTTTCCCGTGGTTTTTCTGACATGCAAATTTATGGGAGCGCAGAAAAGTAATATTCATGATCCCCGAGTGGGATTTTTGTTCGAATGCTTCGCGAGCCGGCGAGTTTTATGCAAATTTGCGATTTCGTGGCCGATTATCGCGAAATTAAGCTGTAATTAATAGACTGCGGTTCGTTATAATTCAAGGAAAATTTTCTTTCGTCCATTAAATTTGAAATTACTGATAATATTGTTTTAGAGAACTTTTCGAAAAAGTCGTCGATGACAAAATACGAAGGTTGACTTTGTGTATTTTTACATCGACCTATCATGACTCGTTCTTGTTTTCTTGGCACACGATTCTGTTAGCTGAATCGATGGAGAATCTGGATCTGCGTGGGTGGCCACGAGTTTCGTGAAAGCGACATTTCGCGGGTCTCCGCAGGCTCGCAGACCGTCGTCGTTTGTCATTATAAGAATTCGCTGTCAGCTTGTCAAAATCGATTAGAACCGGTCGCAATATGCTTATGCAACGCTCGCGTATACTTTTAACCCGCGCGAAGCTTAAATGACCTATTTCACTCTTACGAGATTGCCATTTTCACGGCATTAACGCGCGTCGTTGTCACCTTCAACTTTACCTTGCGGTTGCGTCAGTCGTTCATCACCGAAAACGTTTCCTCGCCACACTAGCTTCGTTATGTACATTTTTCAGTTCTGCGATAAGTAGATTTTCCGATTTATGCTTTCTAAGCGACATCTGAAAGCGTTCAAATGTCAGACGAAAAATGAATGAACGATTCAAAAATGTCTTTGGAACATAAAGTATTAGGTTGTCTCAAAAGTTTCTTTCGGAACGTGTTCCTTTAATGTTGCTAAATAAATACAAACAATGCGTTCATCTTTTGTGTTAAATGTTTTAGTACTTGCTAACATGAATTTGTATTACGTGCATGAATCGGTAACCATCTTTTGGGACAACCTAATACTATCGCCACTGTGCACAAGTGTAATTCGATTGGATGAAGATATTACGAATTAGTTGTGATAGCATAAGGGAAACAGTGGTACTTACGGTTTACCAGGATTCGCCAGATCTTTATTATTACACCATGTGACAGGACAGTAAAACAGGGCGAGCTAAGTGGGTTCATCGTTCCAACTGCGCACTTCCATGGTGAGTATTTCATGCGACGTTATGTAAGTTCCACGAATTGCCAAGCGTCACCTTGCATCTAGGATTAGCTTTAACAACAGCGCTCGTTATCAGTGGAACCTGGCACTTGCACGCCATATTTATCATTCGCATTGTTCCATCTTATTCCGTATCCGTCTCTCGCAATTCGCCTTCATTCCCCTAAATTAGCTCCCCTTTGCATTTAGAAGGTATGTTCTCATTTTTATTATTTATCTACTACATTTTGTTCATTCTCAAATGGAACAGAGTTAAAATAATGAACAACTAAAAATATTCTGAAATAGTGATTATATCGATTAAAGATCTTTTATTGAATAACGAATGGCTTCTTTAATGAATAAAGTAGAGAAAAAGATCAGAGAAGATTGTAAACAACAATGGAAAATACGATAAAAGAAAGAAAAGTTTTTGTTGAGGGTATCGAGTCATCGCAGACAGAACAAATAACACTGGTATGGTTAATACGTCTTTTTCTACGTGTCTATTTATTATGAAAATATAATACAAAACATCCTATGTTGTATTACATAGATAACAATGCTCAATTAACGTTTTTTTCATTCCCTTTTGTCATGTAACGTTACCATCCAACACTATGTGAAGCATTTATCAGGATAGATAAAGTCGTGTTTCTCTTATTCCACGTTCGTTCGCGTTTTATCATTTTTTTTATTTCTCATTTTCGTTCGTTCGTTCTTCTTCGTTCTTCGTTCTTCCTCTATTCTTCCATATCTTCTTCTTTCTTCCTCTTGCGTCGTCGTTTGTCTTTGTTTCGTTTTATCATTTCTTTTTTTTGTTCTTTTGTTCGTTCGTGTTAATTACGTTTTTTTTATATCCTTTGTATCGCTCGTGTGTTTCTTTGTTTTTCGTTTTTTTCGTTTCGTTTAAACCTCGTTCGAAGGAAAGGCCCGATATACAGAGAGAAGATTACATAGACGAGACGTTTATAGAGCAGAATTACGAACCGAAAGGAGAAAAGAGGAAAAGGATTCCGTAATCTTTATTTATTACCGATTTTCTTCAGAGAGAAGATCGTCCGATCGAGCGGAACAGGAACTCGGGAATGTTGGGGGGATGGTTTCATGGAGGTTTCTGAAGTGGTGTACGGGGGTTGAAAAGGACAAGGGGCGAGGGAGGGGAGGTTCAGGAAGAAAGGGCGTTTCCGTTTTTTTGCTCGTTTTCTTTCATTCCGGAGCTGGGATAAAAAGGTTCCAAGGATTTCTTTTTTCTTTTTCCCAGGGAAACAGACATCGGATTTTTCTTTTGGATTAAAGAAAAGGGGTGGGACGTTTTTAGGGGTGGGGGACATGTTTGGTGTTCGGGGGCGTGGTTTTCATTCTTGTTTTGTTCTTTTTTATCGCGCGTGTTTCACAATTGGAGTTTTGTATTAGCGCTAGTTTACAAATAATACAAATGTATGTAAATATTCGTTATAATAATAGGTTCCCTCTTAGCGAGAAAGAAGCTTAAAGCTAAATTCATCTAGCGTTTCACTATTCGCGTTTTTACGTTTTTTTTCATTTACTTGTTACTTGTTACTTGTTTAGTTTAGTTTACTTTATGCATTTTTTTATTTTTGTTTATTCGATTTCACACCATGCTAATATATCTACGTGTTCCAGGTGGTACCCGTGAACAGCCGTGTCGTAGTCGGTTTTAGTGTTTCGGACCCCGACTTCTGAGAGAAACAGGACGAGAGAGAGAGGGGTAGAGGAGGAATTTTGGACGTTTCAGGCTGCGGAATCGATCGAGAATCGAGGATCGATTCTTTCTGGTGAGCTTGGCAGGCTGAGCGAATGGAGGTTCGGAGATTTGTACGCGTCGGAGACCGACCTGAGCTCTCAGTGAGTGATTCAAATATAAAAGCACAATTCTACAAACAATGTATAGCTGAACTCTTAAAAGAGAGTTTCGAAAAATGATTTTATACGTCATCTTACCCTGCCGCGATTTTTAACCGGTTCAAACATTTCAACTAACAATTTCCTCGTCGTTAGTTCAAATATACACTCTCGTCCATAAATCACCGAACACTTACTTATCTTCAACAAAATGGTAATTCAAGAATACAAGCTTCCGGCTTGATTTGATTGTTTTATTTTGATTAGATGTAGCTATTATCCGATAATATTTGAATGCAAAATTAAATATATACATATACTATTTGAATAAATATTGGAGGAAAGGGATTGAGAAATTGTGAGATGATTATGGACAGCTCTAGAAGCGATATTGGAAAACAATTGCCCCACTTGAATTTTAAGAAAATCATATAAAATAGAAATATTTCAGGTCGGAAGAAAAATACGGTTTTCGAATTAGAATAGCTCCGAGTGCAAAGTTTGAATAAGTGTCCGGTGACTCATGGATGGGAGTGTAAAATTAGACTCGATCGAAATCCACTAGAGGCCTTCACTCGATGGTAACAGTATTGGAGAAACGAGTAAATGTTTCGTTGAAAAGTGGTCCAAAGAGTAAAAGAGGATATGTGCTGTCCCGGAAAAAGAAAGGACAGCGAGAATGGAAAGAATTCCGCTGATCCCAGGAGGATTCGCGGGATAGCGAAGTCAGTCAGCCCGCCAAGCGTTCAAACCGAAAAATAACAATCAAGAAGATAAGGATATCACGAGAAATAGGTTACAGTGTATAGAATAGAGCACGGAAAGAAGGACGAAGGGGGCGGCGTCACCAAGCCCGCGAAGGAAGATGAACAGGTTCCGAACGCCTGTTGCTCTCCACTCAACAATGTATTGTCAATCGTTTCGTTCTTGAACAGATATATAGCGAGCTTAGCTGTCACAGGCACCGAGTGAAATACATTAGCGATCACTACGATAAATTCTATATCACTACCGTTTCTCATTAGCCGAAATTCGCTGGCACGGGGCGGCCATCTTTGCTCGCTGCGCGCCATCCGCTTCGAACTATTGTATTTGTTTTCAAGAATTCATTTACTTGGTACAATTTTTCACTTCATCGTTCAAGAAAACATGAATTTTCTTTACATGCAATATAATTTTCAATTACAAAATAAGCTTCGAATCCTTACACAACAACCGACAAGATGGCGGACGTCTCGCAGTGGCCTCGAGGCTCCCCGTGCAAGCTGCTCGACCTAGGCAATTAGTGTCATCTACGTAAATGCTAAATACATTTAGCACTACGGTCAGAATAAATTAATGACCATACATAATGTTGACGTGTGTCTCGTTAGGTATGTACCACGAGTCTTTGTGTTTGCGTTACGTTGCTGTGTGTGTGTGTGTGTGTGTGTGTGCTCCGACGAAGATCACGCGAGGAGGAGTAGATGTATGTGTATCTGTTCGTGTCTCTGTGTATGTAAATGGTAGGTAGGTAGTGTTCTGTATGTAAATGTAACGAGAAGTCGTAAACCTACGGCGTCCCTTCTCAGGTATAATTAATATTTACCTTTAGTTTACCTTTAACTTGTTTCGTTAATTATTTGCAATTTTATTTGTTTTCTTTACTTGTTAACTCTATATTGCTCTTTGTATTGCTTCGGCGGCAGTATAGCCCTACGTAGTCATGCAAGGTATAATCTCTTATGTTTTTTTTTCCGCTTTTCTCGTTCTCGTTAATTAGAGCACAGGCTGATAAGTCCGCTAACCAACCTCCGATTCACATAATCGAGCCTGATTCATAGCGTCAAGCGATCAAAGGTGCTAATTCCCAGTCGGTTTATCTTTCTTGGATCAAGAAAGTCATTTTAGATCGTACCAGCCCGTGTCGCTCGATAGAATTTCATCGGTAATACCGTTTGTCAACGTATCCTCTATAAATATAGTTAACTTCGCAATCCGCGTGTACTATACTTTTAAGTAAAAGCTATAAAATATGGATACTTGCGCAATTTCTTTCGCTATTTACCTCCGCTATCTCGCACTCTCTCCCTCTCTTTCTACTCTCTTTCACGCATACATCGACACACTCTCTCATGTTCCTACCATTTTTCTCTGCAAGACGCTTCCCTCTCAGAATTTCCTGACGTAATGATTACGTCATGAAATGCGTTCGTTTCCCGAACTCGCTGTTCGAGTTTCGAATGTGTGTATACATATATGTATTACATATCCGTGTTTCGTATGTTATAAAATATATATACACACATCTCTACGTATGTATATAGTTAATAATATAATATTTATGTGTATAATCAATGTAACCGGGTTCGTCGCGTTACATCGCTCGTCTTCTTACAAAAGCCGTCGCCTCGTTTTAATTACATGTTAATAAGTCTTACTAAACTGCTTATTAGGCGCACTGTGTGTATTTATCATGTTTGTATAATACCGTGAGCTGTGTTCAACTACTATTTCTACCACACATTCTCTCTCTCTCTCTCTCTCTCTCTCTCTCTCTCTCTCTCTCTCTCGCTATCTCAGCTTCTGCTAATTATTAGTTCATTCGATTATTACCGTGGGTAATAAATGCTTATCGTCTACGTGTGTACACGTGTTTTCGCTGTATCGTCCTGACACGTACATGTGTTTTATGCGAATGTTTGTCGGTGTATGTGTATGTGTTACGTTGCGCCGTTCTCGTTACAGATTAAAATTATGTAAGGTTAAAAAGTTGATCGGCCTACGCGATTATTTAATTCATCTCATCATTCATTTACGCTTCGTTTCGCGCTCATCCTCTCTCTCACTCACCTCTCTGCGCCGTAATTTTATTTATTTATTATTATAAATCGGTCGCGCGTGCACCTCGAAGAGGACCCGCGACCGTCTACGAAGTTATTGCTTTTGAATACCCCGGCTTCCTTGGGAGCATCCAATTGGAACAATATCCTGTAAATATCAGTCGCAACTTTCGGAGGAGACAGGGGATTTCATTGTTTTTCATTTTGCGTATTTAACGCGGTTCGCTCTTTTCGCTTGTGTTCGTTTCTATCGAATTCACGCGGCTGCCGCTTTTCTTTTCTGTTTTATATGGTGTTCGTGTGAGTGTATCTCTCGCTATCACATACAATATCGATATCTATATGCGTTATAGGTAAGGTTCGCCTTATATCACATCCGTCACTGGCCCGCCGTGGATCGATCCGTTTCCACGTATAGATCGCGATCGATCTTTCAAACTCCATTTCATTCCGAATATTACGAATTTTATCTCTACCAGGGACCTACCGCAATCGATATTCGATTTTCTATATTATTAGACTGCGGATCTTTATGCAAAATAAAATTTGTATACATCAATTACGATCTACAGAACCTAAGTAACAATTTGTTTTCCTCATTAATAATTTTTATATGTTAGAAATAGTGGATCGACACTGTGTTCAAGTCATTCTACCTTTTTACTGTTTCGAATTACACCTATTCATTTTTGTCGCAAACGCATAAACTCCGCAGTCTATATATTATACTTGGTATATCTAGAATTTTTCCCAAAAAATTTTGTTTGCGTCGAAGGAAATCGCGATCGTCGTGCACCACGGCGGCCAGCATTTTAATAAATAGGTTCGCAATCAATAATAACAATAATCATAATAGTAATCATAGGTCGCAATCATTATCGTCGTCGTAATCGTTGTCAATTAATTGGTACTCCCAAGCGTTTGTAATCTCGGATCGTCGCTCGATATTGCTTTTCGTTTGCTCGTTCCCTTTACGTTTGTGTTTCTTTCTGTTTGTTTCTCTTTTTATTGAACTTTCCACGTTGCCTGTCGGATTCTTTTTTAGTTACTTACGTTTGTTTGTTTATTACATTTTTTTTTTGGTTTAACCTGTAATTGACACTGTCCGTACTCGTTGGAACGCATTATACACACTAACGAATAATTTTATTGGTGTATAGG
Source organism: Lasioglossum figueresi (assembly GCA_028455805.1). Classification (NCBI taxonomy): domain Eukaryota; kingdom Metazoa; phylum Arthropoda; class Insecta; order Hymenoptera; family Halictidae; genus Lasioglossum; species Lasioglossum figueresi. The sequence continues at coordinate 13,930,617 of CM052193.1, read as the reverse complement.
CACTTTTTTTCTTCTTCGCTTTCTCCCTTCCCTCCTCATCTCTTCCTCTCTCTCTCGCTCTTATTATTCGATTTTTAAACAAAACCAACTACACGAAATTTTTTTCGTTCATTTTCATACGGTTCCTCGATTTTAGGCTGTCTCTTAAAACTAGCTAGATCAACCTGTTAACTGACTGTGACGAGTTAACTCGTCGGGGACGTAGGACAGTGGATGTACTTTTGAAGACATTTTTAGGAAAATTGTAAGAAAGAATGTGTTACACTTGTCAGAGAAAGATTTATACGTTTGTTTCGAGTGTGACGAGTTAACTCGTCGTGAAATGTCAAGAATAATATTCGATAGACAGAGAATTCAGAAAATTCACGAATTGATTGTATCTCAGTCGACAGGATAATCGAATCGTACCTCACGCGTATCATCATTGTTTTCCATTGTGTGAAAAGGTATCGAGACAATGAAAGGGCGGGGACAAGAGTAGGGATGACAGAGTCGTTCCGTGGTCTCTTTCCTTTTAAACAACCGTCCCTAAACATTGTTACGCAAATAAACAAACTGATTTTCTTGGAAAAGATTTTCCTCCAGGATCTAGACGGCTTTAAAAGATTGAAACGAGCGCTCACGGAAACTGGAAGTAGACCAGGAAACGGGAATTTTGAGCGAGAGGACTTCCGGACAAAAGATGTCAGTTGAAAGATCTGGATTTAGAGGATCATTAAGCTGTGGATCTTTAAAAAATGCTAGAATATAAAATTCGATAGAATTTGGTAACATCTCGACACAAAGGATTTTCATTCCACTTTCTGAAGGTTTGTCTATAAAAATTGAAAATTGCGTAAACATCCGCAGTTTGATAATCATTTTCCAAGGATAAAGGTCCGAAAGTCAGACAAAAGGATCCAACAAAGAATTCGACGATGTTCGAGGAACTGCGAAGCGAAAACATGTCGGATTCCCAGCTCCGTGAAGCATTAGTGCCATTACAATCAACACTTGTCGAGATTGGTGCATGCGATTCGTTAAAGTTCCATTATTAATTGCGAACTCCGCGAGGCTGCGATCGATGTTCACCGTATTCGCCTCGCTGCTGGGCCGCTGGAAATATTTATCGCGTCACACTGAAATCCGCTTATCGTTAGCGGACCGCAATTTTCTTAGGTACTTAATTATTAGAGCCGCGCAACGTGCTCGATTTATTATCACCTAGGTATTAAGCTGTCGTTAAGGACTTTAAATAATTTCCATGATCCTATCCACCTTTTCCCTAGGCTCCTATCACAACCCTCGATGCTATTATTGCTTCGTATTGCTTTTCAAACGGTGCAACGACGTATCATTGCACGAATTTACCGGTAGACACAGCAGTCAAGGTCGATTAGGCGTGCCATTCAGCGACATTGCACTTTTCTGTTCAGTTTGATAATCAATTCTGAATGAAAATACATTTATTTTAATTAATCGTGAATAATTTCATATTAAATCTATTCATTTTCAGATTGAATGAATTAGCAAACTTAATTTTTCGCCCACTCGACAGCGGGAAACAAATTAAGTTAGTAAAACAACTGAACAACTCTCTTAAGGGGGTCGACTCGTTATTCCAGAATTGCAATAATACAAAGATGGTGTTTTTCAGTAACCAAAAGCGCTAGATAAAAGATCGATCTGGGCTGCGATCGCCCTGAAAAGTCCTATTTTTTCGTTTACGAGGCGTAATTTGCATTATTCAGCCGCGTAATTTGCATTATTCGGCAGCGTAAGTTACATTATTCGCATGTAGCTATTTTCATAAAGCTGGGACGGCTACATGCTTCCCAATAATGCAAATTACGCCTCGTAAGCCTTGTAGATCTTTCATCTAGCGCTTTCGACTACTGGGAACAATTCTACTCCCTTAAGAATCCTCACTGTCACTGAATGTCATAGATAGACCGCGGATTTTTATGCAAATTAAAAATTATCTTCATCGATTGTAAGAAACAGAAACTATATTGAATGTTATTTCTTTCCTTAATGATTTTAATAGATGAGAAATCATATATTGACATATTAGATTTTCCAACAATTTTGAATTTCATCTACTCAATTTTGCTATAAATGCATAAAGATCCGCAGTCCAGTCATAGATCATTGAATGGCGCACCTGACGAATATTAGATCGTTAATATTTGCTGCGATAAACATTCCCAGCAGCGTGAATCGCAGACCAAGTGAAAAGTATCAAACAGTGAGAGTATAGAGAGAAGACCCTCGCGACTCGAGAATGGAAAATATCGTCGCGAGACCTTCGAGAGATCGAACGCTTCCGTCGAATGTTATGCGAGTACTGAATACACCTGTGCCGAATGCGTCGCATTCGATTTCGGATCGTTTTTACATTTTTTATTATATATTTCACCGTTTCCCCTCGTTAGCGTCTCGTCTCTATCCCCACCATCTTCAGCCACGCGACTAAGCCGCGTCACCAGCCAATAGGAAAGAGCCTCCACCCCTCCATAGCTGCTCGCAGCGACGCCAACGAGGGAAAACTCGTGCGTAAATTGCATTCGATCTTTTCCCAACAAAATCGACAGTGCGCAAGATCGATGACCGGACCAATTGATAAATAACGCAGCTGTTTGTTAACCGCGTCCTCCATTTTTCGTTTCCTTTCGTTTTGTACTCGGTATCTACAAACGATTGACTCGCTGCGAGCATGCCAGTTGATAAGACAATGCTCGCGCACACATATTGACTGATTATTGACTCGTTTCCAGTTTTTGAGCAAAGTCCAGTCGATCGATTAGCGCACTTCAGGTTCTGTCGTTGTTCTCCAAACAACCGGCGGGTTAATATTACGTTATTGCTTATGAAAATTATCCTGCGACGACTCGACCGACTACTCCAGTTCTTCGAAGTTTCTTTTTCGGTGCTGTACCACCCACAATCATCCCCTAACCGCCGCTGTCACCTTATTTCGATTCGAACATGTTCATGTTCTTAGACGCTTTTCTTTCCGTCGATCGATTTGGACATTCCCGAAAATTCGAAACTCGTGTTCCCTTTCAAACTTGAAAATATCGATCCAGACCGTTCGCGCGATTAATTCGATTTACAACGGCCCGTTGTTTTTCCAGCGGGGAGGCTGTTCGCGAATTTTTTCTCGCGATTCCGTCCGGTCGAGTCCGCTCGCAAACACCGGCGAATAATCGAGTTCACCGAGCACGGGGTGCGGTGTACACACGCTTGAAAACGGTGTTCGAACATTTGTACACACTCATGGACAATTACGCGCGAGAAATTATGCTACGTCGAGTATTGCTTTTCGATTGCTGACTGGAGCGCGATCGTGCTTTTTTGGGGTCCGATGAAATCGGCGGAAATTCGCTGTTTGGAGTTTTTGTTCGTTTTTCATTTGTTTCAGCTCGATGGTCCAGTCGTGTTTTTTTTTTTAGTTACGCCCTTAAATAAAATGTCTGGTGTTTTTCCGTAATTTTATATATTATTGACACAGTTCCGCCCCTTACTGCCTTACCGAGTACTACACCGAGTATAATTGAACATTTAATACTTCGTTTCGTTATCCTCTTTGTTCCGCGAACATCGAAACATCGAGCGGCCATTTTAATCCCGTGGTTTTGAGCTTGTTCGCGTGAAGCTGCTTGCAATCGTTTCATTATGTTCCCTCTCTGGCGAGAGAGTAATCTCAGTGGCGATTTAATGGCCACTTTCTGATGGGATCAACCACAAAATATCAAAAACTTTGCAAGTTCTCGAAAATCAAATTTAATCATTGCTGGATTTGTAGAAATTAGAAAACAAGTAATATTCAATTTCTCAAAATGATTAAAGACATTTTTAGAGCACGAAGTCTGGCTCTCTAATCGTTAGGAACATCGCTGACTTGTTTGAGGAATATTTTTTTCAATATTCATGTTCCCCGAAACACATAAACAGTATTGACGTGCAATAGATTGCACTTCCTGCATTTATTCGTCACGCAAAGACCTTAGAAAAGTCGTCGAATGCAAATACGATATCTTCGGTCCGCCGAAACTATTTTTGCAAGAAAGTTGCACTTAACTCTCTTTCCTGAAGATCTATCTATGGAAATTTGTATAAATATTCGAGCCTTTTACGAGTGATTCGGTGCTTTCTGTTCCTCGGTATCGTCGCGCATATCTCAATGAGTATGTCACAGCAAATGTGTTCATTCAGCAAATCTTTACACTCGACAGTCAATGTATGCACATACTAATCTGACGGGTGATGTATTCGCTGCCAGCGGAATTTGAACGTTTGGTATCGAAAGTATACATTTTCATAGATGATTTGTGATGGCGTCGTTGGCGTTCTTGTATGAAATAAATCGATCAGAAATAATCTATGCAAAGATTAAATTCGCCTTCGGAAGAATTGTATAAAATGAAGTTCAACAATTTATACTTTGAATATTGATATTCGTGGACATGTATTGAACTTGATCCCATCAGTGGCATTAAATGCAAGTTTAAATAATGTTCTCTCGTTCCTCCACGTCTTCAAAGACGCTCTTCGTTCCATTGTTAAGTGTCCTTACCATGTTAATCTTAAAATGACTGAAGCCAATTAAACAAAGTGAATCATTGTACTTCAAAAATGAAGATCAATTTCGTTGAAAATGATACAAGGATCAAGTGCCAATGTTTATGATTAATTCGGACATTTTAGTTCAGTCGTTCCAAAAGCTAAATAAAAAATCATTCAAAGCCTGACTGCACAAAACGGTTCTCTAAATTTCCAAGGAATTATGTTTCAGTTGTATTGTTCGGGAATCTATCAGGATTCATATAAACGGACGTCATCGGACCGATGATCCACGCTCGAGGCTCGTGGCGTCGTTACCCCAGATTCTATTTAAACAAATCTTTTTTTCCGCGAAGAGGGGCTCGTAAGTGGCAACGTGTTGTACGGCAATTAATCCATCATCAGCATTAATGGCAGCAAACAGTGCTAACGATCGTAGGGCGAGAGATTGGCACACGATGATGCAGGAGGACTATAACTGGTCGCGATTGATATCGATCCAAATTGTTATTGACTTATTAATGCAAGTTGCAGCCAGAATTACCGATAACCGATATCAACTCTGCTCCGTATCAGCCGCGATCGAAATTACTATTGACCGAAGCTATAATTTAAACGGTTGCGTTCCGTATTTATAGCAATTACCGTTAATTGCGTTGCGTGTCGGTTACCGTGCCCGAATCGATTTCTGGATCATCGCGATCGACGCTGGATATCTGGCTAGAAATCATTAGACAATCTCCTGAACGAACGCTAATTGATCCTTCAGAGCCGACCGCGAATATTCGGCCGATTGAAAATTTATCTGGAAAAGGTAATAGTGTGCAATTAATGAACATTTCCTGATTATTTTAAACAATACTCCTGTAATGACATTTTTTCAAAGATCTTCGTCTATCGATTGTTTTCAGAGACGATTCAGAAAATCAAGCAGTTCAAGAACGTATTGAAAATGTAAAACTTTGATTTTTTTTTGGAGAAACTGGGGCAACGAGTCGAAGCACGGGGCCCCGTAAAAACTAGGGTTAAAGGAGGGGGCCGACACTGACAGCCGACGAACGCGGGCGATTTAAGTTATCTGGCAATTGTCTTGTCAATTAACGAACATTCCCTAACTTATCAATATTTAATGACTTTTTTTTAAAGATCTTCGACAGCCGACGAACGCGGCGATGTCGGTGGTGTGGCGGCTGGTTCGGCCGCCATCTTGCCGGAGCAACGATCGTTCGCTTGATCACGGACAAACTGAGAGAACAACGGGAAAAGAAGAGCCTATCTATCTATCTTGACACCGATATTTATCGAATATTGGCCCGACTGGGTTACCCAGTTCTCGCCAGTATAACATTACTTAATTCCTACATAGTGTATCTCGATCTAGTTTTCCCTTAAAATCTACAACGCTTTTCCTCGCGGTTTATTGCTTAATCTGTATAATCGCATTTTCTACAGTACCGTTTTACTTCGTTTATTCCCATTAAAACCCTACGAGCTCTCTTTACAAGGTTCTTCTTATTTACACCGTGGTTTTCCGCGTTTCTCATCGCCGAACTACCATAAAGGGGAAAAAGGAACGCGACTGTTTTTATTATTTCACGTGTTGGTAAATATTCTTCGTTTCTTGGAAATATGGACCGCGTAACACGACGGGTAAATGGCGGGGTTTAATGGTGGTTCTCATCAATTGTTATCTCTGGTTTCCATGCTCGCCACGGTACACGTTATGTATAATATTAATTGGTGTATATTGTTTGTATAATAATAGAATTATGTTTATGCATTTAAGAATGTGCGTGAGCGATCGGGTTTACGCGACTGTCCATCGTTCGTTGTGTCCCTCAAAATATAACGAACTTGTCCTTCGTTGCATCTGTTGCTAAAATATATATTATATATATGTATATATATGTATTATATATTGTATGTATATATGTATATATATAATAGAATCTCTTTATTCTTTCTTGCTGTCTTTTTATCGCGCTTCGCTTCAAACCGCGCGGACTCTTCCTAGTTTCTTTTCCAATCTTTCTTTTCTTCTTCCTCTTCTTCTTCTTCTTTTAGCATGTTCTATCTCTATGGTTTCTCCTTTTCTCTCGCTGCTCATGCGAGATCGACCAAGGTAACGATGTTGCACGACCGAGTGCAACTTCGACGTCGAGTTCTACCAATTTTTTGCTCGGAGATGCTTCGGGTACACGGGACGCGGGCGATTCTTCGCGAAAAACAATGATTTCCGCCATTTTTTGCGAGAACTAGATTTTTCTACACTCTGGATTTTTCCGAAAGAAAGATATCTCTTCGCTCTAAATTATCGCAATATTAATATTAATGAAATTGTTACAGAGATTTTAAATAAGACTTGTTCGGATTGAAATTGATTACCGATTTTATGTATTTACGATGAAAATGGACAGGCGTAATTTAAAACAATAGGAATATGTTAAAATGCTTAATAATGCTTAAGAAGTTATCATTGATAACTATGATCGCTGAAGGAGAAAATGAAAGATGCGCGCAGCGCGCGCGCGTCTGCTTCCAATTTAAGTAGAAAGGGCGCGCCGTGGTCAGACAACGCGAGATTTATGTTTCCTCGTTATTTTTACGTGAAGCTTCCCAGGAACAAATATTACTTCACGAAGAATCGCTCTGTTACTACAGCACGGATTACTCGGTATAGTTGCTTAATGTCGGACAATATTGCAAATGGCGTAATGAGCAAGGAATTAATTCGGGCGATTTTTGGCGATTTTGTTGAAAATGAAATCGTTTCTCACTGCGAATATCATTCGAGACTCACGCACAACGATTCCCTAATATTTTCTTTGAGATGTCAATCAGTTTTTCAATAAACAATTTTGTGACCAGTGGAAAGAACAATAGCCAAAAAACATAAATAAACTCGCAGAAAATATTTGTTTCATTATTCATCCTCCAACAGAAGAGACACGATTCAATTTAGCTTTCTGTCGCTAATCTTGTCTGTGAAAAATCGTTCACAGATTAGTCACAATTTAAAAAATCTTCCAATAAAGATTCTTTAACAAATGCTGGAAATGGGGAGTTTTTATCAAGTTTACAGCAACCACAATTCTGCACCATACAGATTAACTGTAGCAATTCGTAACCAACCTGAACATTTTCATCCGACTTGCCAGCACTTCAAGCTTTTTCTCCGGCGCATCGTTTAGAGTAACTTTCCCAGAAAGAAAAGCCAATTTCACAGAAAAACTTCTGCGGTACCGCCTCCAACACCACGAACAAGACTGTACGCGAAACGCATGCGGCGGCCGCTCATCCTGAAAACGGTTCGCACACGCGAAATCCGCGAAATCCGCGAGAGCGTGCTCGAACCGAAAACAAGCCGCTTCCGCGTAACAAGCGTTCTCATCGCGGTGGCGGCTTCATTGTTTCGGAACATTTCTAGATTCGGGGATTCGTTAAGCGGGACCAGAAACAGAGACGCGTAGAACTGCGAGAACCGGCTTTGCGTAACCGCAGAACTAACGGCAGAGTTTCCATTTGCGCGAGCAACGATTCCGCGCTGTTGATCATCGCGATGCGTGTCCGATTTCACTGATTTCGTCGGAAAATTTGAACAGACCGAACCGCCAAATGAATTCCGTGTCGAACCAGCGAGATTTCTATCTCGAGCACAAACGATTCGGTCATTTCGAACAGATATCACGCCATCTTAAACTTCTTTTCTGCCGTTCTCGAGCAGCCGCTTCTGATCTCGCCTCTTTCCAAAATTTATCTGCTGCTTCGTCTCGGATGTTTAACCCTCATCTTTCCCTCCTGCCAATTTGACACAGGACTAGGATGTTAATGTTAATCCAATTTGAAGAAAAACCATCAAAAAAATAATATTTTACGTTTTTATCGAAAAGTGGACTGTTTGTCATTGTGCGTGGATCTCTAGTTAGAATTCGCAGATATTTAAGAAACGACACCGAACCGGATGTACGCTCGTCTTAACCGGAAACAAGGAGATCTAGGTCCGAACACCTTCGAACCGGTACGAGCTAAATACTCTTACGGTGGCTAATTAATTTGGTGCGTGACGTACTTAACGCTAGAACTAGATTTGAACACATCGTTCTCTAAGTGACGTCTCGTGCCATCAACCCTACGGAATCCTTGAAAAGAGAACGAATTACCTTAAACACAGTTAATAACCCTACACATTCGAACACGACAATATTTTTGTAAAAAGGAATATCTGCATTAGTAAAATAAATGCTATTTAAATAGTTGGAAGTATGTAATTCGTGTGAAAATTAGAATATCGTGGAATGTTTTTTGTTAGTAAAATCTCCGCAAGATCGGCCGTATTTTGAATTTTCATCGACGGAGTCTGAGTTGCTCGGCCGAGAATTTATGGCTCGTCGATCCGCGTGTATGGAAGTCACGTTGGCGAAGCTACACGGGTTCCTTAATAAATGTTATCGTTTACGGTTTCGTCGGAGTATATATAAAATATATTATGTATAATAATATATCGTATATATCGGTGTACTAAGCTTACGCTATATCGCTATATTAAGTCGAGACGAAGGACGCGCGATTCTCGAGTTCGTCCCTGCATTCCGTCGACGAATCGTCTTCTTCCTTTCCGGCGTGTCCATAAAATTCCCATTGCATTCAAAATCAATCTCCCTCGAAAACCAATTTCTGCATTCGACGTAGCTTCATTTTGTAACGACTGTATTTTATTTCCAGTTTCACCGAGATTTCTTTCCAACAAAAGAGAATCTAGTTTAAAGTCGATTTTCTTCGCCATAAAAATTAAAGTCCATTGTTACACGTATAAATAACTGTTGAGGCTGGTTGTTAGGCTTCCGCCTCAGCCCGAAAAAGTCAATAACAATTTTATGAACGCTGTGTTCTCGTTCGATCGACCGGAATGGGGACATTATCGGCTCGCATCGAGCAATTTGGACGCGAGTTCATACAACGGGTGTCCACTTCGTCTTGTCGCGTAAAAATGGTCTGCCGCGGTGGTCGTTGCGTTCGCGACAGTGTTTCTCATTCCTATTACTTCGTTTTCTTTTTTAAGAACCAATAATCCTACGAATCCTAGAAAATTAAAAAAAATCCTATCATCGAAACACGCGGAGAGAAACACCGGCGTCGAATAATAACGCGCGAGGGATCACTTTAAATTGGACCGGAGGGCTGTTCTTCCATGTTTCTTCATCTCCCCCCTCCCACTCTCTTCGTTTACGCTAAGGCAACTAACGAATAGTTAAAAAATTGTCAAGGCTCTCGTTGGAAGGATTACAAAACGCGACGCGTCCGGTCGATGTTCCACTGTCCGACAATTTTCAATTGGAAAAATTGCGAACGGGGCGAACGATCTTCCTGACGCGACACCCTATATAACGAACGATTCTATTGGGGCGGGAGTCTCCTCCTGGAAATGCAGCTTTAGATAATGCAAGTATTTAATCCAAGAACTTTTCCTAATTTATTTTACTTAGTTTTTCTGGAATGTACAAAAATACGTTCTTATTTTGGAACGGAAGTATTTTCTGGATAAAAGTGGTAGATGAGAATTTACGAAGAAATTGGCTGGGTGAAATATAAAACAGCGAAAGATTGGAGAAGTCAAAGAATATCGTTGTGATGTGTTCAATGTAAACAATCGATTAGGGGATGACGTGAATTTTTCTTTAACTCCTGCTGCCCGCAATCGTCGCAAAATATTTTTATCTTGCATAAAGATACACAGTCTAACGATAAATATACACCATCATTAATAGAGATACGTTCAAGATTGATATCGATTGAAGTTTGAAATTGATTGAAAGCCTAATGGCTTGCGAACAAAATAAAAAGGATAGACGATTAGCTGGTAGGGAAAGTATTTGAGCGACCTTGGACCAGAAACATGTTCTTGCATTTTGGTTGCATTTTGCTTGCATTTTCAGGAGGAGACCCGCATCACACGCCCTTTCCACCGAATCTCGTGCAACTCTCTGGTTCGAATAGAGACTACAGAAGATGGAGACAGCTGTGTACGTGAATGTGAGTTGAAGGAGCGTTCAGAAGCGTTCGAAGGAGCGAAGTTCAGGCGAAGTTCAAGGGTCGAGCGGCGATAGAGCGAATTGCGTCTGGCCATTGGTCGCGGATATCCTTCGTCAACGTCGAAGAAGTCATCAGGATTCAATGTCCTCCGCCACAAACAGCATTAGATCTGCCTAACCCAGTCGGTATCGCATCCAGAATTCCGAGCAACTCGTCTACCAAATCGTCTTTCCAATTCAAACAAATTAAAATGAATAATCCGATTCAAAATGTGAAACTCTTTCGGTCGAAGCAACGAGTATCGTCAGGATAGTGGTTTGCGCGAATCGTCACGATCGATCTCCGGATCATCAGATCAGAAGAGATCGCAGATCGAACGATAAGCTAACCGATCGATCCTCTGGAATTATAGCGATTTCCATCTCGCTGCCTCGGAACCCCGATCGAAGGATAACGTGTTTACACTGTTACGCAATCCTGCGGCAGAACGGGGAACAGTGCGCAAAAGCGACCCGTGACGTCGACCAGGACATATATTTAATTGGGGAACACTGCATAGTTTCACTTTTATTCCTGGTCGATCTGTTTCACGTTCTCGAGGCTCTCGTTGGCGATTCTGTTGCACGAAAGCTGTAAACCCAAGGATTCTGCGTAACGATCCTAGAGGGTGCAGCTATTAGTTTGAAAAATTAAATTAAACATGTCCTTCGACCTAGAATATTTCCAATCTCTATGATCTTTTAAATTCGGTGGATACGAAGTTGATGTAATACCTCGTACAGTACTCAAATCTTTTAGCAGTTGAGTAGATACTCGATTAGATAGAAAATTTTCAACATTTATGCCAGAATATAAAACTCGACAGAATTTAGTCCAATGTTCATTTATTTCAGATCCGCGAATGCTACTACCACCGAGAATAAAATTCTAGTTTATTCCACTTTCTTAAGATTCGTATACAAAAATTGAAAATTCCATAAACATCCGCAGTCTACTGACAATGTGAACAATATTTTAAATAATGGTACAGCAATTTTTATTGGCACCTCGGAGTCACCACTTTTCAAAGACTTGGAACGACAGGATTCGACGAGCTGCTCGTGTCCCGAATAAAAGACGACCGAGTTTACCAGAGAATATGATAGATCATAGTTGAAGGAACGTCCGAAGGAGACCGGAAATAGGGATGGCGAAGATACCAGCCGCGGACAGTGTGTCGCGAAGGTGCACAGACACTCGAGATAGCAGCGGAAGGAGTTAAGCACGGGCAGTCGAGGAGACACGAAGACTGAGAACAGCAACAGTTGCTCTTCAACCTTAGCTACCCACGATCGATCTCTTATAACTCTCCTCGATCGATCATCGTGCTTCCCAAAAAATACTTGCTACAACGTGTCCAATCTTCCAGGTGTCCTTGTTGAAGCTATAGCTGCTAGACACCTCGATCCTCGATCCTTATTCAAAGATTGGGGTATTCGGTTTCCCGTAGCTACAGCTACCAAACACCTTGGACTCGATCCTCAATAGAGAATCGTTCAGTCGAGTTAGCTCTCTCGACAATCTCAGAACATTTGAGAGGTTCGATTAGAGTAGAGAAGTACGAGGATCGATTAGGCTAGTTTCCCGTTGCTGTTCCCGTGAACAGAGAACGCCGGACAGCACCGACGCGCAAACATCAAGCGAGAAGAGTCTCGTTAATAGATAAAGCGAGCGCGACCGAGCGGCCCCTTAATTAGAGGAAGATTAGATTAGTTTACGAGTTTACAGAGAGTAATAGATCCTAAAGTACGTGGCTGTGTGTTCGTGCGTTACGTGGTCGGTTGGCGTGTAACCTAACCGCCTGTGTTAGGCTATAGGAAGAAGATCTTTATACAGGAACGCGCGAGCACATGCATGCGTGCGTTCTATATTCGTATTTACATGTTACGGAGCTTCTCGTCGGAGGAGTAACGCAACCTCAACGTTGATCCGACGTTGAAGATGCTTGAAACGAGAGGATCCCACGATCCACCGTCGAGGGAGTCCTGTACTTTCGTCGAAACAGCTTCTCTTAAGGCGCCAAGAGAAATCGGCGCGCGAATCCTTGAGAAATTATGCGAGTTTCTAAGAGCGTTGCGTGCGAAACGTAATTCGAGACTCGCAGTTTACGTCGATAGGAAAAATACTGTTCCACGAGCTGCGGTTAGGTCCGGAAAACGCTACGAATGCGTGCTCCTGGTTAAAAGCATCGACACTTATCGCATTGGTGTTTCAGGCTAGTTCGCAATTTGTAAATTAGCGTTTTCTTGGAAGTTGATTAGGTTGCGTGTTTTGCGGGAAACATTGTGACCCCTCTTGTACGTGAAATTTGATGTTTCACCGAATATTTCCACTATGGTTGAACTTTATTCAAGAAATATACTAGGTAAGTTTCTTGGAGAGTTTTCTTATCTTGGATTTTCAATGGAGAAAAATTGTGACAGATCTTTCAACCTCTATATAAAAATAATTTTGCAACTTTTCAGGCCAGTCGACCATTTCAAACTGTCACGAGATACTTTCGAACAGGAGCACGTGTCGTATCATCGATTGAAACGTCACTTCCGGTCTCGACAATGGAGACAGATATCGACCAAACGACAGAGTACACCTTCCTCATTTTTAACTAACATTCGCAGCGCTATTAAACGCCACGATTAAGCGTACTATATTTATACTCTTATGCATCGCGAGGAGCTATGAGATCTGAACACTTTGTAATTGGAATTTATTACCTCTTTAGTGTAAATTGGTGTTTCGTACGAGGAAGATAGCCCACCTGACTTTGATCGATCATCGTGTTCCTCTAACATCAAGATTTTACCAAATAGTAACAAAATTTATGTACAGAAATAAAAAATCTGTTATTCATTTATTCCCATTTGTTCGTTCGCTTTGTACACACTCGTTCGAGTAACTCGGAGCAATAAACAATCTTCAAAATCAACAAACTTCAATCTCGATCGAGCTTGATCACCGTTTAAAAAGGAAATAGTCAGAGTTCGCAAATGGAATTATCATTGATCTTGTCGATAGGGGGTTCGATACTTCGATCATCGAAATGTTAGCATCGCGATCTGAAATAACTATGATCGGGAAGCTCGTAGCAACAATCTCTATAATACATTCATCGCCTTGTCTTCGATTCCGCGCGCATAATCAACAGAAAGTTTCCCGCTAACTCGTACTATAGCCTGAGCTAAGCTTCAGCAGTCATGCGAAGGCTATAAAACATTATATCCCTGGATGTCGTGATATAGTCACGTGGATAATGCTTCTCAAATGTCTAAGAAGTATGACTTGATCGACTGAGTCTGAAACTAGCGAAAACATCTATCGAATTATTTATGGTTCGTTCAATATTTAAATTATTGTTAGACGTCGCCGTCTATGACGCACAGATGCACGTCATTGGATCTCTAGATTGGCCACGTGGAAACAATACGCAAAGACGTAACCTGAGAAATATAGGATATCAAATGGATATTCGTTAGAGAGATCGTGTATTTACATACACGTGCATTAATGCATCCCCATTTTAATTTGCATAATTTTTAGAACGTTCAAATTTCCACGTTCAACCGAATAAGGAACTAAACAATAAATTCGAAAATAATCGAAAATAAAGTCGATTTAAATGGTTTCGCGTTGATTTTTGTTTCCTGAAATTATTATAATCCAATATGACGACAACTGACACCAGAACGTCCCTCATCGACAAGACCAACGCGATCGCCTGGTGTAAACTGAAAAGTGGTCCTCGTTCAACGTGCTCGGAGGTGGACAAAAAAATATATACACTGTTCCCTGATAATTAAGTTAGTACGTTCGAGTGACGGAAAACACTTCTGTACCCGACACGGTACAACAATTGTTCCCCGGTCGGGTCTCTCTCGAACGGTGAAAATACTCGAAAATAGAGTAGATTGCACGCGGTGGCTTGGAGAACTCTTAATTATTTCGATAATTGAGAACGGCCCGCGGTTCGTTTCGGGTCGTTAATAATGTCCCGGAGTTAGGACAAACGTGGGACCCCGGGCCGGTCAATTAAAATACTTTAATTGTCCGTGAGACTTCTCCTAACGAACCGGGCGCAATTTCCCCAGTAACGAACTCTGACCTCGGCCAACGGCACCCGATGCCACTTCCGCGAGAGTATTTGCATCCGTTTTCCCACCCTTCTACCCACCCCTCCCCGAACCCCTCACCCTCCGAATGTTCTTCTTTTCCATCGTCGAGCAATTTAATTGGTGATCAATAGCTCGAACCTCGATGCGCCGATCGCCGAGCGGCTCGTGTGCTCTAAGCGCTCGAGACGATAAAGAATATTAATGGTAACTCCCTGATACCAAGATAAAGCTCGCTGCGGGAATTGAAATTGAAATCGTGGATGTGCGAGGAGCTTTCGGAGAAAGTTCGGAAAGTTGAATTTGAATTTAGATATAGAAATACTATTACGATTGAAAGTTGAATTAGAATTTCCATTTAAATGTAATAATTGAAAGTTGAATTTGGATTTAAATAAAATGATTGAAAATTGAATTAGAATTTCCATTTGAATGTAATGATTGAAAGTTGGATTTTTGGATGAAGTTCTGCGATCAAGTTTTTCAACAATGTTTCTTTTCTACGTTAATGTATGCGAAAGAAATATAATTTGAGCTTTCCCTGAACTACCATTTACGACCAAACTGTACAGAGTTTGCGTAAGATTGCCAGCGAGTGTGTACGTCACGGGACAAGTGCACGGCACGGAGTATTTTCCGGAAGTTCAATTACTATATCGACTAACGACCGTACACGCGAGTCCAAGCCTAACAAAGCAGCAGCGGTTTTATCGCGCCCTAGGATGCGCGCGTTCCCATTTTGTTTTCGCCCTCGATCACGGAAAACGGAAATTGCACGCGTGTGTTTTCCTTCGTAATAGTCTTCGTTGCGTTGCTCGCGATACCGATCGTTGTACGCCAGATGGTTGTGTAATCTACAATAACCTCTGCGACAACATCGATAACACACCCAATCACCGCAATAATAACAAACGAACGCCGTTAATCACGGTTAATAAAACCCAGGAGACCACGAAAGGATAAATAAAGTACACAATCGTTCAATAATAATAATAATAAATATAATAAATACCGATGACAATAATAAATTACGATAATGCTGCAAACGTAGCTAATAATAATCATAATAATAATAATAATAATAATACTGACAACAATTCGCAAGAAGGAGGAAAAATCAAATAAATTAAACGTATTATGTATACAAGCCGTGGTCGTTTAATGAACAATCGATCCGCAACCTAAGGAAAAGAACTAAGTAAGTGAAGGTCGGTGGTGTCGAGGTGTTCGATCAAAGCAAACGAACCGGAAGTGAACGTATCTTCCGTTCGTTACACTTCCGTCCCGCTTATTTTCCTTTTTTATCAGTAATTAAACAAACACGCGTCAAACGGTACACTTCGTTTTCTCGTTTCTATGTTTCTCCGTTAACGTCATCTACTCTCTTTCTCTCTCATTCCCTCATTCACTCTCTCTCTCTCACACTCTCTCTCACTCTCTCGATCCGAACCGACTAAATTTACTTCGTTAATTAATTAATATTGCTTAGGGATTTATTGCTCTACGTTCGCACACGCGCTGCCACGCAGCTTCGGAAAACTTGTGAAACAAATGTCACCAACTGCAGGACTAGAGAAGCCTTTGGGATCTGTTCTCTTCTCTCTCTCTCTCTCTCACACACACACACACGCACACACTCTCTCTCTCTCTCTCTCTTTTTCTCTCTCTCTTGTTCTCTCTCATTCTCTCTCGCGCCGTGAAAAACCGTAATTCTTGGAGAATAGTCTCGAAAAATTATTGCAAATCCACGACGCCTTATGCCACGTTCCATTTGTTCGTTCGCTTTTTTTTTCGTTTTGTTACTTTTATCTTGGCGGTGAGGTCGGCTACTCTGTACATGCAAACGCGATAATTATTTGTCGGCAAATTGTTATTACAAAAGGACTCGTTCGATCGTTCGGCTTCGATACACTAACTTCAAGCCTCCCTCGCGCGCGATCATGTGATTTTTGCTTCCCTGATCTCGAGAAATAATCGTTGTCTTTCGAAAGTGACTCTTCGCTGGTTCGATTCTTCGAGTTCTCGATGTATTTGACGCTTTTATTGCTTTTATTGCTCTCGAACACGCGCCGTTTAATTATTGCTTTCGAACACACGCCGTTCAATTATTGCTCTTTCCGCGAGGTTATTATCAATTTTTAAAGCACTGATACATTGACTTCGGTTTTTCTTTATGTAATATCGTTGCTCGAAGAGGTTCTCAGCGAGTATGACCCAGAGTATTATCTATTTTGGTCGGTTAAGTTCGTGGGAAGTGTAAATCACTTTCGGAAAGTTATAGTGGAGAGAGAATCGATACCTGCTTCTAGCCTGTTAACGTTTTGTTCTTCCCTTGTTCTGAATTTCAACGTTGCTTCAATATTTCCCTTCAAACTCTTACAAAGTTCTTCTGTAATGTTTATTTACGATCAAAGCGCATTGTCTTAATTTTGATCGTGTCTAAAAGCAGCAAAATATGAAATTCTGATTTTTCTTGAGCCACCTTATGAAATTATTTTATATCAAATAAATTAGTAAACATTTGAGTGTTGCGCGAGCGAATTGCATCAGTTTAATCTGCATAAAAAGAATCATATAGAATGGATATATTCTAGATCAGAAGAAATGTTTAGTTTTCGTGTTAAAATAGTTCCCAGCGCAAAGGGTTAATACAATTTACAATGACTGTCCCAAATCATACAGAAGTTTAAATCTCATCTCGTAAATAATAACTCGGACCGAGAACAATTCGTTGTCATTAAAAGATTCATCGAGAAATCTATGCAAGTTATAAAAGTTTTTATAGAATCGTTTACAACTTCTATACAGGGAAAGAAACAGTCTGAAAACATGAAATCCTAAAGCTATCTACGTCTATCAGCCATACCGAAAGAAGCTCTCAAAAAGGACACTTCAAACTTCGTTGTACAATTATCGAAAATCATCTAGCAACAAGTGTGTATACGAATGACGACCAAGTTAACGAAAGAGGAATCGTTAAATCGCGACGTCAATAATTATTCGAATCCACTATTCTAACTATAAAATAAGTGGAGCAATTTCTATAATTTATTCTCCTTCGACTTAATTGTACTTCAATCTCATATAAATATAATAATCGCAACGATAACCCTAAAAAGAGGAAGTCGAAGAATCGAACCATAGAGCTCTGCCATTCTCCAAAATGGTGTCGGTTATCTCCGCGAGACAGACCGGAAGCGTGTGTCCGAGACGATCGCTCAACGAAAAAGAAAAGATTTCCGTGCCGAAGCAAACCATCGTTTTTCTATCACGTTAAACTTCGATGTCCGCCTCTATATGTATAATTATATAATTCGTTGTGTCGAAACATTGCTTTTTGACCGTACGGGCCGTCGTTATTAATGTTTTTTTTTATTTTCCCTTACTCGTTATATTGCTTCTATAAAATATGTGTATAACAATATTACGCATCTATTAGTCGAAATCTGCTCTAGATATTACGGTGTGTGTATGCGTATGTATTCTTGGATGTGTGTGTACGCGCCTGTGTATATTGTAATGACTGTGTTCTACGTGTACGATGTATGTATGTATGTTGAAATGTAAGTATACGCGTCTTTGGTGTTTTACTTTTATATATTTGCGCTCGCGTGTATCGAATCTCGTCGTGTCCGATCGAGAAAGAAAAATCTCTACGCAATGTTCACCCGGAAGCAATACTTTTTTTACAAAAAACTATCGTACTCTTCCATAGAAAATTATGATTCTCCGGTGGACGAGGGACGATTCGACGCTACTCTCAAACTCTTGGCTATTATATTATGTAATAAATAAATATTCGTGTCAGACCTAAACGCAGGTCTTTGTATTTCTATTTCCCTATACAGCGCCCTACCACCTTGTAAAATACGATCTCGTTACTAGTGTCTAGGAAACATCCGGTGGTTCCATCGACTGGAAATTCCCATCTAGGCCTAAAACCTTGCTCTATAAATCCCCATAGAGGAAAACTCACTCACCCATGCAAAAGTGGAACCATCCCTCGTCCACGTCGACTAAAATCATCCACGAAGAGGTGTACACGCGAGGATATCCGGGACGCAAGGATTTTCACACGATCGGCTCCGCAATGGTGTCGATCGTCCCCTGATCGCGTGGATCCCGATCGATTATAATCCCGACTCGTCGGAGAGGAACATGCAGGGGGATCTAGCGATCTAGAACGATCCACAACCGTGCGGAAGTGACGGAGTCGACGTTGATTGCTTTGCGTCCCTAGAAGAGCGACGAACCAATTCCGGACGGGTCCCGATTCAGGCCACAAAAAAAGGAATCCGGTCCGGAAGTCTCGTGGCCATTCAAGCTCCCTATTATTGTATCTTGAATCTGTCATCCATCATCGTCATCGTCATCGTCATCACGGCGAATCCCCCCCATTGTTTATCGCTCATTTTATCCGCGGAGAGTTTTGCTTTTTTTCATCACTTTAGGCAGCTAAGTATTAATAAATAGTGTCTCCGTAACGAGCTCGCGACTAGAACCGTACGCGCTAGTAAATATATATATACTATATATATATAATAATATAATATATAATATAATAATATAATATCATAATGTAATAGGTATAATCGACTAGACTGACTAGACTGCAGTGTGGACGTCACCGTTCGACGTGTCTCCAAAATTTTTCTTCTCGTTTCTCTTTCACTCTCTTTTTCCCCCCGAGGCGTCTTTTTAATCATCCTCGTCGTTCTGCGTTTTTCTCCCTTCCCTATCATTCTTTCTTTCTCACCCATCTTTCTTTTTGCTTCGATTTAAGACTTAAACATTACTGGACGTTTTTATTAATGTTAGACATTATTTAAGAAACCGATACCACCCACCTCCTCGATCGTGTGTGTAACCGATCGCGATCAATCGTCGCCTGCTTGTCGTATCCCCGTCATCTATCGATCCTCGTTTCTTTACTTTTCTTTTTCCCTCTACGTTGTCTTCGATCATCAATTTTTTTGGTTTGTTTGTTATGTTTCTACGCGTCATACTCGTTTCTCTACTGGCACTTTTCTACTTAAAACCTACATGGGCAAACCTTTTTATATCCGGATCGTTCCCGTACAGCTTACAAACTTATCCGGCCGTCGCCAGGTGTGACCGCTAGCTCTCCGAAGAGGTCACCGCGATGGCGTCTTCGGGACGCCTAATCTTGTGCGGCGTTGCGGAACGCTGCTACAAGCCGCAATTGCTGTTCTGTTGATGTTGCGTCGCACTTTGTTGCTGCTGTTGTTGTTGACCAGGGATCTCGTCGTCGCGTAGACAGGCGGACTCCAGATGTTTGTTCAGGTAGGACTTGAGCGCGAAAGTCTTGTGGCAGCGAGAGCACTCGTAGTTCTTGTCTGCCGAGTGCGTCTGCATGTGTGCTCGCAGGTTCGACCGATCGGCGAACGCTTTGCCACAATGTGCACAACCGTACGGTTTCTCACCTGTGTGACTCCTCAGGTGACCTTGCAGCAGCCAAGGCCTCGAGAACATTTTACCGCAAACGCCGCAGCTGTGGGCTAGCTTGTGCGTCAGCACGTGCATCGCCAACGCTGGCATGCTCACGTAAGCTTTCCCACAATGGATACACTTCTTCGCCGATTGCGAATCCAGGCTCCGGTGCGTCTGCTTGTGCCGGGACAGGTTCGAAGAGGTTGCGTACTGCTTCCCGCACTCTGTGCACGTGAACTTTGGCCGGTCCGGTTGAGCAGCCTCCTTGTCCGGAACTGCTGCGCCGTTCGTCGAAGAGCTGCGACGCTTCGAACGACCGTCCGACACGAAGAATGCCTCGTACGTGTACGCGACCGTCTTGCTCCCATTGCCGCCGCTGCTGGTTCAGAAGAATCGTAAGATTGAGATTTTTCGTGCTCCGGCTTGGGCGAGGTTTGGAGACCGGTCGTCAGGATTGGTTCGGGAGGGAGAATATTGGTTTTGTAAGACGCTCATGCGACAGATTCATGTAACAACATCTAATAGCTAGGTATCAGATTCATAGATTTGTAACGAACATGGAGCAAGCGGGTACACCGAAGCGACGACTGTGCCACATTGAACATTGGTCTGGGGGGGCAGGCGTATCTTGTCGCTCGTGGTGGTCGGTTTTGAGAATCGAGTTCCAGAGGGTGGATCTAGGTCTGGGTTTTACTCGGAGATTGCCGACCCGGTAAAAGCAGAAAAGCTGCGACGAATGTGAATGAATTGGATAAATCAGTTTCGGTGAGATCGATGTCTTAGAGCAGTCTATCGTACAATAATGACTCCCTGTCGTGTCTATTAAATTGATTGCAGTCGCGGAGCTGAAACGGTGCGCTATTTTATGGTTTCTGTTGCACATGAAATTAGATCAAATTTTAAATTGACTCTAGGTTCAGACCAACTTTCCTGTCCGCAAAACTGCGACTCGTTTTTATACAGCTGTTCGCAGTAATGGAATCGTAACCGTGTACCAGGTGACAGCTTCAAATTGTTTTTTAAACCCTTTTAGTCATAACTGAGAACTTTTTAACGGATCCTTCAACAGCAATGGCAACTTCAAATTTCCCTAATCCCCACCAAAACACAAATCCTCCAAACCGTATATTCATGACCAGACTGCGAATCTTTGTGCAAAATAAAAATTATCTGCATCGATCGCAAAAAATAGAAACTGAATTAAATGTTATTTCTTCCCTTAATGATTTTAATAAAGGAGAAGTCATATATTAACATCTTCGGGTTATATTAATTTCCCAGTTATTTTGAATTTTATCTACCCGAGTTTGCTATAAATGCATAAAGATCCTTCAACGGTAATAGCAACTATCCTTCAAATTTTCCTAATCCCTACCAAAGCACAAATCCTCCACATCAACATGACCCACTGTACCAATCTCTCTTCGTGTTACCAAACATTGCAACTTCTCTTCCCACAGGTCAGTGTCCCCAAAACCAACCACCACGCGCGCCTCCCAACAGCTGCCGGACAATGATCGTGCAAATAGGGACTGTCACCGACTGCCAATCCAAGGGTAGGTACTCACCCGTCCCTCCCAGCGTTGGCGTTGGCTTCTGCAGTAGCTGGCGACTGAGGTTGCGGTGTCTGTTCCTGTTGTCGCAGCTGGCTGTTGGTCTGAGAGCTGGGTACTGGGACTAGAACGGAGACCGGAATGGGTTGGGCCGTGGGGGCCGATTGCAGCTGCGTCGGCTGCAGTTGGTTGGCTGTTGCGACCACGCCAGGTTGCGGAACTGCGGCTGGCAACGGCGGTGGCGGAGGTGACAGCGTGTGGATGAAGACAGAGTGCGTGGGCGCTGCTGGAGAAGCGCTCAGGTCGAGGATCGCCTGTGCTGCCGAGAGGTCCTCTTCGGCAGACGTCCGGATCTCTGACGTTGGCTGCAGGCTGTAAGGTCGGTAGATGTCCTTCTTCTTAGGAGGCAACGACAAAGCCGTGCCAGTACTCGTGAAGCACATGGACAGGCTCTTCCGAGGAGGCAGGCTCAGCGAGGAGGACGACGACGGCGACGTCGTCGGGGTCGGATGGGGCTGGTGCAAGTTGGAGCCGGTTACCACCACAGGCAAGTCTTGCGGAGCTGCTGGAGGCGGCGGAGGCGATGGGACCACCGGCCTGGCCAGCTCCGCTGCCGAACGCAGGGTCGCATACTTCGGCGGCTCTTCGTGGTTGATCCACGACTCGTGCGTGTAACCTGGAATAAGATAATTGGGACCTTTGTCATTTAGGGAGATTGGGACTCTGGGTCTGAATAGAGGTCCACTTTGTTTGTCACAGAAATTAGATCGATTTCGAAGCAGTCGAAATGTCTAATCAGATCCTAGACCCTGGAAGCTATAAGCCAACACTGGGATATTATTCGTTCGCTAGCATATTTCTGCAGGTATGCCACTAATTTATTTTCAGCAATTCATTCCGAAGAACTTACTTTCGGAGTTATTGGAGGTGGCAATAGTTAGTGTCTCACCCTGTATTATTGGCAATTATATATATGATGCAGCGATTCCTCGTATCCATTAAGCTAATTATGTGGCCAGGAGCGAAGAGTGAAGTTATCCTGATGAAGCCTGATCACACGATTCATAAAAGGACGGTGCTGTTTTCCTCGTAAATACAACCATACACCGAGATCTTCACTCGCACATGCCTCTCTAATGAAAGTTCTCTTTAGAAATATTCTATAGAAATAAAATTCATTCATTTCTTAGTCATTTACGCTGGTAGGTCTGGCGTGAAAGTATAAAACAAAATCGATTCCCAACCAGCGTACACGGTTCTGACAAACAGAAATAGCTGAGAAAGAGCTTGACAGATTCATCAACGTTCCAACATCTACGTTCCCCGCCACGTCCTAATGTTATTGATAAGAACCATTCGTCCAACACCGTTCGTGGTACAGTAAAGCCTCGAAAGTTGCACGAGCTTCGACCAAAACTGCATGCAAGAGGTTCATGCGCAATTACCGAGGCAATCAATCAACCGCCACCGACTATACGCATTGCTTAAACTCGTGTACTTTCGCTTAGCAGCCATTGTTATAAATCTGATACGGCTGTTATGACGGCTGTGATAAAAGAAAAATCCACGTTTCGCCTCCTGGACTCGTTTTTCATTTACTCGACGATAACAAACAGAAATAACTCTCCGAAGAAATTCCTAGATCCTAGGTTATTCGAAATTCTCTAGAACCTAAATGATACACGAATCAATGATCCACCGAGCTCGGAAGTTGTATTTAAGTTGTAACACCGAGGTCAGGGACGCCGATAAGAGCCGACTATTAAAAGAAGAAGGCAAAATGGAAACTATTAAAAGTTCCCGAAACGCTTCGCTTCGCGCGCGGCAACCCCGAAAGTATTATTATACTATGAATTATTCAGTGGCTCATTAACTTAGTTCATTCGGCGAAACGGTTCGGCCTCTATCGAGCCTAAAATTAGCTGTGAATATTAATCAGTCAGATGCGCACGTTCGCCAGAGTTGAATGGGAAATTCAAAGCTGAGTAGAGGCTGCTAATGAGTAATGCAAATTGATGCTTTCCGATTCTCGAAATCGAAGCAATCGAAAGTCGGATTACCGTTCCGGCGCCGCGGTCTGTCGAATTTTTTTAGTAGCCTTTCGACGAATCCGCGATCCACATTGCAGTTAAACCGACACCGAGCGAATAACCGTTTCCATATTTTTTATTGTGAACAAAGAGAACTTGGTAATAAAAATAAGCGAGGCTTCTCACCTCGTTTCAATCCGCGTAAATAACCAGCGAGTAATTACAAACCGCGGTCTCGTTACACAACATCCGGTAAATAAAACATTCTTCTTTAATCCCTCGAAAGAAACTGTTGATATTCAACGCGCACAGTTTGCAGTTCGCGCCATGCGCCGCCATTTCAACGGAAACATTTCGCGAATATTCACGCCTGTGGGTCAAGTGACGAGCGTTTGTTCGAACTGTCGCAATATTTATCAAATTTCTACCGCGTTCATTTTAAAAAACGAAGCGTTTAAACAAACACCGCGAGCTTGTTATTTGCCAGGTTTTCCTATTGAATGCCTCGATACAGTTGCTCCCGAAAGACCTGTTCAATTTCGCGATGGGACAAAAGTGTGATGTTTTGGTAAATGGTAATCGCGCGATCTTTCGTAATTAAATTCCACGTTCAAAATTAAAATACTTTCCAGTGCAAAGTTGATCGCTATATAAGAAGATCGGTGGTAGTTTGTTCAATGGTGGAAATTGTCCACCTCCTGATTATTAACCCTTTACGCTCGGAGCTATTTCAACTGGAAAATTAAACATTTCCTTCGATCTAGTATATTTCCATTCCCTATGATTTTTTTCAGTTCATTCATATGAAATTGGTATCGTACCTCATACAATACCTAAATGTTTAGTAATTGATTAGTAGACTGCGGATGTTTATGGAATTTTCAATTTTTGTAGACGAATTTTAAGAAAGTGGAATCATGTAAAATTTTATTTTCAATGATATTAGTCCCCGTAGTTCTGAAATAAATCAAAATTCCACTAAATTCTGTGGAATTTTATATTTTAACCATTTTGCAACATTTTCAGATGCCATGAATGCACGAAGGTCCGCAGTCTATTGATTACGTAAAGGATCAAAAAATGACGCGGATCCTGCGGGATTGCAGCCCTATTCGCAAGCTCGCAAACGGATTTGCAGTTTCGATGACGTCGATACGAGGACATTCGGGCTGAATGGGTTGAACTGGAGGTAAAAATCGCCGTTGCGAAAGTTTCGCAAAGTGTTCGTGTCTCTGGCGAATATCGGTGGGAAACAATGGTCAGCTGAGTGGCAGGAACGACGACCTTTAATTATACGTAGGATTTTCTCGAGTGGAACGCAACGTTCCGGCGACGAAAATTAAAGGGCGCCAATAACATAACATTTCTTCCCCCCATAGGCTCCCGCTGTCAGCTGGCTGTGCAACCCCCGTTGCCGGTAGCCACGAGCCTTTGCCATGAATATTTGAATTCGTGAATCAGACGGAACCGGTGCGCCGTTTTCATTTCCTGGTGCCGACACACGCCAGCTGCTTCCACCATGTGCCGCTGTTAACGAGAAAACGACGGGGGTGAAAAACCGAGAGGGTAAAAAGGCTTCTGTATGTATAATATCGCGTGGGGGGTAACTGTTGCGCGCACGTTGCTTCCTACGCGAGAAACGAACGTGTCCCAGGCGTCCTTGCGATCGCTTGATCAGCTCCTTGTCACCGTTTTCCCTTTGTGCCTCTCTTTCCCGCCGTTCGAAGCTCGAAGAAATTGAATTTTTCATTTCCTGAGGGTGTACAGATCGAAAATGTGGGCCAACATGGGGTGGCCAGAGAGAATCGCGGAGGAATATTATAGTTCTCGATGACGTCTGTCTGTTTGGACTACCCTGCAAGAGAAAATTCATTTTCTCCGGCTGACAGAGTTGGGGAAAATTGTTTTTGCTGCTGGGAAAATTCGGGGAGATTGTTTGCACACGTTGTGGATATAAGGAACTTCTTTGTTATGACTACGGTTCAGATTTTAGGTGTTTATCAGAGGAATAATTCTACCGTCATCACCTCCGGCACGTGTCTGCGAGCATACTCTTGACATTCTGTACACCTAATCCATCCTTTTGTGGATTCCGAGAACAAACGAAAAATACGTTCGTGGTCTTCGTTCTAGAAGTCTTTGTGTCCGCTCTGACGAAGCACGGTCTTCTTTTGTCTCGCTTTGCGTTGCTTTGTGTACTATTATTTTTCGGACGAAATCGTAATAATGTCCCCATTTTTAATTTAAACATCGAGGCTATATGGATGTTGATATCGAGGGAAAAAATGAATGCTCGAAGAACTCGATGATGATATCGAAGATTCTTCGAGTTCTAAACGTTCAGAACAGTGGTAAGACTGATTCGGCAATTGTAGAAAGGGTCAGGGAAGTTCAAGGGCCACGGAGTCCCTAAAGAAATAGCGAAGCCTTTCGAATGACGTCGAAGGTCACTGCACGGTCTTCGAGAACCGATAGAAGTCTTCCGCTGATCGTTAAGGATTCTGTATTTCACTGGGAAACACCTGAAGTGGCTGCTAACGTGGTAAAACGTGTGAAGCTAATGATTCTGCAAGTCTTAAGAAATTGGTTACAGAAACCGCTTCAAAAAAAGAGCAAGATATCAAAAACAATCTCTAAATCAACTAGTAGCAACAACATGCAGTTGAAATACATAAAAATTTTACTAAATATTCGCGAAACCAATGAAGTAAAAATTGCCATAAATTCGAACATAAAAGTAGCATCGTAAAAACTGTAATAAACACAATTCCACAAAAATTCAATTACAGGCTGCACGCGTCTCGCGATTACTCCTAAAATCGTTCGACCGATTCGAACGTGAAAGGAGCATCGTAAAAACTGTGACAAATATCAGTGGAAACAAGCAAACAAAAGAAAACCGTAATAAATATAATCCAACGAAAAAAATTGTCCCGAAAATCCAATTACAAGCTGCACGCGTCTCGCAATTATTCGTGAAACCGTTCAGCCGAGCGGGTACAATTTTTCGAGCTCCCGGTGCGATGGTTGTTCGCCAATTCGAATTTTGCGCAAACAAATGAGCGCGAAAGTGGGACAGATAGGGAACAATTGCCGAGGCGGGTTCGTTCCGAAAGCAATTTCCCCAAACAGTTTGGGAACTGTCCCCGGAGCGGACACTCGGTCCGCGTACTAATTAATTGTTCCCGGTTAACAGAAGCGAATCGGCCCGATCCGGCCCGACCTTCGAACTTTCCTCGAGGCTGTCACATTCGGAACAGTTCGGAACAAGGCACCATCTGTTCCGTTGACGATCGGTAGGCTACGGTGGGGAGAGGGTTATACATAATGTGACCATACGTCCCATTTTGAACGAACCGTCCCGTTTTTAGGTAACCTGTCCCGTTGCAAAGAGAGTTGGGGAAAATAGTATTTGAAATAGTAAATAATAAATAATCCTACTTATTTTAAAGTGTGCGTACAACTTTGAAAATAAAATATTTCATTTGTTGCAGTAATTTTTGAAAATAAAATAATTTATTTGTTTAAGAAAAAATTGTGAACATTCGTAGAATACAAATGAATATGTATGCAAAATGCCGACATTAAGAAACTTATATTTGTTTGTAAAAAATTTCCTAAGACCAGAAAAATGAAAGTCTAGACTAGAATACCCCCTTAACATCTTTCCCAGAAGATACTCTATTGAACTTCGACGCCTAAGAGCACTTAGGAACTATTAGACGTTTAGCATCTCTAATGAAATGTTATAATCTACTGTAAAGATAGTCGTCTTAAACCAGAGTTGGGTATTAATCGATTAAAATTTTAATCAAGATTGATCGATTAACGTGTACGATTAAAACAAGAAATCATCGAAAAATCGGAGACCGATTTAATCAATTGTTGAAGTTAATCGACATACGGTCTATCCATAAATTGTAATAAGGAGGAAAAGAGAGACAGAGAGAGAGAGGGAAGAGAGAGTGGACAGAGAATCGACAGAAATAATATTATATTTCAACAAAAACATGTTTATTTTCAATAGTTGGTTTTGTTTAGGAAATCTGTTATGAGATTTATTACAACATAAAGTACCGTATAGAGTATTACAGAATATAGTAAATAAGGAAAACGTTAGTAACGTTGTGAAGAGGAAAGAAAAAAATGAAAGGAATGTAATCGTTAATCGCAATTAACGACTAAAGTAGAAATTTAACCGTTATTCCCAATTAACGATTAACAAGTATTTAATCGTTAACCGCAATTAACGTTTAATAAGTATTTAATCGGTAATCGCAATTAACGATTAAACTAGGAGACTAATTGTTAATTGCGATTAACGGTTGAAGTAGTTTTTTTCTTCGAACGTTGATTAAATTTTTGCCGAACTCTGTCTTAAAGTTTTGTCCGCTACTGTAGTTTTCGATTCCTGCGGACGGTTTTCTCGCGTGATGTGCCTCAGCCGCGTTTAAATTGTTTAACCGGCCGACCGTTCCGTTTTTATTGCTCTTGACCACGCGACAGTTCAGCCTTCGATGCCTCGTTGCCTTTCCAACCGGATGCGATCGATACGCGCCCCGCTCTGCGACAATGTAGCGCGCGACGGGCTCGCATTGTTGCGAATACGGGGAGCGCAGAAATTACCCGGCCCGAGCCATTTCCTTCAACCTCCCCCTCTCAACAACCATCGTCATCCCCCTTCTACCCCTCCTCATCCCCTATTTCTGCACCGAGCGCAGACTAGCTTCCGTCGTCCCATCCCTATCATCCGACTGTCAGCTGTGCTTCCTGACAACCCGAGAGAGCAGAGCCTCGAAACACCGGAGCCGGAAGTCCTTGTTGCTTTTGTCCCTTCGGCCCGCACCAACTCGCCAATCGATACAACTTGTTAGAGAACGCTCGAGGATCTCTATTATGCGATACTAACGGCACCGATACTCTCCAGCCAGCACAGTTTTTCGCGATCATGATTGCTGCTCGTTTCCCGGATTCCAGGACGAGGACTCCGAGGATCTTTCGGTCGAATGAGAGTTGTTTGCTCGGGGGAGATCAGGGTTGAAGACAACGTCATTTTAATGAGCCGATAGAGATACAGTATTCTCAGATTATCATTTCGATGGATACAACGATTCGCGCATTTATAGCGAACTGTTGGTTTTCGGTGAAGTTGTGAAATTATAAGCAGGTCATTTTGCTTGTGAATCGGAAACACATGTTGCAAGTGAGTCGTTGGGAAAATGGAATCGACAGGTTGCCCGAAAGATGGCAACAAGTTGTTACAAATAGTGGAAATTATATTATTGAAACATTGGTAGGTGCACTGTGAGAAACTACAAGAATCAAACTGTTTAAAAATGTCGTGGTATTGGTTGTCACCGGACGTAGATAAGGCCAACTATTACGGTCAATTAACGTTATCCGTGACCGCTGTTGAAACCATAAAAAAACCTCCATGGTAATCAAAGTTCCCGACACAACTGTAATGTTCCCCGCACGAATCGACCAATCTAACAGACACTAAAGAAAGCAATTGCATTATCGTGGGCAGAGTAGTATGTCCAACAATCGTGCGTCCATCCCGGGAATTGCGAGGGGTATCGCCTGCCGTAAATCGCGGAGCTCATAAGCGCCCGTTAGCACAGTGGGAACGCGTTTGAAAAATGTTTTTTACAAAATCGTAGAACTGTTGGTGGTATTCAATGGCGAAGACGACCGAACGTCCCGATCGCGGTAGTGGACAGGCAACAAGTCACTCGAGCACGGTCCGAAACGTCGAAATAACCGAAACGATCCATACATAATTCATAACGATGATCGGCGACAAACCTCAAACAAAAGCAGCAACAGTATTACGCGATTAACCGGCTCCGTTCCATATTCATGGGAGAATTACGTGCAATTCCGGCGTCCGAGCGACAAGCAACAGCGCCCCGAGTATCTCCGAGGACGCAAGCGCCTGCGAAAACCGACGATCATCGTCCGCAACGCGTCGCGATTAATTACACGACGCTTGCTAATTGCTCCTCTAATCGCGCCACTTCGGTTCGCAATCCTACAGTCCACCGGAGCCGTAATTTTTCCAAATATTCGGCTCGATCCATCGGTAAAAATTAAAATTGTCTGCAAAAGTGAATCTTTTCGGTATTTTACATCGTTCCATTTTTGTAGGGAGACAACAATCAAGGCTCGCAGAGTCCATTGCCCCCTGTGCTGAAAAAACGCAACAGTGGATGATCCCTGATAGTGTGCAGAGTCTCTCTTAGATCCCCGAGATCTAGAATCTAGAGATCGGACGAAAAAAGGAGGACCGAACCTAGAGTGTAGCCATCAATCGTACCGGGGCTGATAAGACCCGGCGAACCCCGAAGATAGACGTGTCCCCGCAGTGGGGTAAAAAGCAAAAAGAAGGAAAAAGGGATCCGATGAATCGCGAGATATATATTTCCTCGTTTGGTCTGAGGGACGCGTGACGGCAATAAATCAGAAAACTGTGCTGGCGATCGATCAACTGGCGCGCATCTATTATTGGCTGAAATAAAAGGGAGTCGACACACAGAGGGAAAGGAGAGTGGCCGTGTCTGGAAGTGCATTTCATCAACGCCCGTTGCGCGAGAGGGATGAAAGCAGCAAAAGAGAAAAGGAGAGAGAGAGAGAGAGAGAGATACACGATGAGAGAGGGCGGCTCGCGGAGAGGGGGTAGACAAAGGGAGGCGGTAGAGGAGAGGGTGAGAATCAATAATGTCGAATGAACGCTCCGCACGCTCCCACGAGTCTGTTGATTCTAGCCTTTCAAAGGCCGATGTAAGGTCCTTTGCCATTGTTATTCGTCGATCGCGGTCGCCGACGATCGAACTCGATCTCTCAAACCTCTGCGATCGTGAACGGGGCTTGCGATCATGGTGGAATAACCAGGCTTCACCGTTATGCGACGGGACCGGTGCAACGAGATATGCAAATGCTGCGCGGCTGACCGTGCAGTCGGCCGGGTCTCTTCCTCTTCCACTTCCACTCCTTTTTTAACTTCTTCTTCGTAGTTTTATTTCGCTTTAGTTTTTCAGATTGTCGCAAAGATATTTTTCAAGTTTGAGCGAGGTCTGGGCTAGGCTTCATATAAAAAATATAACTGCACTTTTTATTATTAGGTCGTTAGGTAAGTTATTTGGTTTTCTCAGGGGAAAATGAAAGCCAATTTTTTACCATTTGGAATAAGTGTGATGACATTTTGTTCTATGATCTGTCGCGATTTTTCAGACCCGAAAAAGGAGGGTTCGATGCACCCTTCAAAATTTTTTCACCGAATCAGTCGCCTCAAATGAAAGTACCAAAAATCAAGAACTTAAAGTAGATTTTCTGTTTTTTATTGGCAAAAACAAGATTTATAACGTATTCCAATTTCATAGAAATCCGTGAAAACAGCTTGCGCGAGCAACGAGGACGAGTTGCGTGAGCGTGCGTTTCCTGCGAGCTTATATTAATTGGATGATGGGGATTAATTGTTGTAGGATGTTAACCAGCTGATGTTGCTTTTTACCGAGTTGGTTTGGAGGGAGGTGGTTTGTTTAAGAAGTTTTTTAATAAATAGTATCAGTCGAACATCGCAGTTGCGTCGTAGAACACAGTTCAGGTTATCAATTAATTGATCAACGACCAATGGTCAACGTACAAATATATCCGAAAGAAATAAGTTGCAGAGAAACCGAGGGAATAATAAAGTGTTACGTGACCGCTACACAAGGAAAATGCAATTCGTTATTCATGATGGAATTACAGCAAAAGGAAGCCGTTTAATCGATGCCGCCCCGTCGTTACATATTTTCGACCTGAATTCTGATCGCCTCGCGACGACTCCTACACGGTAGCACGACACGTCGATAAAAATCAAATAGAAAGAACAATAACTGTGTGGCACGTGAATAAAGCAATTCTGCAAACGTTTCAATATTAGAACGCTGAAACAAGGTTCGTTTCAATTGAGAAACGAGAAAACACGAAATAAACGGAGTGGAAGAATTTCTCTCGAAAGTTCGAATCTAAAAATGATTAATTACAAATATGAAAAATCCAAGGAAGTAACGCGACACGATAACAATTTCAAAGAATTATGGAAGCAATTTGAATTTCGAAATCAAGACATTTCTTAAACCTAGATCATTTTTATTTTCTCATAAAACGCTGGAGCTTCTTGCAATTTATAGAATACAGACGAATTTAATAATATTCAAACTGTTTTGAATAATGCTACGGTTATTTTTACTGGCGGAGTTAAAAGCAGAAACTGTGACACGATAAAAATCCAGAAAAAGTAGAAACAGTGGAACGGCGAAGACTGAAGCAAAGCGTAAACGGTGCCACGCTAAAAATCCCAAAGCAAAAAAAGAAGAATGAAAGAAAGGGGTCAGAGTGTCGCGTAATTTGATAAAACGGTCGGAATTGCGGAGGGTACGGGATTCGCGAGTCGTACGTGTAAACGGGCGGCTAAACACAGCCGGCGAACAAGTTGCTGCAATTTTCATAAGTTCGATCCACGCTGTCGCGCACGTGTTACATAACAGTTCGCGCCATGTTAAAGACCCGACACGGCCGGGCGTTACAATCGATAACGAAATTCAATTAACAGCTGGAATCGCGCGGTTTTCGCAGTAATTCACTCGCTTACGCGATTAGTTCACGTGCGCCCGGTTACGTAACGTCGTCCTATAATTATCAGCTGCGCGCTGCGACATCGATAGGAGATGATACGCGCAAGGGACACGGTGCGTGCTGCATAAACGAAGTAAGTCCAGATGATAAATTACAGGTTTAATGAATTTTTAGAACGTCTTCTTATCAATTTACACGCCGGCGTGGTTTCTTAAATCCGCTTGAACCGATAAGCGAGTCGAGATGCACGACTTCCGTGTACGGGGACGTAAATCAACTTGTGGAACGTATTCAACACGTACTTGCAGGTGGAGGCGATCAAGTTCAACTTGCGCGACGCTGCTGTGCTATTTTTCGTATCAACAAGCTTCGCGAACATTTTCGCTCGTCGATTTTCATTGAACACATTATTTCTTTCTTTGTTCGACTCTTCGATGCTCGTATCGGATGATTGCACAAGTTCGTGCACAATTTAAATAAAATTCAATGGTTATATTATAAAGAATACAATTCTTTTTCTACTATTAGAAAAGAATGGCGACTATACAATTTGTTTTACGCTCCGCCGTGCAGTACAGTTTGCGACATCTATGAAAATCGGGCACGACCTTATGCAATCATCTAATATTTAAGTTTCCAATACATAATATCGTTTCTTAGGGGAAATAGATGCGCTAGATTCGCTAACAATTACACTAAAAATAATTCAATCAAAAAATCATTCTATTTTGTTGGATTATCAATATGTTACCAGCGCAATGAGCTTATTGTTCGAGAGATTTCTTCATTTAGAAAATCTGTCAATTCCCAAAAATGTTTCTCACCGACACCTCCAATTCGAGAACAGAAAGTACGAACATTTCAAACCAGTTTCCTTCGAATACCCGAAAAGCGATCTAAATTTCAATCTAACCGCGACAGTCCTCGACAAAGTGAAAATTCCGCCCATTAAACGCAAAATAAACCACCCCGGGCATCCATACCAGGGAACTCTAAAAGCGTCTGCGAAATTCCCGCAGAGCTTTGGTTCCGCGACAGGAAAATCTCGCCGAGAGAAAACCGCCAGTGCGGCATCTCTCCAGAGGAACTTGACCTAAATGGCAGAGAAATCTGTTTCCGCGCACGGTAATGCCCATCTTCGTGTCGCAATACCTCGCCCACGAAATCCGGCGAAAGACAAAAGACCGTTTCTCTGGGGAGTCGTCGTTGAAGACGAAGCCATCCGGAAGCCCCTAAAATCGCGAGCAACAGCTTCTGGAGTGCCCCTCCCGCGTTAATAAGGGTTGGTAGCGGGGTAGGAAACGGGCTGAAACGGACTGGAGCGAGTTAGAGCGGGTGGGGCGGTTTGGAACGGGCGCATGCAACAGTCGCCACCTCTCTGTCGGTGTGTGTGCGCGATGCAAAACAAAAACTGACGTGAGCGCCGTTCGATGCCCGAATTTCTGCGTGTTCCCGTTTGCGAGAAATTGCGCGGAAAACGGAATGGCGGGCCGCTTTGTGCGCGGAGCAAGGTGACCCAAATGACGGACAGAAACGGACGCGAGAGGGAGGGAAAGAGAGAGAGAGGAGGCTAGCGATGATAACAAACTAGCAAAAGAGGGAGCTAGTAAGATTGCCAAGCTAGCAGGAGACAGAGAGGAGGCAAACAAACTGCCAAAGCGGCGTGGGAGGAACGAAGAGCGCGAAACAGAGATAGAGAGACTTCGATCCGCCGAAAGATCCGCAGTAAAATGAACGATCGGGGAGAGAGCGTCGGGTGTGTCGCCATTCTCTATCCTCTGTCCTCCGTCCTCCGTCCTCCGTCCTTCGTCCTCCGTCCTCCACGGCCAAGCTCTCGGTGTGTACGTGAGGCGACGCATGGCCGGAATTCGGTGGCGGTCGGGGAACGAGGAAAATCATTAACCCGGCAACAGAAAGGAGACGTTATCTGGCGAGCATATTCCCATGGGTCGACGGGCTGGCTGCTGGCGTGTTATCGTCGCGGGCCGACTACCGCAATTTCTCTATAGCACACAGCCGATCGGCCAATCGGCGGGTGTGTCACCCCCGTGGCTCGACGCATGGCCAGACTCCGAAGGTCGGCTCTCTGGGGTGGCAATCGTTGCTACTGGATGGGGATCGGTTTCCGTTCTCTTTTGCCTCCTTTCGACACGACCACGCGCCACGGGAACGAACCGCTGCTGGCCAATGCAGGGCGTGGCGCTGGGACGCGGAACCTTGCTTCCAGATAACTATCCCCTAACGATTCTAGAATTCTACAGGTTACGGAGAACTATCGGTGTAGGATCCTCTGACGCAGCCCACGTGGAGGATTCAGAAAAACTAGCTGAACGAATAGGCTAAATAATAGAGTCAGCCATTTCAGGCCAGTAGTCAGCCATTTTAACATTCTACACGCTAGAAGACTATCGATAGGGTTTTTAATCGTTTTACATTGTACGAATTAAGAAGTATTCACTCTAATCTAGCAGTCTGGTAGAGCTATGATCCTACAGGTTATGGAGCTAGGGGCGTAACGTTCTCTTCAGAGGCCACGTGGAGGATTCGAAGAAACTATCAGAATATATCTACGATTCTGCAGGTTCTAGAAATTAGACCAGTAAATCTAGAACTAGACTAATTGTCCGGAAGATTCATAGTATCTACGATTCTACAGGTTATGGAGCCCTGGCAGTCTCTTCGGCAGCCACGTGGAGGATTTGAAAAAGCTAGCAGAGTACACCACCTTCGTGTAGCAGGATTACAAAATTGTCTGCGAAATACTGTACGTATACGTATTGCCTGCGGTAGTCGGTGTACAGACAAACAATTCTTTACGCGTCAACTAAATGCAGTGGGACCTGGAGTATCCGAACCTCTGAAGTCTCTGATATCGCAACATGCTCAAAATTGAAATAGCTCGATTCAAGGCGATCCAAGCAACGCTATTTATTGTATCGATCGATGAAGATTGAATTAAAAGACTGCGGATCTTCGTGCGAAAATAGAATTTTTCAGCGTCGGTTGCAACCTACAGAAGCTAAGCACAAACTTGTTCTCGTCGCTAATAATTCGAACATGTTAAAAATCTATCTGTCCAGCAATTTCGAAGTCTGTTAGTCGAGCAGATCTAGCAGCGTGGAAACTGAGAAGCCCGACAGTCTAGCATATCGAGTGGCCCAGGTAGTCTAGTAGGGTTTTCCGTGTCCAGTTATCGACGAGGCAACTCACCATGGTAGTATAGCGCTCCGGAGGCGTTGAGGGGCGGCGGGCTGGGCGCAGTGGCCCCGGCGGTCGGGCTGTGCGGGCCCCAACAGGTCTGCTGGTGATCGACCTGTCTGGTGTCGGTGTCTCCGACAACGTCGATCTCTTCATCCTCGGGTTCGTGCCTGTGCTGCCTCTTCTCTAACGTAGCAGAGGTGTTCTGAATCGAATGCAACCCGGACACCGTGTGTTCTTGCATCAGATTCGATGGATCCGCCTCTTCCTGGTCCTGGGTATCGTCGACGCGGTCCGGCCACGGGTAGGCCTTCCATTTCTTGGCCATGAGGCAGCGCGGCATGCTTGCAACAAGCGACCACTTTGTTCTGGTGATCCTGTCGATACTGTTGATCCTGTTGATCCTGTTGATCCTGTTGATCCTGTTGATCGACGTGCTCCGCGGTCACCGGTAGCCGACAGTCGGTATCCCTGCTGTCTGACCACGCAGCTTCTACTACACCACTACTAGCAACACCCTCACGAATCGCACCAAACGCACCACTGTACCGGATGTCAACGTCGTGGACGTCAACTTCGTCGTCAACGTCGTCGTCGTCAACGTCGAGGATCCCGACGCCGCCACCGTCACCACTGTCGTCGTCGTCGTTCTCGACGATGATATTCCGCCGTTCGTCGATCACGAGAATAAGCTTCTCCTGATCGTGATTATGGTCGGTACACCGACGCCGCCGTCTCCGTCGCCGTCGTCCGTCGTCGTTGCCGAGCCCCCTGTTCACCTGGCGGCCCGCCGAGCTAAACAGGCCCGTGGACGGTGACCGCCGGCTGCTGCACGGCTTCCTCGTCGACCTTCCTTGCTCACGTTCGGGCGTGATCTGCAGCCTCGTCATCGGCACGGCGAGGGCAGCTCCTTCGTAGGATGCACCGCCACCATGCCAGCCTTCTCCACACGACTACCCGGACACCCTCCTCTCGGACCGTGGAACCACCCTTGTATGTATGTATGTATGTATGTATGTATGTATGTATGTATGTATGTATATGTGTGTGCGCGCGTGTGTGTGTGTATAACGGACTGGTTCCGACTACCACGACTAGAGCAAAAAAAACTACTGCTACTAGGATGATCTACTACCGATCTCTTCTTTTTTCTTCTTTCTTCTTCACAGGGAGATATTTGCTTCTTTTTCTTGGTTCACCGAGTTCAATCCCCTCCTATCTTCCCTCTCTCTCTCTCTTTCTCTCTCTCTCCCACTCTCTTTTTCTCTCTCTCTCTCTCTCTCTCTCTCTCTCTCTCTCTCTTGAACCTGAACCACTATCAAAGTCCACGGGAGCTACAACGAGTGGACCGACTGACTGACTGACTGACCGTCCTCTCTCCACCCGTGTCCGTCCGTCCGTCTTGTCCGTCTGTCCGGATACTCGGTCGCTCCCTGTCGTGGCTCTCGCCAGTGACAGGGGGTGCCCTCGAATACGATCACGACGTCGGGGTGCGACTGTTTGGTCGGTGGCGCTGCCGGTCCTCTGCTTATCCCCCTACCTTCAACCGTTCCACTATATCTTTCTTTCTCTAGCTATCCTCATCGTTCCCTCTCTAACTTTCTCCCCGTTTCAGTCCAACCGCCGCAGAGCCAGGAGCACCCCCGTCGTCCCTCCGTTGCGGCTCCCCTTGAGTCAGCATTGTGGGGTGGCGCTGCTGTTGCCGCCATCGTCGCTGCTGCTGCTGCTGCTGCTGCTGCTGCTGCTGCTGATGGTTTATGCTGGAGCGAGGGATGGCTGCGCAACCCCTCGAGGGTGTCCATAGTAGTTCTCGATTCCTGCAGGCCTTTTGATTGTATGCAAGCACGCGCGCGCGCCACCGCCCCGTGCACGCCCGAGTCTATGCACGCGGTTCTCTGTGCATATCGACATTGGCGTAGGATGGTTCGTTCTTCCTGTTCTTCTTCGTTAAATTGGTTCACGGATCAGCATCCCTTCTCTCTCTCTCTCTATGTCTGTCTACACTCTCTGTTAGTGCACACACAGGTCGAAGAGCTATGCCATTGTTGCGCAACGATCGCTTGCAGCTGTGCCGACACCGACACTCGAAACCTTTAACCCCTGCCGATCATCCCGGCATATTGATTCCACGCGAAATTTCGGCCAACCGGGCCCCCGACCCGCCGACGCCACTGTAGGGGGCGTGCGCCCCGGAGAGAACGCCACCCGACAGACACAACCTTCTGCTCGACGCGTGCTGCTGCTCTCGCGATTTCCGAACCAGATCATCAGAAGATCCAGAAAGTAGATGTCAGACAAGTGGATCTCAAGTTTCTACCGTTCTCGAGGGTTAACCCCGAAATTTCCGTTGTCCGACGAAGTAGATTCTATTCTTTGCAGTCCAGCAACACTTAGAGAGTAGCTAGCTCCTTAGTGCGAATGCTTCTAGGCGTAGACGATCGGTTTACATAATTCTCGGTGACCTAAGAACCCAGGGAAATTTTTTGTTTTTTTATTAAGCTTTAAAACCCCGCTAAGAATAACTTAGAATCGAGGATTGATAATAAGGTGGAATATTTCTGAATTCGACTCTAAAGGTGCAAACGGTGAGCCTCGAGGAGGTAGGCATGTAGCTGTGTCACAGCTTTATGAAAACAGCTACATGCGGAGCTTTATGCTTCCGAATAATGCAAATTACGCCTCGTAAACGTAAAAATAGGACTTTTGAGGGCGATCGCGGCCTAGATCGATCTTTTATCCAGCGCTTTTGACTACTGAAATACCCCATCTTTGCAATCCTGGAAAACCGAGTCTACACCCTTGTGGAGTTTGGGCCCAGGGATAGTTGACTACCCCGAAAATTCGAGTTCTAACTCCACCGATGTTGGGGGCTAGTGAACCCCGGCGGAGAGTCAGACAGAGACGGTTGAAACGAAGGCCGGTTCTCCTCGTGGCAAGCCGTGTCGAATGTAGACGTCGGCAGAGGGAGAACAGCTGGCTAGGGTGCCACGGGCACCGTCCTCGTTCCTGGCCCCGGCAACGAGTGTGTAAACGTCCCGGTGTGTTCCGTGGAGGGAGAACGCCGATGCGATGGTAATTCCTATGGAAGATTGGCTGCATAGTGGTGACGCTGTGTCGCCGATACGCGACTCGACGCGAACTTGTTGGTTACGTGATGTCGGTGTTGGTGCAGGCTGATATATAGGGGAGAGAGAGGATCGTGTGGCGTGCGCGCGTTGGGGTGAACGGCGCGTTACGGCTTGTAGGGTGTAGAGTCTCTCCCCTACTCTCTCTAGCTTGCTATCGCTGTCTCTCTTATCGGTGAAAAAGGGGGGAAGGTCGAGGGTGGTGGAGCCAGAAACGAGGATGTCGGCTAGGCGGAGGGATGTAAAGGTCCGAGAGGGTTGGAGGGGTAAAGAGGGGAATGTGGCGCGTGCGCAACGGGTCCTCATCGACCCGACTGTCTAGGCAACACCTGGTAGCGCCCCACGTGCCACGTTAGGGTGGCACCAGCCACCCCGCGCACGCGATCCCTCGTATCGAATATCACGTTGGCCTTCCTGTCCTGTCTACTGACCCACGCCAACCATGTCTTTCAACGTTCTTCATCTCTGTCTCTATCGTACACACTCGGTAACTCGTCTTCTCTCTTTCTAGCTCAGACTCTATCCCTTTCTGTATCTCTGTCGTGCACACTCTGATTCTCTCTTTCTCTCTCTCTCTCTCTCTCTCTCTCTCTCACTCTGCCTCTACGAGAACTCCTAATGGGACGAACGAATCCGGCCTGTCGCTCGCCGCTTTCTGTAATAGCGAAGGCCCTCCGCTTCGAGACGCGCGCCTCTTGTGTATACGACAATTTGTAGCATCCAACCGGAGCTATACTGGGTGGCCCGATGGAAACGGGACACCTTGCTCTCCTCTGTTGCTCTGCTCCTGTTGAGTTTATTTTGAAGGGAGTTGCACCTGCAACCGTTCGCTGGGTATTTTCTTGAGGGAGATCGTGTTTGTTGGTGCCTGATGAATAGACCGTGGATCATAATGCATTTATGAAGGAATTGGTTAGGTGAAATATAAAACAGTAAAAGATTTAAGAAATGCAAGAATGTTATATTGTGGTTTTTAATATGACAAAATCGCGCGCGTTAAGGGATGAAATCAATTATTTTTACACAGATTTCTTGTCAAGGGTGAATCGATCTCGCGAACAATCTTGTTTCAACCTTACCTCATTTCACTACAGCTTTTGCATATTTAAAGAAGGAAGTTGTACAGATATTTATTCATGCTCCCACCGTATTGATTTTCTACACACATAAATGCGCATGCAGAAACGAAATAGAATTATGTATTGCAATTTTTTTATTGCAACAGACCGTGTACGTAAACCGTGTGTACTGTCGCTCGTAACTGTACTTCGTCCATTGCAGTGTCTATAGTATCTAAACGCACAAACCGTAATCAGATTTATCGTTTCATTTCCATTAATCTACATATCAATGATAAATATCGAAATCGCCTGTGCGACACATGCGAGTGGAAACGCGTACACAGTGGTCAACAAAGCTGAACCACATTTCACTGGGCTTGATGAATTATTCCTCTCTCCGAACTATAAGCTTTTACATCGACTTTTTACGAGTAGAAAAAAAAACATAATCATTGTTTACAGCGTTGGACGAGATCTATTCGTTCGTTTGTTCAAAGTATTGATCAATGAAAAATCGTTTCAGTGGCAATTAATATGCTCCGGGCTGATAAAAAATGAATCAGTTCGAGAGGACAGGGCATGTTCGGAGCACCGCAAGCAGAAACGGTCGCGGGTAACGCGCATTTGCAACCGCGAGCGATCAACCGCAATTTCTGCCGCAACGAAGGAGTTTCCGGGTACCGATCGCAGAGCGACAATATCGAAATTGGTTCGAACTCTGTTTCGCGGAACAGATGTTCCACGAACCCGCGAACATTATCTCACTCTCTCTCTCGCTCGCTTGCTCGCTCTTCGTGGCAGCCTCGGCGTGTCCCATTTACGGGCCATTGTCGTTCTTCCAGAGGCGTGTAAACTTTCGAGGCGACGGCCCCCGTAATAACCGCCATATGACAAAACCGGGCCGCAACAGCTGATGCGTTCGACTAGCGGCGGCTGCCTCTCAATTTCGCAGATCGATCGATACCTGCGTTCGTCGACACCGTGTCCCATCGATAATCGTCATTAGACTGCGGATTTCCTGTCGCAAGAAAAAGCAGCCACTCTGAAATCGCCTGCTGTCTTCGATTATCTGAAAAGATAAAAAATAATGTACCCGAAAAAAAATTTTTGTACTTCAAATGGCGCTGCGGACGGTAAAAAATTTGTTTCCGTAACGAAACTACCATGAATTTGAAGAGCAAAGCTTCACCTTTACAACGAGACTATAAAATTTTATCTACGATTTTTTGTCTGGTTTTATCGTGTTTAGAATGGAGACGTAGCTTCGGGAAGTTTGTAAAATTTTCAAGATAAAAGATCGTCTTCGTTTCGGTTGTTTTATTTTGCGACGAAAAAATCCTGGGAGAAAAGCATTTGTGGAAGTGAAAGTAGATACTTCAGCCCTCAAAACGAGCTAAGGGAAAGTGTTGTACGATTTTTTTTCACGAAGTTACAACAACTTTTTCATGGAAAGTTTACCGATAACTTTATTTTGATCTTTTATGAATGGAAGTTAAATGATTTTTAAATTTTTGTTTGACTGAATTTTATAGACTAGGTGCTCTCTTCCTCACTCTCCCTCCTTCTCTATGAAAAATGCACAAAATTCTCCCGATAAAATATTGAAATTATTAAATATTTCATGCAGCTCAAATTTAGTATATCCTCTCGCCTTCGTGTTTTATAAAAAAGCCGTAGTACGTTGAAGATCAATGACGACTATTATAAATTCACGTGCCTGCTG
Organism: Lasioglossum figueresi; assembly: GCA_028455805.1. Classification (NCBI taxonomy): domain Eukaryota; kingdom Metazoa; phylum Arthropoda; class Insecta; order Hymenoptera; family Halictidae; genus Lasioglossum; species Lasioglossum figueresi. The sequence goes on along the minus strand of CM052193.1, from coordinate 13,889,134 downwards.
GGTTCTAGTTATTGACCGCGAAGTTGACCCAAAAGGAATATTGCACTTTTAATAATAGAAATAGAAATTTTATATGATCATTGAAAACATGTCTATAAACATACCGTCGGAATGAGTTCAATCGTAACAATCTAATCCGTTATCAATATACAAACAAATTGAAGCTAACCAAACATATAATTACAACACGACAAGATGCGAGAGAAAGATCGAAAAACGAAAACGACACAGTGGCGGAGCATCGATAGGCCACGACGTTTGCCTTTAATGACCGTCATCGATCAGCGAGAGCGTGGCGTACACGTCGGCCACCTTTCGATCGGATAATCCCGACGAATAAACTCGTCAGGTAGCTAACAGGGCCGCTTAATTCGCGGTGGGAGCAAAGAGATCGGTAGTGTTTCATGTACCGAGAGGGGGGTCTGGGTATGACCGCGCGTGAATTCCGATCGCGATTACGCTTTGCCTCGCCGCTTTGCATCGACTATAGTAGTATACTTCCCATGTCCCTACGCGGGGTATCTCGTGCCGCATTCATCCTGGCCCGGCCTATCTAATCAATCGCTAATTAAACGGCGGCGCGAGCCAAGTCTTATTACACGTTCCGCCGCGCCGTTCGGCCGTGATTTATCTGACCTCCACGTATGCATCCTTGGCACCGGGCCCCCGCCCTGTCACGCCTACACCTGCACACCTATATACATCCATAAGGGGTGTCCCGTTTCAGCATGAAAATATTTTCGACGCAATTTAAATCTAATCGAAACATGGAAAAAACACAATTTTCTTGTAACTCTGCAAGTTTAACACAGATTTTCCAAATTAAAAAAACGTTCCTACCGTAATATCTCTATTCTCCCATATTCTGCAATGTTTCAACTTTAATTTATAAAAAGAATCATCGCTCTATCTCATTTCTGTCGAAAGTTCCTTGATTTTGACACGGACTTCATCAGTTTGGTCCACCGTGTGAAATATTAACCCTTAGATTATTAAATATGTTGGTATCTAATCATAATTACTAAAAATTTAAGAATTGGAGGAGGTGTTACATCAATTTCGTAATCATAAAGTGAGAAAAATCATATAAAATGGAATCATTCTAGGTAGGTAGAAATGTTTATTTTTCGACTTAAAATAACAAATGACCTTAAGTGACGTTGAAGAAAATCAATATATTATATATGAATAAGTCCGTATAATTTTCTATAAAAACAAACAAAGGTCAGTCCGAGATTTGTGAATCTTCGTAAAACTGAACAATGACCGAATGACCTTGAATGATTTTTCATAATAAACACATTATACCCAACTGGATGTGGGTAGTTTTGTATGCGAATAAAAATGGAGGTCACCTTCGGGTCTTTGAAGTGGGGTGGGGTTTGTTTGGAAAACTTTTTGGAAGGAGCTGTAGCGAAGGAAACGATCGCGAGTGGAACTTCGTAATGGGACACCCAGTGTATGCACACATACTCTCACCCCCGTCGACCTAATCTCGTTTATTGACCCGGCGCGGCGGACCGACCGGTATTTTTCCTGATTCCCACCTGCCCGACGCGCGCACGTGCCACCCGATACCCAGGTATCGGATAATAAATTCTCTGAAAGGTGCAACGTCGCTCGACCGTGCGACCCTCGCTGCTTATGTGTGGATTTAGTTCTGGATGTGAACCTGGGAACCTTTGGGCCCCGGACGTTGCCATAATCGTGACTCCCGCGAACTTTCTTGCAAACCTTGTTTCAATTTTGTTGAAATTTTACACTGTTATTTATTCACCGGGAATTACGAAACTAGTATCGTTAGATTGGTGGCAATTTTCTGATTGAAACGAGTCTAAACACGATACAACTCGAAGCACAGTTACTTGTTTAGTGCACGATTTACGGGAACCTCCATTATTCGAACTGACGTTGGAGTTCTTGATTATTCGAATACTTACAGCGACTTTTTTAATATTGAACTATGCGATTTGAACTTTTCTGATAAGTTAGAGCAATTAGTTTACCACCGATTTTCGAATACCAATTTTCCATGTCGTTTTTCGAAATTCCTCCGAGTTACATCGGAATCGCGAGTTTTACAGTTTTGCCAGAAACCGGGGCTCTGTCGGCACCAAGTTTGACACACACCGGCGCTCGGCCGACAAGAACAACTGACAGCAACCGTTCCCTCGGTCTGTAAACTTTTATCGTGGAAATGTCGAACCGTTTGTATGCGCAGTTTAATTTGTGGTCCGACGAAAAGCGAACTATTGTTCGTGCGAGCGGCCTGGAACGCTGTGAATATTTTTCCGCAAGCCCCCGCTGTGTTGTTCGAAAACCGATTTTCAAGTTTGCTCGTCGAGGGAGAGAAGTACTGTTAACAAAAAGTGTCAAGGATTTGTACAGAATAAAAATTGTCTACGTCAATTGTAAGAAACCCTAGATAAATGAAAATATAACTTCTTTTTCAATCGGCTTGAAAAGTCGAACGCAGCGTGACAATAATCTTAAATTCTTCTACTGTCTTCGCAGTTTTGTATTTGTCTCATTCATATTTTACGAATGCACATTTTTTCGATCAATTCTCATTTATTCGATCCAGAAAATAGTTTTGCTGTTTAACTGGTTCTTTACCGCTCTACTTCGAAGTTCCTCGACATCGAAACATCGTTCAATTTGCAAGGCGAGAATCGCCTTGGCACTGTCAACGCTGACACGTACAATCGAGCACGACTAGACTATCATGTCTCTCGGTTGCTTATCGTTTTCACTGCAGTCCGCGAAAACCTGTCGTATCATTCGAACCGTATCTCTGTCAATATTCGCGAGAGCACTATTGCGAACGGAAACGATCAATAACGGAACGCTGCGATAGTCGGATCCGGTGCAATCTTGAATTTCCAAATTCAATTTTCTCGAAAATGTAGCTGGTCGGGAAAAAATCGCGACGCACCCGACTTTTGTTTACTTTAGTTCCAATTTCGATCGTGATCCTGTAACGAAAAATCCCAAAATTCGTTTTTGCGCTTGTTTATACAAGCGGCGATTTTTAATTATTTTTTTTAATGCGTACAAATTCGTGTAAAAGCCCGACCAAACATATTTCGCGGTGGAATAAACTGAAGGTGTCGAATTGGTTAATACACGATCGATCGAAATCACAGGGAAATTCACTTTCACGAAATTCATGGTCGGCGAACCGGCACATAAATACTTTGTCCTCTCGATGACAAAACTGGCTGACACAACCGCCGAGGACAACGCTGTTGTCGGTTAATACTGTTGATGGTCGGTGTCCGTCAAACTTGCTTTCGCTGGATTCTAGTTGGTCAAAACGGTGTCCGAGATTCCTCTGTAACACGGCCGAGCGTGTTCGAGTTCGCTTGTTCGCGTGCTCCAGTTTCCCTGTAAACAAGTTCGCGACTCTCGAATTCTGATATGGTAATCCTTTATCGGAGACGGTCGCCCGAATAGTTAATAAGTATGCAAATTATGCGCCGTTTTGCACCCGGGCATGGCCTGCTAAATCTTCCCGGTACGTGTTCCTTCAAAGATTCTTCGCGAGGTTATCTCCGAGAACGAGGACGCTCGCGTTTACGCGAAAGAGAATTCGCATAAATCAAGTTTACAAACATTGGTCGAACGGGATACTTTATTAACATATTCGTAGCATTTTTCCGATTGAAATAAAGCCAAACACGTCACGATTTTAAATATTATTGCTGAAATTAATGATTCGAATTCAATACATTTAGGAGTGTAAATCGTTTCTTAACGATAAGATACACTGTATGTTTATACAGTTTCTCAGAGTATTATAACAATGCAAAATGTAAAATATTTTATTTCGTGTTTCAGATTGTTCAAATAGAAATAGAAATTTTGTAGATCAAATCGTTGAAATAGAAATATTTTATTTTCAGGTCCAGATTGTTCAAATAGAAATATTTTATTTTCAAACTTGTATATCTTATTTAAAATACTATTTTCTTCAAGCAAAATAAAATCTATTATATTCAATAGTATTTGAAATATTCTGTTTTGCCAAATAATACCCACCTCTGCGTTGCAGTTTATGGCTATAAGACAGAGGCTGTATTGTAATTTATTTGTAATAAAAAATGCCTTTTTTATTCTTGCATGTAACTTTGTAAATTGTAATTTTTGGTCAATCTTTTCTGCATATCATTTCGGAAACCAATGCTTCTAATTGATTATAAAAAATCAGGTCGTTTGGTACAATTATAAAAAAGTTATTCTATTTTAAAAGGTGTACGAATACTTTGTACACTCACTGTACATATCCGGCAATTTTATTAGCAAGATCGACAGCTGGAGAACCGAAGAACGTCATTGAATTTCCGATCATGCGATCGAGAAGACAATCGGCTCGTTTCCGAGCAGATTCGTCGACCGTGTCGCGTTGCGTAACGTCAATCGTTGCGGCCCCAGGATCGATCCGGCACCGAACCAACGAAAACTGCTTTCGTAATCTAAATCCTTGCTCTTAGCAACAGGGATTTGCTGGCTACCGGAAGAGGGGAGAACCGCCTAGCTCCTTGCCAAGTATGTCCCATTGAAGTTTCGTCCTGGGACGACGGAGAATACTCGCAAGCTGCGAAACTGAAACTTGCGACATCGTCTCGCTCTGGCTCGGAGAATGCTTCTGGAATTTCTTGGTAATTGCCGGTACCATTAACAAGCTTGCTGTCCCGTGAACTCTGCATGGAGCCAGATGATTTTATGTTCAAAGTTTTCTATGGAAAATCGCGCTGTTGCTAGCCGTCAAGCCATTTTTGGAAATCGACTTTGAAAACGCATTGAAAATAAATTCAATGGTCAAATTTTAAAGAATCTTATTAATCGATGAATTTTATTAATCAATTATATAACTAGAATTAGAAAAGAATGGTGCCTGTATGATTTTTGTTTTTACATCATCTAATAATAGGAAGGCTGGTGAAAATTTTCGTACTGGAAAATTGAGTACGGACTTTTGTGCAGAGAATAGCGTTCGATTTTTCGTCAGCGAACCCGTAAATATTATTTAACGCATTTGCATGTTATTTTCGGGTCGTCGTAGTCCGGTAAAGAAGATAAAATTTGACACCATGAGCAGTGAGGGATGAGATGCGGGGAATAGAGTCTGCACCCAACGAGATTACTCAATGGCGCGTTTTCCCCCACGTATCTGAGACGGTAGGGGGTCGTTCAATTCGGGCCGGCTGCCTCGAGAACCACGAAAGATTTCACCCTTGTACCGTAAAAATCCTTAGGCGAACCTGTATTCGATGGATCCACGAGGGAAGAAGGGTGGAGCGATGGAGGAAAGGGTGGAATGTATCAGCGCGAAGGAAATCGCCTTTTCCCAGGCGAAACGGGAAACGATGAACTGTGGAAACAGGGTGTGCACCATTCGGCACTCGCGTACTTGGAATTTCTTCCAAGTTCAAGGAATTGATGCCGAGCCTCCGAATAGGTTACACCTAATTCCTCGAGCGTACACACAAGGTGATACGAAAGAAGTACGTGGGAAGGAAGAGTTTCTTTCGATGGATTGGTAACCGTGCAGAACACCCTCTTTCGAACTTCAAACGCTTTCGAATTTCAAAGACTTTCAAACTTCAAACTCGGTCGAACTTCAACTCTCCCACACACGAAACCATTCCAAATTTCTAACTCTTTTCCAACACTTTCGCACTTTAAACTCTTTCAAATCTCGAGCTCTCGCTAAATGCGAGGGTTTAGAGCTTCCCGGCCTCAAGTTTTCGGGGCACAAGGATGAAATATTCCGAGAGCAGCCAAATCGAAGAAGCCCCCCAGCACGATCGCGAGTCATTGAGTAATCTCCTCGGGTACAGACTCTATTCCCGACGTTTCACCACTCGATGCGCTTGCACCGGGGTGCCAAGGGGGCAGAATGCCAAGAGATCCGCGTAAGAAGGATCGGATGGAGTTCCAGATAGCGGAGCTCCACCCACGTAACTAGAAAATTCACTTTAACTCTCGAGATTCACGCGGATCGACCGAAACGACCTCGACCAGCGGCATGGCGTACGGCGGGATGAATGTTTGCTTTATCGTCAACAGAACGGGGGTAATGAACGGGAGATGGTTGCAGGTAATGTTGTCCAATGACGAATCAGGGAGGGGTGGAGGTGGGAACGCGGTAATACCTGCGCGCTAATTGATTACCGCTTCCGATCGATATTAGGTTGAGCTCGACGATCGACGTGGTGACATTAGCGTGACTTTGGGGGGAATTTGATTGGAAGCGTTGATCGCGTTGTGTTTGCAGTTTTGTTTGACATTGTGTATTCATACAGCGAGTCACGAAAGTGTTCGAACGCTCTGAAATGAAACGTTTCACGCTTAAAAAATATAAGTTATATTATGAATTATAAAATACTTTTATTCCTATAGTAACATATAAGTATCATGATTATACATGTTAAATTTAAAGTGTCTTTGATACGTTACTAAAGAGATAAAAATGTTTTGTAATTCGTAATGACTCGTATCTTTTTAGCGTGAAACTGTTCATTTCAAAGCGTTCGAATACTCTTTCGCGACTGACTGTATATCGTACATCGTGTGTTTTGAAAAACTGTATAATTTTTCAGAAATTATTTTTCAGATAAAATTTGTCTCTTTGAAATTTTAGTGTATAATATTTACTTACGATAAAATCAAAACATATTAACGAATAATTATCTGCCTTCGAAACCTTGTGTTGTTATTCTTAACAAGGCCAGATTCGGTTAATCCGCATTACATGAAAAGCGATATTAATAATATGATTTAACAAAAATCGATGGAAAGGTTCTCCCATAAAAATAGAGGGCTACAATGCCGATGAAATTTTACTACATATTCGCTCGGCGACAACGTATAAAACCTATAAAATACAAATATACAATTTTCTTTTTCTTTTCTTCGGTTACTGTAGAAGTACATTGAAAACTTGATTTAACATTGCTGCATTTATGTTTTACACAGAACGTTCTCTGTAAGGAAAAGGGAACGAGATACAAAACGAAGCAGAGAATCGGAAATCTGATTTCAAGGTTTAATTATTATTTATTACTTTCCGTTCGGTTAATTCGGCTTCATTAACTCGAGTGAGCAGCTTCTTTGAGATCATTTAGCCTCTTCCCTTCTTGCCGGCGAGGCGCAGCGTCGTCCTTGGGCGGAGGTAATGAAAATCTCAGGAAGGAATATATTTAGCGAAGACGTCACGAACTAATATTTAAATTTGCGCCGAAAAGGGGTAGCTGAAAGTAATATGCTGCAGGGAATATCCCGGCTTTCGACCTCAAGGGGTTGAAACGTAAAGGTACACGGAAAGCGCAACTGGTCGAACCGCGCCGCCGGCAATATTCCACCGTCAACTCAAAAAGCTTAATATTTATTGCATTCAAATGTAAATTCCTCGAGCAATCCCACAAAAAAGCAAGCATAGCCGAAGGTTTTTTACCAATTTCACGGCCGCCTTTAATCTGAATCACGTAATTGAACGCCGAATCCATTAAACACGTTTCAACCCCGCATTCAAATTCTCAATATGCACGGTCCGCAAATAGCGTAAATAAAATTTTATGCCATTTCCGTGGCTGTATATCAATTTTATTTAACATCAGCATCGAATATATCTTGAAATTATTCGTAACCCAACCTAATGTATATTTTTTAAACAGAAGCAATAAATTATTCAACCGTACTAATTTTTTAAATTAATTATTTAGCTCATGGATAGAAAAGGTGGCTTTCAGAAAATTTCAGAAAAATGTGGAATGCGTATATTTTTGAAATATTCTTAAAATTGGAGCGGAATAAAATTCCGTTTCTAAAAATAACAGTAAAAAACTATTTAGCTGGTATTCATAAAAGAGTTAGGTCACAGAAAAACATATAACCTCTATTCTTGATTAACATTCATTCGTGTTGAAGGACTGAACAGAGGCTCCAGGTTGAGGTAGAAAAATATTCGTTTTTAAAAACAGAAACGAGAAATTATTAGACTGTGTTAATTATCTACGCAGAAAATTATCTGAGCAGAAAATTTATCTCGTTCATAAAACAGTTAGCACTAGGAAAAAATATTTATCTTACTTTCAACTTACATTCTTTTTATTAACATTCAGCCATATCGCGTTGCAGAAGTATTTGGACAGCGGATCTTTATGAAAAATAAAAATTTTTAATATGTTCCATAGGTTGAATATATTAAAACACTATTTTTAAATACTTCTAATGTGTTTAGCGTTTCAAATTGCATCTGCTCATTTTAGTCACAAATGCATAAAATCCGCCGTCCAGCAATATCTAAGTAAAATTTAGAAAAATGTGTGAATAGGGGTAATAAAATTGGGAAAAATGACGAAACGACTTGCCTGACAAATTGAACATGGAGCAGCCAATCGCGTTGCAGAAGTATTTAGAAAATGTCTGAATAGAGGAGGCCTTCGGGCAGGGGTGCAAGTGTTGTTCAGGGGTGGCTCCCTTCGTCGTGTAGCCCGAAGATTTATGCGCGCCGTCACAGATTATCGCAGACTCGAAATTATCTCCCGAAAGTGGGGTACCTTCGTCACGGAATGGTCGCATCCCCCATGGTGCACGGGGATGTTCTCACCCTCTCCGTAAGTGCGTGCCAACTGTTGTACGGTGGGTTGGGGGAACGGTTCTAAAACAATACGAACACGCCGCCGCTGACGTATTCCACGGGCACTTTATCGTGATACAGGACAGATTTACGATTTTCAAGGCAGCCGGGAATTGGGATCGAGATTTCGTTCTGTGCACGTTTCTATTGAAAAAAGCCCAATCGATCTGTGATTTATTGCCCCACACCACGTTGCCGAATGCTACTTTAGCTGCGTTCTTCGTGATCGTGGCTTGTAGATCATGCTTTCTGCGACTAAGCTAATAATATCTCCAAACTGGGTATTTCTATTCGAGTCCATGATAGTAGCGAATCTTTAAGAAAACGTTTTCTAACTTTTCATTTCATTTGATGTGTTACTAGACCGCGGATCTTTGTACGAAATGAAAATTGTCTCCATTAATTACAAGAAATATTTCTTCCCTTAATGATTTTCATAGAGGAGAAATCACATATATTGACATCTTCAATTTTAAAAATTTTTCAACAATTTCGAAATTCATGTACTCAATTTCGCTGTAAATTCACAAAGAGAAAGAAAAATTTGGTATTTAACCGGTTGAATGAATTTCCGAGAGGTATATTTACGTTTAGATATCCGTAGTTCCTCGTTCCGAGCGAATCCTCGTTTGCCAGCATGAACATCCTGCAATACCTCGGCCAAAAGAAAAGTTAATGGCAGATTCAGCGGCATCAGGTCACCCGTAATGACTCATCCCCTTCCTTTGCCTGCGTTCCCTTCTTTCCCTTCCTCGTCCTTTCCCTTTCTATTTCTTTCTTCCCGTTGATGGGGCCGAGGTTTCAAGCTGGCTCACAAAGGTCGTCGTATCCGGAACCCTCCTCGCTTCTCTAGCCCCCTGTCGTCCTTGATTTTCGCAACGGCTAAAGGAAGGAGGAAGCCATTAATTTATGCCCCTCCTGATCGATCGTTCGCTAAAAGTTCGAACTTTCGTCGAGCGGACACAGGGAACACGAGAACGAAGGAAAACGATAGAGAGAGTGAGAGAGAGAGAAGAGTCTCTTCGTTTACTGGTTACATCCACGGAAAGTCGAGACTTCGAAAATGATGGACGATCCTCGAAATTAGCAGTCGAATGGCAGCTATTATAAGTGTCGTGCCGTAATCATCGGATTCGATTTCGGTTTGACAGGCATTATAGACAGCGTTTCATTCTAGGTGACAATTTTTTAAAATGCATTCAAACGCATTATTATTTCGTTTAGGGTAAAAGTATTTGGAGACGTTCGCGTTGTTTGCAAAAGGGTTACGAAGCCATACGTTGCCACATTGTTATCAACGACGAGAGAGTTGTCGTTATCACGAACGTCCCGTTGGAATTTCACGTCTGCAAAAAGAAAACAGGAAAATCGTTCGTCTTGCCGTTTCACACGGCACAAAGGTTCCATTTCAATAGCAAATCCCGACGTCTCTTTGCGACGAGGAAAGGATCAAAGGGGAACGCGATGGCAAGCACGTGCTCTCCCGTAATTGACTCTCACCCCGTTCGTGCCCCGATTTTTCGCGCTTCCTTTCTTTCTTTCTTTCTTTCGTCCTCGTCCCTTTCCCTCCACCTCATTCCCTACCACCACCCGCCAGCCACCCGGAACTGTTTGCCCCGAAAAACGAAACTCTTCAACAATGCTTTCGAACCTCGCCTTTGTAGCACGCTTCCCATCGGCAAGGGCTGTTCGCTTTTTATTCGGCTCCATTCTGAGCGTCATATCGCCGCGAAATGTTACTCCATGCATAACAGAACTGAAAACTGGCGCGCTTTTATCAACAATTCTACTGCGGCAAACTTCCCTGCTTTTCGCACTTCGTTGCTTAAATGTGCCCATAATTATGAAAATGGTCTAAGTCATATATTTCTTGTTTCGAGATTTTCACTTAGATCACTTTCATAATTATAGGCACATATAATGATTGAAAGTTCAATTTGAATTTAGATTTATATATAATTATTGAAAGTTCAATTTGAATTTAGATTTAAATATGATTATTGAAAGTCCAGTTTGAATTTAGATTTAAATATAATGAGTGAAAGTTAAATTTCGATTTAAATTAGGTCGCTGAGAGTTGATTGAATTTTAGGCAAGATTTTCTAAAATATCGAGTTTGTAAAATATGACAATTATTACATTTCATATGCAACGCGAGATGACACAGAGTTCAAAACGAGCAGAGAAATGGAATTGCTCGGTGGAGATTTCGAAAGGAATCGCGAGAAACATCGAAATGCTGATTCCGAAAGGAATCGCTTGTTCACTGTTGCGTGTTCCCGTTTAAAGAAAGCCTCGAACAGAGGGATGCCATAAATATCGTCTACGAAAAAGGAGCCGTCCGACCGGGAGGAAAGAAGCGCGATTTTCCAGAGGAAAAGCAAAGAAGGAGGAAAAGAAAAATGAACGTGCGCCGTCGTTTTGGCTCCTCGCGGAACTTCGTGATCTCGTTCTGAAAATTGCATAACCGGCCTAATCGATCGTTCGCGGAACTCGGTACCTCGTTCCTTTGTCGGCGGCCGCGTAATTGAATTTGGAACAAAAGCAATCATGGGACCCGAAACGGGACGGGGAGGCGCGGAAACGAATGGGGAAACACACTACCGGAAATACCTTGCTGTAATAAGGTAGCGCATACGTTCAACAATCATTTCTTATGTTCCCTTTACGTTTGTGGGTGCAACACAGTGCCCGGACCTTCAATTTTTCTCTGAAAATAACAAGTTTAATCTATTCGATGATTGCATAAGTTCGTGCCCGATTTGAAAATAAAATTCAATGATTAAATTTTATTAATCGATAGACTGCGCATCTTTATGTATTTATGGCTTATGAAAATGTTCGAAGAAGGCTAGAATATAAAATTTGTTAGAATTTTGTACAATTTTTATTTGTTTTGGATCTACAAAGGCTGTTTCCATTAAAAATTGGATTTTATTTCATTCCACTTTCTTAAAATTTGTCTACAAAAATTGAAAAATGAATAAACATCCGCAGTCTATTAATCAATTATATAGTCACCATTCTTTTCCACGATTATAGAATAAGTCTGATATATTAAATTCCTCGCCAAAAAGAAACGAACGTTTACCAAGAAAAATTCTTCGCCCTCTGGATACTGCGCCACGACAAAACAATTTAATAATATCATACCTGAAATGTTTAAACAAGGGAATCGCGGGTGCATAAAATCGTAAAAATGTAGTACAAACACGAAGCGTCGTAATGGCGGGTAGGAAACTATCCGATGATATTCGAACGAGCTGCACAGGAACGAGCAAACAATTATTTATAGAGAGGAGCGAGACTCCCTAAGGCAATTCCTTAAATAAAGAAATAAAACGAGGCAAATGGAGGGAGGATCGTTGCACGGTTCGTGTGACTTCAATCACGATGCCCTTTGAGGGCACACAATTTACTTGCATCGAAGAGGGAGATCAAAGTGCTTCTATCGTACGTCGAAAGTACTTCTGGGTTATTTCCTTCCTTTCTCCGCCCTTTTTTCCTCGAACGTTTCCCCGTTTCCCTTTTCGCGTTCCGCCGATTTTCTACAACGTTTTCTCTCTCTCTCTCTCTCTCTCTCTCTCTCTCTCGTGAATCTTCTCCTTCCGCGGAAAATCGGACATATCGGAATTACCGAGAAACGTATTCAATCTCGTAACTCGTCGTCTCTCTTCCGATAACCGGAGCTAAACTATATATACGTCCCATGAATCGCTGACACGAAATGTCGTAAAACACGCGAGAACAATTTCGCGTAACCTCGTGGAACATTTGCGAAAGACTGAATTAAGTGGAGCAGAAGAGAATTTTTAGAAATTCGTAGCATCCACGAAAAAGTGTTATTCTTCCATTCCCGACGCGTTCGCTGCCACAGAATCAGCTCGAAAAATTTCGTTGCTCTCGCCAGAACCACCGAGCCATAATTCTTAATTTTCGCAAACCATGCGACACCTCGTTCCAAGAAAATGAGTTACTCGCTGGAACAGCTTCTGCAATTTTCTCCTTTCCTAAATCTCGGCGAGAGTTTTCGGGGCCACGAAATTTCCCCGGCGCTCTTTTAGCATTCAGTTCCGTCGTTGCGTTGGCAATACTAGGACGAAGAGCGAGAAAAGCGGTCGCGTTCGCGAAAAGCAGGAAACACCGTGAGAAAGCCAGAATGCTTCTTATCCTCTAGAACCGCCGTGTCAAGACGGGGGCTGGAACAAGGAATGCGGCGGTACACCCTGAGGAACAAAAAGCCAAGGATTCCTCCTGAATGCGGCAGGTTCAATTCTGACTTGGTTGCTACTACGAGAACGCACAGCTTTCCGAGTGCTGCGCTGACTTTTTAATGAGCCTTTGACAGACTGTAGTACTCGTCAGGCTGAATACGCCAGCACCTCCTTTTGGAGCCCGTGAATAATAGTTTACAAGATACTAACACTTTACCCGGCCGGAAGCTCGGTAATAGCCTTCTCAATGGCCGCGTTATGTCAAAAAGAAGCTTAACAATTTCCCTTTTACACCGTAATCCCCCGGAGAAATTGCTGTTTTCGATGAATAATCAAAAAGGGAATCTTTAAGCCTCCGCTATCGGCTTTTCAAGGGCTGTTAAATATGCTGTTACAGCTTCTGGCACTGTGATTGCTAGACTGCGGATTTTATGCATTTATAAGAAAAATTAATAGATAAATTCCCAAACTGTGATGACACTAGGAGAATCTAAGATTATTCTTACACTGTTGTCTACTCGTTAAAATGATTAAAAGACAACATTCAAATTTGTCTAATTTTAATGTCACACAGTTAGCTTAGAAAATTTTAAATCTGCATAAAGATCCGCAGTCTAGCGATTACTTTCATTTAGAATTCCGAGACGCTTTTACCAATATTTTGACCGATTAGTTCAGACCGGTTGCGAATGTGTCTGTCCCTACCAATTGAAACGACGAATCACTCGATTCGAAAAATGACTATTTTTCTTAAGAATTTCAGGACGCTTTCATAAATATTTTTCTGATTAGTTTGTCTCGATGTAACTTTAATATCCCCGCTAATTAAAACGAGGGGACACTCGATTCGAAAATCGCAGTTTCCTCGGAAGTTTCGAGTGGCAGTCGGCGTTCTCGAGCAATAGCTTCTAGTAATTAATTCTCGGCGCGTGCACGCGGTATTTTCCGCGAAAGCGATATCACAAAAGTAAATGCACGACGAGGCCGTAATCCGGGGCTTGAAGTGTCGTTCAGCAATTTTCAACGAAAGCCGTCGCTCGCCAGGACAAAGGAAGCGAGCGTGTACAAATGTCTGGGCATTACGCGATACGGGCTGCGAGCTGCGACGCGTTTCGCAGCGGAATAATTCAAGTAAACCGAAACATAAATATGTCGTTTGAGCGCGACTAATGTGTCCACGGTTAAACGGATTTGCCCTGTTAGATTTATCGTCCGGAGCGATTTAAACATGGAATCCCTCCCTTTCCCAGCTTGTAGCCCCAGTTCGAAGGAAGGTCAATGCAAGAATAACGTATCCGAGATTAATAAATCTACCGGGACTCTCGTCGATTTAATCCTACCCGTGAGCGCGCGCGCGCACGAACGGATCCCTCTCGCGTGATCTCATAATGCGTTGGTTTATTCGATTCCGCTTTAAACTCGGAATTGCTGCGATCGACGAACTTCTACCAACTTCGAAGGCTTCCCCGTTGCGAATCGCGGATATTGTTTAACCAGCTGTTACCGTTCCGGGATTTCGATCCGGACATTTCAGACGATGTTGTATACCTACGTCATTTCCATAATATATTTCAACATTTCCGTGATATGTTTCAAAGTATACTTACCGTATAAAAATCAATAAAATTTCACACATACTTAGGCAGACAAATGTTTTCTTTCATTTTGGTCCAAAAATGTATGGGGTGTAATTACCCCCCTGTACACGGTTAACATTAGAACAGACATATACAGAGAGAAGATTAATCATACTTTTTTTGGTTGCCCTTACGCCGTTTATAACAGAAGATATTTTCCCTACATTTCCAAACTTTCAGCTCAATGCGCAACCTGAAGGTACCAAATGGAATACTTCGAAATCTCTGTTTAGACTTCATTTTCGCGACCAATCCATTTTTGACAAAGAACAATGAGTTCGTTGCGCTGGTAACTTATTGATAGACTACGGATGTTTGTGCATTTATGACTTCAAAAAATGTTCAAAAAATGCTAGAAAATAAAAATCCACAGAACTTAATATGATTTTTATTTATTTCAGATCTATAAAAACGACTACCACTGAAAATAACATTTTACATGATTCCACTATCTTTAAATTTTCCTACGAATATTGAAAATTGCATAAACATCCGCAGTCTACTTATAATCCAACAGCAATCGACGCGGTGCGACCGACAGGAGCAGGCCATCGAAAAAGGGTGGAATCGATAATTGCGGGTCGGTAACAAAAATGGTGGAGAAGGGTTCGAAGCGATGCGACGGTTGGCGTGTCGATAAACGTTGAAGAAAGTCGCGAGGAGTTCGATTAATGGTCCGCGGGACGATCGTTTGGTGGCGGGGAATGAAATTCGCGTTATTGAAAGTTTATCGCGCATAATTGGCGGCGGTGGGTGGCGCAACGTCGGCTTTCTCGGCGTGGTCGTTTAAGTGGCATCCACAGGTAGTTGATTTCGCTGGTGGCCGCGTTTCGCAGGCTCCGAGCGCTCGGAACAGATGGCAACTAGTGGCTGAATACGACACGCCGAGAGATCTCAAAATATTTCAGCCCTCGAGGTGCCGAGGCTGTAGTGCGCCCGCGCGCATACTCCCCTATACGCGCACACAAGTAAACACATAGAGACACAGCCGGACACAGACAAATACATAGACAGACAGGGAAGAAACGCAGACAGAACGGCGCGTCGGCGGCGGTGGCGGCGGCTGTGAGAGCGGAGCGCTTTAATTAAATTCTTCGGGGGCACTTCTTTTCCTGGATTTAAAAAAAACATTCGCTCTCTCGTACAAATACCTAGCTCTCGACATCGTGCAATTGCATCTCATGGCCGATGCGCCGACGCCGAGCGCCGCGGCGCTGCATCGAATCCCCGAGGAAATTTTTTTCGAAAGCTCGACTCAATTATTCGCATCGAGGAGTTCATTCCCTTTGTTCGATCCCGTTCCAACGGCACGGAATAAGCGTTCCAATTTATGCTCGGTTCATTGTCCTTGGGAGAACGTCCTTCCACTATTCTTCTTCTTTGTCTTCTTTTACTTTTTCTTCGTCTTCTGCTTCTTCTTGTTACGCCACACGCAAGAAACAATCGATTTCGAAACGCTTCGTCAGCTTCCACGGCGATTTCTGTTCCGTAAAGATCGTACTCTGCTTGGGTGAAAATTTGTCCGTTTTCCGTTTTACCGTTCCACTTTTTCAAACAAGCTAAAAACAAGATCGCACCGAAAAAGGATGAAAACAAACTCTATCCAGGTCACGGGGAACAGGATAATTTCGTGCTAGAAAATAGCCCGGGCATCCGAGAGGACGAAGCCTTTTCCTCTCGCAACAAGAAAACAATTTAGATAACTCGAGTCCCGTCTCTCCTCTCCCGGCTCTCTCTCTCTCTCTCTCACTCTCTTTCTCTCTCTCTCCCCCGAAAATAGACGAGAGAACCTACCCAATGATAAATGGTCGTGTGTCATCACTCCATCGTAGACACGTACCCTCCACAGATCTTCCTCCCCGCGAAAAAACCGTAACAAAAGACTTCTCTCCGGACTGCTCGGCCATAATTCGTCAAAAACTCGGATCGGTCGACCGAGTCCGTGACACGGGGAAGAGTAAAGGGTGGGGGGATGGCCGGGTAGCAAAAATGGGTACGGGGAGGGTCGAGGGGGATGAAAAATAAAGAAGTAAAAGGGGCGGAGTACATGAAATTCCAGGCCGGAGCAGTAAATTCCAGTGTCGCGTCGATATTTTCGTCGTGCGCAACATTCGTCGAATATGTCCATCCCCTAGCCATCCTGCAACACTCCCCACCCAACCCCCTGAACTTCAACGAATCCTCTGCACCCCCATGAACCCCCTGCGTCCCTATGTACCCTCCAGCGAAGGGATAAGCACGAGCCACGAGACTGGAAAAAGACGAAATAGCGGGAGAGACTCATTCGAGTCCGGCTGAAAAGCTCGTTTCCACGGTGGAAATCGGAACGTGCCGCGTTCCTCCGCTCTTTTTCCAACCCTTCGTCCTGAAAACTCGACCTCCCACCCCTCAAACCGATTCCGGGGGTTCTGTAATCCAGAAAAGCAGCTCGCGATTCGATGGGAACGGCTAAAGACGCTCGAGAGAGCGGCTAAGCAAGCTTACCGTGTCAATTTAAGTATTTCTAGTCGTACCACGGTATCACAAAATGGCGACGAGCTTCTCGATCCTGAATAAACAACGTAGACATTTCTACTACATTGTAATGAAGTTGTGAGGCGAGCTGTGTACCTCTACAAGATGGCAGCGGGTCACGTTGCTACAACCGCTTCTCGCTTTTCACTTCAGGACTTTGCGATTACATCTCTTCAATCTACAAGTATAAAGGATTGAGAATTCATTCGTGTTTGCTTCGCTAGAACCGAACAAAATGAAAAATCCATGAAACACCGTGAACAAATTTTTTAATCAGAAAATAGACATATTATGAAAAATATGTGAAACCCTGGACGCCTCAGAAAACCGATTCCAGGGGTTCCAGTAATCCAAAAAAGCAAAGCAGCTCGCGATTCGACTGAGAAAAAAGGGGCTTACCGTGTCACCCGCGAACCCCTGATTCCCTCCTTTCCTCATTCTCCTCCTTCCACAATCTCTCGTCCCCCGTTTGCTCCCTATCTCGCTTGCCTTAATCGAATGCACCCCGCGGTGAGGAGATTTTATTAAAACTAGTACGTTCCCGAGAGGAGATTTGGTTTTCCTCCTTTTAAATCGAGCGCCGCCACTCGAGAGCCGCCTTCCAGAAGACTGTTTTCTTTTTCTCTCCTCCTCTCCTCTCTTCGTTTCTTTTTTCTTTGTATACCGAATGCTGCCGTCGGGACACCGCCAGTCGATGGGCTCTCGAAAGCTTCAATTTCGTTAATCAGCAAGCAAATGCGAATGCTTACGCAAATACCAGTTTTCGTGGCACCGTGAACGATTTATGAAGTATATTATGAAAAATTACGAACAAAATGGTTTTCTCGTTGCGAGTAGAAATTGTAGGACCAAATTTTCGATGATCGAAAGCTTCAATTTCGTTGGTCAATTCGATTGCGAATGTACGAAGTATAATATTATGAAGAATTATGAAGGAAATAGTTTCCTCGTTACGACTACAGATTGTAGGAGCAAATTTTCGATGATCGCACAAATTTGTACGGAAAGAACTTATTTTTATGTCTGATGCAAAATATAGATTTTTTGGAAAACGGGAAGAAGAGAAAGAGAAAGACAACGATAGAACGTTCAAGTGTCCGCGAGAACGAGAAAAACACAGTGGCAGCACACGTTTGCGGGGATATATCCACATCCAGGCAGATCTAATCGAGGGAGAAGGGTGCTCGTGCTGCACCCTGCTGCAATTCCACGGTGAATCATGCGCCGCGATACAATCGAGGCTCTCCCGTGCATCCACGTGAGCGGTCTGCGGCTCGTCGATGAGCGTCGAGCCGCTCGTCGACGCGAATCCATTTGTATCCTCTTATATCAAGATGCAATCTGATGACTGGTGAAACGACCCTGCAATTTTGTCGAGTGTTCTCTCTCTCCTCTCCGCTCCGCACTTCTCCGCACCGCTCCGTTCTGCTCCGCTCCGGGGCGAGCGTTCTCCACCGTTCCGCCCGCGATTATCACGGGAAACACCGGCCACCCGCGCAATATATTAAGAAATCCCGTCGAAACGGAATCGCCGTATCGTCAAGATGCTTATCCTTGTCTCGCTGTCCTTCTACAGGACGTTGCAATCGCGTGGGTCACGTTACAGGTCCTTAAAGGACCCTCGTTTTCGAGGAAATTCAAAAAATCAATTTTTACGTTGTGCATTTGATTCAGCTCACGGTCACTTTAGTCGAAATTGCAGCACGGGTTGGAAATTAATTGGAATCGGATGGAAAAATCGCTTTGCAATTTGTTGAAAATACACACACAGAGAAACGTCGCTGTTCAAACAACAGCAAACAACAGCAAACAACAGCTACAACACTCTCCGCTCGAACGTTTAATGCCTGTTCATTTAAATCACGAGCTAATCGGCCTCGGTGAAAGGGAACACTTAAGCTGAGATAATTTTCGATCGTTTAACCGGGAGATTGGATTAAAGAACGGGGCCGATAATACAAAGGAATGGTGACTATGAATCTCCGTCCCTTAATGAACGTAATACTATTTTATTTCTGCTGGCCAGCGTGATTATAAGACTCCGGTAATTCGGTTCGATGATTACGGCTCGAATAAAATTGTGAAACGAAGCTGTATAACAAAATCGGAGATGTACTTCTACTACTTTCATTTCGTACGATTCTCTTTTTATGCAAATACATCGTCCTCGCTTTCTTTCATTTCCTCGAAACGTTCTCCTTCCGTAATTATTTGATCAAGAGTTTTTCGTATGCATGACCAAAGCGAATTAGTCAAAAATTCTACGTCATTCTACTTCTTCTCGTTGTTTGTTTCGCTAAAAATATAACGCAGGTTTATTGGTATTGAAAATAATATTTTTTAAATACTGGTGTAGCAATTTTTAGTGGTGGCTAAGGGTTAAATTTCGCGAGTGCGGCCAGAATAATATTCGCTTTCTCTCTCTCTCTCACCCCCGTAACATCTTTCCGTCTCGTTACTCGAAGTTTTATCTCTTCGTACAACTTGTCCGAGCCTTTTCTTTATAAATATAACACGCACCGTTGCCTCCGGGTTAACCTACCACCGAGGACAACCCTTTCGATGTAAGGTCTGCGTCGAGTATTTATGTTGCTTTGTGGGGTACGGTACAGAGATCCTCGTCTAAGATTAGCATAACGGGACGCAGAGGACGACCATGATGTCCTGCATACCGTGTGAACCTAGGATCCGCCAAGGGACATGGAACGAGGGTTGCCTGCGGAATCATTCGTATTTGTCCTTGACACCATCTCTCTACTTAGCTAATTAATTTGGTGGAATTCTGGTTAAATATACCGATGTACACATTTTCATTTCGGCGAATATTTCGACATGGACATTTTCATTAGTACATTTTAATACATTTGTGGATGGTGTTTCGGTTAGTTGATTAATTTAGTGGAATTCTATCTAAATCCTGATGCACATTTTTATTGTACGCTTAATGTACATTTTTATTGTACATTTAATTTAAATTTTTATCGTACGTCTAATGTATAAATTTAATTTAAATTTTTATCGTACATCTAATGTATAAATTTAATGTACCTTTTTATTGTACATTTAATGTATACATTTACAATGTATATTTTTATATTAATGTACATTTTAATACATTTGTGGATATGGTTCCGCTGTTCGGAATACACCGAGACAAAGTTTCATTTCATTCTGCAAATGTTTGCTCGGAGATACATTTTCTTGCACAAGTTTCCACTGTACTGTATAATTGTTCTCGAGTGTACATTCCTCGTAGATACAGTCTCTTACAAGAAACTAACAGTGGAACGAAATTTCTACCTGAACACTTTAGAAACCACGTATTTCTTTCTTTAGCCACGTTCTTTGTAACATCTGGTCCGACCTCGATTCCTCAAGTTCTTTAAGCCGCGTCTACACGTTTCTCGTATCACGAATCAGTCGCCGTGCCGGTTTGCTCTCTCCTCTAGTCCATCGATCGACGTTTCTTTCTTGAGGTTCTTGCCTAAGCACGTTCCACCCGCATTACACGTAGATCCGCGTCAATTAGTATGAGAGAGGGAGAGAGAGAGAGAGAGAGAGGGGGGTTGTTTCTGTCTGCGGAGAGCTTACGTTACCATGGTGCTCGAGTACCTCCGTGTACAGGGGATAATACACCTCGGAAACTACGAGGTATCGTCTCGAAGACAGTGGAATTGTTACTTCCGTTTGTACAGCTTCGATCATCGCTAAATGCTGTTATACTCTGCTTCGCCGAAATACCGATAGCTTGTTTCGACGGCAGACACGAAGCCTAAAGACGTCGATACGAGCAACGGATTTCGTTTACTCGCTGGACTTCTCACTTCGGTGGAAGAACACGTTCCAACATTGTTTCCTTACACGTTCCTTTATTTCGAAAATGTGTACTTTGCGTAAATGTAGGTTTTACAATTTTAGTAGACGAAGTATAAGAAGGTGGAATCGAATATAATCTTGTTTTCAGTGGTAGTAGCCTTAGCAGATCTGAACAAATAAAAACCCTTCTAAACTCTGTCGAATTTTATGTTCTAACACTTTTTGAACATTTTTAGGAGCCATAAATGCATAAAAATTCGCAATAAATGAAATATTGAATTTCCTAACAATTAGTTTGCATTTGATTCGATTGGTTTTTTACAAAAATTTACATAAAAATACTTTATCTGGAAAAGCTTGAAATTGGCTTGCAGAAAGGTGTATTTGATTTGCAAAAAGGTGAATTTGGATCAGCGAATCGATACAAAAGACGAAACGAAAAGAAAGAAACGGAGAGAATCAAGAAGGTCGCGCACGCCCAACGCGATCGTGGAAATCCGAACAAGGGCTGACGTAATGATCAAAGGTTCTCTACGAGCTGGAACCAAAAATCTACGGGTACGGTCTCGGAACACGAGTACGCGAAAGGAAAACAAAGCGAGGTTACGGTAAGCGAGCGGCGGTGTCCCCGGTGCGTAGAACACTCACACAAAAACATTCAGCCGTGTGATTAATTCGCAAAGGCCGCGGGGGCCAGGAACCGGTGCGACGCGTCGCACAAAAGGATTCCGTAACGACGGAAGTGGTTCCTATGATTAATTATAGAATGACTCGGCGATAGGATCACGAGTTTCCGTCGGTCGTTTCGTAGGGATTCGCGCGGGGATGCAACGCGTGTATCTTCCACGGAGGACAGCCACTTTTCTTCACGGATGTATGTATGTATATGTATTTAATGTATGCGCAGTCATTCCTGATTCAGCAGAGCTCTGCGGCGCAGGATGAGTCATTCCCTCGTGCATTGACACTCGAGCTGGTAACGTAGGCACTTTACAGCCTCCGAACGAGAGCATCCCCTTCTCTATCTATCCATCTATCTCTTCTTCGTCTATCCGTCTGTCTGTCTCTCTTACTCCTATGCCTTTTCGATCCGTCTCGTTTCCACCCTCTATCAATTCGACGTGTTGCTGCGGCAACACCAGTGTCAGCAACATTACCAGCCCCTGCGCCGACGAGATAGAAATGTCAAGCCGGCTAACAAGGACGCCACTAACATATATACATTACCGGCCAAAAGTTTGGAATCATTTGCTGATTTTAGTAAAAATCAAATAATATCGAATATTAACCGGTTGAATAATATTTCTACACAGATTTCAGCATTTTCTCGTGTCCATAATGTTCTTGCATAATTTATACATCTTTGGCATCATACATCTTTTCTACAAAGAGCATGGGAAAATATCAAATTAGGAACATTCGAAAAACTAATTGCCGGAATGCCCTGAATATGGCTGTTATTAAAAATAAAGGCGGTATTTCAATGAAAGAGCAATTTGAAGAAAAACACACATTCCTGTATAATAAAAAAAATCATACAAAATATAAAACATACTGCTCGTAAGTTTTTTGTCCAGTTACTCTTCCTTGATTGTTCTATAAAGGCGTTCAGTTCTTTTTATAAATCTCCTGTTTCTCTGAATGTACGCCGTGATTTCAAACTTTTGGCCGGTAGTGTATATAAAGTTCGCGTATAGTTCGCGCGAACATCGGTCCTCGTTCCGCGAAATTAAAACCGGCCGAGCATATGTTAATGCGCTCTCTATATCTATCTCTTGCTTTCTGTAATAACGATTCACGGCCGTCGTCGTTTCGCTTTGAATTCGTGCGAATCGATATATAGCAGAGATCGCGGCACACCGACCGGATGCCGGTCGTCACCCCTAACTTGCTGGCCACCCTAACCGCAAACCCGTGAACCGCCGTTTAGGCGATCTACGGAGTTCGAGAATGGCGGTGGGAGATTGGAGGAAAAATTTTTGATTCGTTGGATACGCTGGGGACACCAAGATTGACGTTGATTGAGTGGATCAAGGAGGGTTAGAGTGAGTTAGGGGTTACTCGATCAAGTAGATTGTAATAACTGTTTCATTATTTCGATGCGGTGTGTCAGTGTATCGCTTAAAAATGCATAAAGTCCACGATAAAACTTCTGATACATTTCCCGCCAAACCAATTTGCCCAATTGTCGAGTCGTCGTTGATTCCGACAACTATCCCGGTGAACAAATCGCCGCCGTAAAATCCGCATCGCGGGCCGAAGTATTAAATCGCATGCAAAAGGAAAAAACTGTACGCGCACGGTGGGAGCCAGTAAATTCGCGACGCCGCGCGAATGCAAGCGTCGCGGCGCATTAGGCGGAATAATTTATGGCTGCGGGAATCGTAGTCACCGGCTAGAACGGATGACACACGTAAGACAAATGGCGGCGAAGCAAACCGCGACGGTAATCTCTCCGTGCGTTTGCCCGGTTGATCCTGCGGGATTCGCGTTCCACTGGTCCTGCTCGGCGATATCATCCTATTATGGTTCTCTCGCACGAGCTTCCCTGCGAATCGGTAAGCTCATCGCGTATTCACCGTACGATTCCTTTGACTCGAGCCAGAACCGATTATCGATGCCGATCGACGCCGTTCGGGACATACGACCGATAAGCGACCGGTACCGAAATTAGTCGATGCCATGGAAACCGGAATTAATATCGAAGAACGATCGTGGAATACCAATACGACGCCCCGGGGCAGTCCGAGGATGACCAACAAGTGCCAAGGTTCGCGAAACTACGCCCGAGCTCCACTACCGATTCGATGGTTCTGTGGGCGAGATAATATTCCAGACGCGAGAACTCAATTTTGGAATAGTTTGTAATATATGGCCGAACTATAATATTAGATTAGGGAAAAAGTTTCTTCGTATTCTCCCGATAGATGGTGTTACCACGTCATAACTCTGTTAATATTAATCGGATCTGGCATTACTTGAACGCGTCTGAAAGATGATATATCATAGAGTAATTACAAACAAGAAATTTGTGATATTTGTCTATTTAGTCAAAAGTTATTACTTTTTGAAAATGAGTGAAAACAAAGGAGAAATTCGATACATTTTGAAATTTTGTTACAAAAAAGGAAAGAATGCGACTCAAGCTGCTAAAAAAATTATTGATGATTATGGACGTGATACGGTATCAGTACGCGTGGCACAAAGCTGGTTCAAACGTTTTGAATATGGAAATTTTGATGTCCAAGATATACCACGTTCTGGTTGACCAGTCACTGAAAAAGTCGATGAAATTATGCAAACAGTTGAGCAAGACCGGCGCATTAGCAGTCGTGATATCGGTAAGGAACTAAACATCGACCACAAAACAATTCTAAACCATTTAAAGAGGGCTGGATACAAAAAACAGCTTGATGTTTGGGTGCCTCGTGAGTTAACATTGAAAAATTTAATGGTTCGGCATCTTTGGCGACCCGTCAAAAATTAAGAGAGCTTGGCTGGAAAGTTTTGATGCATCCTCAGTCTTGATATTGCACCATCAGACTACCATTTGTTTCGGTCTCTACAGAACTCCCTTAATGGTGTGAAATTGACTTCAAAAGAGGCCTGTAAAAATCACGTGTCTCAGTTTTTCGTCCAGAAATCACAGAAATTCTACAGTGACGGGATTATGGTTTTACCTCAAAAATGGCAAAAGGTGGTCGATAAAAACGGCTTATACTTGATTTAATAAATTTAATTTAAAATATGGAAAAAGCTTGATTCGTTTCTGCGTTAAAATACAAAGAAACTTTTTCCCGACCCTAATAGTTTATAATCTATGGCGTGTTAACAAACGAAAACAGTACAATTTTTATTTGTTCGATGAAAATTTGCCTGCTCTATAGATTTTTATCATTTTCCAATTTCTGGACATTTATATATTAGTACTAGACAGCTGATCTATATGTAAGATAAACATTTTATACCGGAATAACCACAAACTGGAGTGAAATGGAAATTCATTTTTTTTCTTAACATGTTTAGTGGGTTGAAAATAATATAACACTACTATTTTAAATTAAACTACCCATTTCTGTCATAAATTCGAACCGATTTAGTCTAACAAAGGTAAGGTTCCCTTCTATTTTAGGTTCTTTAACAAAGTTCCATTTTATTCTTCGTTAGCTGAATTCATTAATGGACAGAATAGGATTTTTCTGTAATTTTTCCTGTCTCTTTGCTACCGAAACGAGAATCTACATAATTTTGCATAACGTTTTAAAATTAAAAATTTATTTAATCCCGTAGAAAATGTGTAATACATTATTGCAATTGCAGTAGCTAAATTCTTCAGAAACTGACAAAAATATTTTTTATTGTTTCCTTTAGATTTTTCCGTAGGATTGAGGTTTATAAAATTCTATGCGTATACTATCAAGGATTAAGTGCCATCACTGTGGAGTCACAATTGCAAATAGGAAGCGACAGCTTGAACGTTTCTAGAGACGTCCTTCTACAGTATTCTCTTTTGTCTGACTAAAGCTGTGTCTATTCTACTTAGAATTTCTATGATCACGAGCCATCATTCTACGCTACATATTTCAACATGGATCTTGCTACCAAACCGTAAACTCTGCCATAAGCAATACTGAAACCCGTAAGATGGCGATGAAAAAATTATTATTACAACAAATCTTGCGTTTCCTATTCTCTGCTTGTGTTTCCTTCTATGCGTTATCGAGAAACGAGACTACCCGCTCGAGATATATTGAGTTGGCAAGAAAGTAATTTCGGTATTTTAAGGTGAAATAGAACCCAATTTTTTTATTCAAGCAACGAACTTTAAACGATAAAATATTTTCTATTTTTTTCGATGATCTTTTGCCATCTTTCTGGTAGCTTCACAATTCCGCGCTCATCAAACTTCTGGACCTTATCGGCAAAAACTGATCCAAATGCGATTTCAGGTCACCATGAAATACCGAAATTTCTTTCTTGCCAACCCAATAATAATAAAAACAGTCTCTTCGGAGGGGCTACCACATTATTTCCGAAATTCCGTGTTCCCGATAAGACTCGATTCGGTCCGGATCACTCTGAACGAGAAAGATGATCGGTTAAATGCGAGAAGAGACTTCTAATCCGTCATGATACCCTAGAAAGATGATTCGGCAAAGGGAGGATCCACCGGTAAACAGCTACTTTCACTCGACACAGCGTGTTCGACTACCGGAAGTGGCTATCGGGGTCGACGAAACTAAAATTGCCGATCGATTAAGGTTACCCCGCTGATTCACTAGCTTACAGACTGATCACCGAAGGGGCTCGAGGAGAAGGAGGAGAACACCGGTGAAACGTGGGTCTTCATAAATCAAAGGATTACGACGGGATTAGTTGAGAACGAGACACGCGTTGTCCATGCGTGCGGGCCTTGGTCGATCCGAGACCACAAAAATGTCCGAACTGTTACTATTACAAAGGTCAATTTATACTTCCGTTCACATAGGCGAAGCAGGTGAAGAATTTCTCACGCGATACACGTAAACAGCCTGAAAACATCATTTCTGTATATTTGCTGACGATGCGCAGTGATATTGAATATTAACTTTCATTTCGACTCGACACTTTGTAAACACTCAGCTTAATGAACAGTCAATTTACTAGTGTTTGTTCGTATTGCGGAATTTCTCCTGTGTATCCGATTTTAAATCATATTTATCCCATCAAAGCGCAAAGGTTAAATGCCGTACGATTTTTAATACAGTCGAACGTTACTACTAAAAATTATTAAAACCTTTTATCGACATCTTCCATGAAATTCAACAGTTCTATAGATTGTTCGGTATATTACTGCACGTTTTATTCAAATTTCTTTTGAATTTTTAAATTCGGTTATACCAGCGTTTTCCAACCATTATGCTACTACGCCTCCCCGAAAAAATATTTTAATAGATACAATAATATAGACACGTGATAGATAATAAAAAGTTTTATTTAT
Source organism: Lasioglossum figueresi (assembly GCA_028455805.1). NCBI lineage: Eukaryota > Metazoa > Arthropoda > Insecta > Hymenoptera > Halictidae > Lasioglossum > Lasioglossum figueresi. The sequence continues at coordinate 13,862,329 of CM052193.1, read as the reverse complement.
TTATAGATATTATGATATGAAAATTCATTTTTCATTAGAGAACATTGACCCAGGTTGGGAACCCCTAGACTAAACCTAATTTCGTTCAACATGGGGGTGTTGAAGATCATCGATAAAGCTCCGGGGTACGTCCAATATTTTTAGGGATGAAAGGGGACTCAGCCCCCCCGGGAAAACAGACATCACCTTTATTCATACATCCGTTGCTGAGTCGAATTCTTCACCATGCAGATTAAATCACGTAGACTCGGTATCCGCGCGAAAGGTGCGCACGAACGTGCGCCGATTTCCAAAGAAGTCTAGATCTCTATGGCAACTCGAGACTGCATATTGCGTGGCTTCTAAAACGGCCCGAAAACTTATTGGCCGTTTCGCGACTTACGTAAGCAATTTCGTTGGATCAAGAACCGCGATCGCGGAGATATTTCGTGGCTAGGAACGTCGGAACCCCCTGATTTCACAATGGTCGCTCCATCTGCGATCTATATCCCTAGTTTCGGGTCGGTTTAACAGGTTTTACGTTGTTCGTGTTTGAAGAAAGGGTCCTGCAGGGTAAGACTGGTCCAGCAGCCCGCCACGACAATTTTTATTCATATCGTGTCCAAAACAATGTTTTAAAATTAAATTTTTCTTAACCCTCGTCCGTCCCTCGTGTCAATTTAGCACAGCATTCCCGAAATAAGTTATACTGTTCTGTTATTTGTGGGTAAATTTTTCCGAAGATTCGTGTCTTTTATTTTCCTAAAAAACTTTGAATAAAAAAAACGTCGAAAAATAACTTTTTACCTTGTTATTTCATCGATCTTTTATCACTGTGTCAATGTGATAATCTTCAATATATTACATTTAATATATAATTTGATAATTTTCATAATAGAACATACGATTTGTTATCACAAAAGTTTGCTGTTCAATTTTTAAAAAATGCAAGACATAGTATCAAATAGGATCGTCAGAGCATTGCAATAAAGAGAAACAATTTTTCGTCATTCTTCTCCAAATATTCAACTCTCAATGTACTTATTGAATTGTACTAATTTCTTCGTATCCGAGGTCCGTGGACATTTCGAAAGCAATGCCCATTGATTAGATATGGTCACGAGAATGTTCATTTTAGGGAAAATGTCAGTGAATTCCTTGATCCTGTCCACTGTGCGTCGGTGCAGCGGGAGGAACGTCTTTGGGCGTCGAAAGTCTGGGGCATGGAGCTCGTCGCCACGTTCTCTTGCACACGATCGCATTCGACTCCGGCCGTGTAATTGGGGGATACATTCTATTTTGCAATCTCCTCGGTAACTCCCAGTTGACGTCCGTTCGCTCGTTCTCGCCCGGTCCAACGGTAATTGCGCATATTCACCGGTTGCTCGGCAACCTCGGACGCTACTGGTATCCCGGGACCGGAATGACGAGCGAGCCCCGGCTACGCAGACATGCAGCCTGCCAAGGCCGAAGACTAATTAAACAGCTCGAATCCCATTGGTCAATTTACGAACTGCAGGAAGTAATACGAGGGTTTTCAAGGAACGGGGTAGACCGATTTCGATCATCTCGGTGTCTAAATTGGGGCTGCCAAACCGGTTCACCCTACTCACCTTAGACCCCATCGATGCACCGATCCGTCGATGCGCTGTTTCCGATAACACTGTCCAACAGCCAAAAATTATTTCGATTCCCACTATGCGATTCTTATAAAGTTTTCCGCGCTGATTCCGAATCTGTCATTAATTTTTCCTCCTAGACGTACGGTTTTTGAGAAAATTGAGTCCGAAGAAAAGACATATTTTTCAACTTTGAACAAATATTGTGATGTTATTATAAAAGATATTGAATTGTTCTGCAAAATATCTTTGCCCGACATGAGTTGCCGCCAGTGGTGTTCTTTCAGTAGCGCGGTCGTTCGACGATGCGGCGTAACGGCGATGCAGTCGCTTTAAGCGCGCAATTATGTCAGCTTATTTAAATGTTATATTTGAATCAGTGCGAGAAGCTCTTTAAGAATCGCATAGTGAGAATCGAAATAAAAAAAAAAGTTGAAATATGTTGGGCCGTGTAATCAATCAGTCAATGCGAATTTTCTGTAATTATTAGACTGCGGATCTTTATACATTTATAGCAAAATTGAGTAGATGAAATTCAAATTTGTTGGAATATTTTTAAAATTGAAGATGCCAATACATATCCAGGGTGTTCACGCTATTACTAACCATCGTTTATCTTGTAAATAGTAAATATTAGAAAAAAATGAAAGAGGGAACAGTAGTACTGTTTTTTATACGCTACACAATGGCGGCGTATGTTATTTTTTTATGTTTATACTATTTTGTTAGATATGCAGGTGACCTTCAATTTCTTAAATGGAATCCTGCATTCCCATCTGTTAAAATGATTAAGGGAAAAAACAACATGCAATTTGGTTTCTATTTGTTGCGATCGATGCAGACAATTTTTATTTTGCATAAAGATCCGCAGTCTAGTAATTATTGTTCTGCGTTTGTAGGTTCAACTGTCTAAAGTTATCAGCGATCGTCTCTTGTGAATTTTTATCCACTAATTTGCTATTTAGATATTGTCGAAGACATCGCTGAGCGAATGAACGAATGGATGAAATGAAGTATATATTATTGTGTTACTGTTCAGAGTAATAGTGGTATTTAAAAGATTTGAAGAGATCCGATTATAGGAATCGGCCGTCTAACGTACACACAAGTAATACAGGAGTTAGGCGAACTGTCAGCCTGAGCAATGGAGAACTTATACAAGCAGATGTACACGGAGACAGGAGATGGATTGTCGAGAGTAAGTAATAGTGGCAATAAGTCATGGCAGGGGCTGATTGTCAGAGATATTGAATGACCGCTTCTCGATGCTGCTATAGTTTGTCGGAATTGAACGTACTTAACGATCCGCTGCTACTGGTACTACACCAATTGCAACTTTGAATACGAAACGTAGCCTGTAATTACTTCTATAATGAAATTCTCCGTGTAACGAATCGTCTGGTTTTGAAATTGTGCGTTTTACAGAATTTCCTTTCAACGATCCAGCTGTTATCAGGTTAGTAAACCGTGCATTCCAGGAATTCCCGCGCGATGGAAAGAGGATATCGTGTTCGTCTAGAAGAGGCGGCATTCCTGCTTTTCCAACAGAGAAATATTAGTAGCAAGAAGTTAAGCCTGTAATGTATACTATAAAAGCTTTCCATTAAAGAGTGCAGAAATAAAAAATGAAATTTTCCTTTGCCGCGACGCGGCGCGCCCGTTTACACCTCCGGTAAATGAATACCTTAGAATACTCGGAAGGCAACGACGCGATTATTTGGCCGCGATGAATATTCTGTAAATTCTTTCGACCCTCCGCTCTGCCACTTAATTAGCAAATATACGAGACGCGAATAAATCTTTCCGTAATATCACTCCGTTTCAAAGCGAGCGCTCCTCGCATCGTTTTACAAAAATTCATATTTAATAGAAATCCGTGGTTTATGTTCGTACGATTATTAATACGAAAATCCAGGGGACAAAATTACGTCGAATTCTTCTATCGTACAGATTTATTTTCAATTCATTAGGAAATTTTAATATAACCATTTTCAATTTCGGGAGAATTTATTTCCGCATTTCTTCGCGTTTTAAATATTTCGAGTCCTGCTTCAACAGATCTGCCACTGAATTAGCAAACATACAAGACGCGAATAAATCTATCCGTAATATCGTTTTACAAAAATTCATATTAAATAGAAATCCGTGGCCTGTGTTCGAACAATTATTAATATAATAATCCATGGAACAAAATTACGTGAAATTCTTCTATTATACAGATGTATTTGCAATTCATTTTATATTTTCGAGAATTCATTTCCGCGTTTCTTCGCGATTAGAATATCTCGAGTCCTGCTTCAGCAGAAAATCATAATTGTATTTTCTTGTTGAGGAACCGTAGTCTGTGGAAATATTCAACTGAAAACAGGTTTGAAAATTGCTGTGGAAACGCTTTTCTAACAAGTTGCTGGAAACTTCCATGGCAGAAGGAACGACGCGAAGTGGCCTCCTTACTGGTCCTGCGGATCTCAACTTCCTGGATGTTTTCGTTCGGGGACATCTCGGAGAGCTTGTTTATGGAAGACCACTTGCTCGTATACTAGATCTCCGTCTATGGTGGTCGTACAATCCCCGAGTAGCCGAGGAACTTTGAAATTCGATTCAGTGCGACCGAACGACGGAGCCATTATTCATTATTTTTGCAACACTGGACGTGGAAAATTGAATAGTGACGTTCACCGAGCATCCTCGCATTCTCGAACGTTTATACAGTAAATACTTAATATAATTTAACCCCCTCCCCTACAATATTTCTAATTTCAATAATATCCTTTAAACCAAAATAAAATTTTACTCTGGTTTTGTTGATGTACAGCTACTGGAAAATATACAGGGTGAACGTTATAAAGCGTTACAGACGAATATCTCGAAAAATGTTTCAGAGTGTTGATTTGCATATGTCCAGCACCTAATAGTTAACGAGATATTATCCAAAGAAGAAAGAAAATTATTTCTATAATATCTCGTTAACTGTTAGATTTAGGACATATGGAGGTTCGTACACTTTTACTCAGAATTCGATAGTCTATCGATCGATGATACAGAAAGTAGGTCGTTCCATTTAAAAAAATCAAGGTGATCTTGAAATCTCTTCCATGCCTCCATCCACGCAGAAAATGTCTTTGTATATAGGATGGGGCAATAACTATGTTCGCTTTGAATATTGCCGTTATTTGTAATAATATGAAGAAATGTTGCAAGTTCTAATCACTGAAACCGTAAAATAAATCGTGGTGCAAGGGGTTAATTCTCGCGGCTGATCCGTGAATATTTTATGTGAAATTTCCTTCTTGGAGTTTCAGTAAACAACGAAACAATTTCTGGCGATGAAATTTTAATACCGAACGTGTATTAATTAATAACGTCGACGAAAACACGTCGAAAGCAGAAGAAGGAATGCAACGTTAATACGATTCGCTAATCAGACTCCTTTTAATCCTTCCGGCTTACCCGATGGCGTACGAGTCCGCCGTTTAAATCATCTCGTCGGTGTTCCATCGGCCGATAAATATTAATACGAGCATTTGTACCGATTGTAAAAATAAAACAGCCCCGCGAGCGCTGTAACGTCGTTTTATCCAATCCCCCTCTCTCCCGGTTGGCAACGCAATTAAATTGACCGATCCCGAACACGGGGGTTGCGAAGGGGTGGCCTGGAAAATATATCGGACCGCGAGAAGGGTTCAATCGCGTTAACCTTTCACGGACCGGACTTTAAATTTCCTTCTCCGTTACGTTACCTTCCACGGGAGAACCGTTTCTGCCAACATACTAATTCAATGCTGATGGCACGCCTGTGAATAACCGCGCGATTTTTAACCGTGCTGTTCGCCTAATCGTCGCAATTTATATCGCCTTTGTAGAGCTCTGCTCGCAGAATGTCTGTGGAAGTGTAATTAGAAGATTTTTGCAAAGCTCGTCTGCGTTCAAATATCTTTTAAAAGATTCTATCAGATTTATTTAACCCTTTGGTTTTGTTTATCCTGAGTATTGGTAAATTTAAGACGCATAAAATTAAATGAACACGTGACGTTCATTTTTGTTGAATGTTCTGTTTGACCGTTTGATTTGAAAATTCATTGAAATAGAGTTACTATACGTTACTTGTTCGACTTTCCCCTTTTTCATCAAAAAACCTAAACGTTGTTCGATAATTACATAGGATATACATATTCAGGAACAGAAATTGTAGATCCGCCGACAATTAAAACGAATTATAAGTGTTAATAGCACAGCTCGAGGAGCATATTTACCGCTCACCGATTTAATATCAGTTCCCCTACTTTATCACTGATCTCGACGTGAAAAAGTGCTCGTGGAAACTTTCCCCGGCCATCAGCCACTCGAACAACCATGATTTCCCAGAAATTAATAGTTATTATACTGTTAATTAACCCCTTGAACATGGAAATAACCGTAATTCCGTCTTCGTTGCATAAAATCAATGATTAATTGCACATTACGGTCACGACAGGAGGTAACCAACCCCTCAAGGTCCACAGAGTTCTACACTGAACCCTTAGAACTGAAAATTCGCAAACTCTGGGAACGATTTACCAAAAAACAAAACAGAGGAAAAAGGGGGTAAAAAGAAATAGGATCCCTTAAGATAAATCGGTTGTGAGTGTATCAGGAAGGAATATCAACCTGCTCGTTAAATCGACGACAAAAAACGTCCCCTCACGATTCCCTCACAGACTTCGAGGTTAGGGGATGGGAAAAGGGGTAGCAAGAACAGAAAAAAGCAAACGATGTGTCATAATCTTCTGGCTGGTGTCAACTATATATTTTCAGATTTTTCGACTCGAACTAAATTCTAAAAAGAATTACAAACACACTTTTTCAACCCAAGTAATCGTGATAATTGTCGAGCAAAGCCAAGAATACGTTTACTTAGAAATACCTAGAAATTTCTAAGAAAGTCCAAGATTCTTCGTCATTGAAATTGGAAAACTAACAGATACTCGAACAAAATTCCAAAAAGAATTACAAGCACACTTTTTCATCCCATAGAATCGTCAAAAGCGTCGAGCAAAGCTAAGAATATCTCTACCTAAAAATACATAGAAACTTCTAAGAAAGTCCAAGCTTCTTCGTCATTCAAATTGGAAAACTAACTGATAGTCCACGGTGCACCATAACCATTTCTCTCGGCGACTGCAATTCCACGTTCACTGCAAGCAACGTGCATAGTTCTCGACACGGTGCGCCGCGCTGGGACGAACGATGCAGACGACACGAGCGGTTAGGCGACGTCCGAGAATAAGCGTCGAGATTATAAGGTACGCATACAAACCGTCGTCGTAGGGGGTTGGTGGTTGGGGGGATGGTTTCTCCCTCTTGCGCGAGCACGTGGCGCTGGCCGAACAGAGAACGCCGTAGTCTTCTCCATCAAGGATGAGGAAAAGGAAGGACACCTAGCCGAATAAAAGGTTCAACGAAGAATGACGACAACAGAGAAAAACAGAGAGGAAGACAGAGAGAGAGAGAGAGAGAGAGAGAGAGAGAGAGAGAAGCTTGCAGGAGAAGACACCTAGCTGAATAAAATGTTGAACGGAGACAGAGAACGCGCTATCGCAGAGCCCTGCCAGCGAACGCGGCACGACGCCGGGGTCGGCGCTATCGATTGGCGTCGGCGTTTCCTCGACGTCGCTATTTGCCCGCCGCCGTCTCCTCTCTCTCTCTCTCTCTCTGTCCCTCTCTCTCTCTCCCTCTCTCTCGCTCTCTCTTTCTCTCTCTTCATTCTCCTCTCCTCCGCAATTCTCTATCCTCCTCCATCCTCCATTCTCACCTCGGTTTCGTTCAGCCTGCTTCGCCACCCTCAACCACCACTCAACCTCAACCCTCTGTCCCCTTTCGCGACCATGCATCCCCTATTCTCTTCATCAAACATCATAAGACTGTCTCTCTTCAGCTTTCCCCGAGAATCGTCACCCTTTGTCCGCAAAGTTCCTCTCTCCCACTAGAAACCTCCTCATAACTCTCTCTGTCCCTCTTCGAGGATCATAGATCTCTCTCGGTTGCACCCTCTAAAACTGTCTTTGTCCCTCTTTCGGGTTCATAGTTCTTTCTCTCTCTCTCTCTGTCTTCCTCAATGATTCCTTCCTTTCTCTTTCCCTCTTTTTCTGCATGTTCCCTCGACCCCCATCTCTGACTCCGTTCCATCCGACGCGGTAACAGGTGTTGCTCCGGCCCCGAACTCGTACAAAATCGATGGGCAAGAGCCACATCGGCGTCGCGGCGAGGGTTCTCCCCTGGCGATTCACCCTCTTGCTCGGCTTCCTCGTTCCTACGCTGGTTCCAACCCCTCGCGAGGGGTAGAGAGGCGGTCAGGGTTCGTCGAGGGGGTGGCATGGAGCAAAAGGGAGAACGAGAAACGACCTGCCCCGAGTTGCAAGCTGCCAGTGATGAAGAGAGAGAGTCTAGCAAGGGTGGAAGTAGTGTGTGTGTGTGTGTGTGTGTGTCGGCAGGGTAGAAGGGAGACGGACGAAGCTAGGGGATGAGACCAGTGGTAGTTGGACAGAGAGGGGGTCTAGCGAGGGTGGAAGAGGTGTTTCCGCAGAGTAGAAAAGGGACAGACATAGCTAGAAAGAGAGGATCCAGCTAGAAAGAGGTGTTTCCAGAGGGTGGAGGAGGTGTTTTCGCAAGGTGGAACGAGGACAGAGAGATAGAGAGAGAGAGAGAAAGAGGGAAACAGGCAGAGTGGTTCCAGGGGAGGGAAATAGGAAGAGGAGCTGCACGAAGCCGAGGAGGAAAGGACGCAGGCGCCCAGGACGCTGGGCGACGCTGGTCGACGACGCTGCATTGCCAGTTGCACCCCAGCCACACCCGGTACGAGTCATGTAGTCGGGCTACCCTCCACCGCGATACACGGCGGACAATTGTTGCTTCTGCGCCCACAGGTGGTACATCTTCATCTTCGATCTTCGTCCTGGGTAGAGACGTCTTGGGTCCGTTCGTCCAGCCAGCGTACCCGCCGAGGAAAGAAAGAACAGCTCTAGCATTTGCTTGCTGGGGTTAGCGAAGCGGTCTGAACGGTTGCTCGTGTCTCTTCGTTGATGCTCGGTGCTCGGAATCGTCGTCGTGGTTCATCGTCGTCGTTGTCCGTGGTTACGTGTGTGCGTGTGTGTCAGCGTGGGTGCGCGCGTGTACGTGTATCCAGTGAATGAAGGATATATCATAGAGTTTCAACGTCGTCGACCTTCGCTGTTCCCCAGGGAGAGTTCGCCGGGATTAATCGAAGGGGACACACCGGAAGCTAGAAAGAGAGAGAGAGAGAGAGAGAGAGAGAGAGAGAGAGAAGGGGTGAAACTGAGAGAAACGTGCAGCGGAAGCCCCAGGCAGAGGAACAGCCGCACGAGGGCAGAGTTGTAGCCACCCATCGCGTGGAACATCGAAGTTTGTAGCCTGTTCTTCGGTGGGCAATCCTCGACAACCCCCCGCGGCCATCGTTCGACTCCCAAAAGCTTGGGGAGGGCGAAGGAAGACGCCGCGGAGAAAGGTTGAAGAGGAACCTGACGAAAGGGGGAGCGATCGACGAACACGCGTAAGGCGACAGCGCACACGTACGGATACACAAACATCGCGGACCTGTTGTCCAACTTGTTGCTCGTCCCTGCAAAAGGCACACCCGCCCACCTCCGACAGACAGACACCAAAAGCTTTTCGAAAAGGAACCTGAAGCTAACCCTAAACCCAACAGAACCAACGGACAAGATAAAACGGCTGAACGGCTGACCCGATCCGCGTCGCAGCTAGCTCGGCCACTCCACCGAACCTTTGGTTTTTCGAATAATTATCAAGTTCCTCTTCGGGGTGATCGTTCTGATACACTTCTGGTATATTTCTGGGACTCGATGAGACGCTATGCTCGCAAACACTGGCAGTTCTATCACCGGAACCCGAGCTGTCCGACTCTGAACCCCAGGCTCCTGGTGCCTGATTGCTGCAAAGACTTCCGGGAAACTTGTAGAATGAACGGTTCGATGGATTAGTGTGGAGGTCTTCAACAAGTGTCCGATCGGTTGCGTGGGATTGGATTCGGTGGGGCAGATGGTAGTTGGTGTCCGAGTGTCTTAGGATTGATCACGAGATGAGGGTGACGCGGAAGAAGACACGCCCGGCTATCCCGGAGCAAGAGGACGTCGCTGATGGAATATTACACCATTCGGACCGGCCGGGTAGGATAGTCTCCTAAACTGTAGAGACTCGTTCAAAGACTTGTCCCGGAGGATGTTGCTGGAATAGACCACCTCTCGGACCAGCCGGGATAGTCTTCTAAATAATTCGTTAAGAATCTTGTTCATAGACTTGTCGCGTCGAGAGACTGACTGGGAGGCGTGTAACATAGCTGACCTGACGTTTGTACATACGAATCTAAATAATATATAGACTGTAGCTGTAGACGACTACGACGAAGAAGAAGAAGAAGAAGGAACGTTAGAGCAATGTGAACGGATGAGGACGCTGGCATCGAAGGATTAGGGTAAGGCTAGAACGATAAGCGTGTCCCGGAGAGATGTTTCCGATGGAATAAGAGGGAACATGATCGAGCCAGCTTAGGGGGTCGTTATGACGTAATCTTCCACCCGTGAATACAACGAAAGCAATACTACAAACAAGGTAAAACGCAAAAAGCTAGAGAGAAAACAAGACAAGAAGAGGACGTTGTCCGCGTTGTCCTCGGCTCCGATTTAATCCAGCACCACGAGAGTATATCTAAACAGTCGATTTCCGGTTCGTTTAGCCGGACGCCTCGCCGAAAAATATTTTAATACGAACGTATACATGTATATACACAATTGTACATAGGAGTCGATTCTACACGGAGACGCGAGGAGGGAGGTAGGTACACGGGGAGAAGCTGCACAGGGGAAAACTGTTCAGCGATCGTGCAACGACATCTAGAATTAAAATACCGGCCGTTCGCGACGCGTCGGCACGCGTATAACCTGCTAAACCGGAAGCGAACCTTCCGACTCTGCAAGATTACTACGAGGAATCGATATATCGATAGAAGGACTTAGAGGATCTAGAATCTCGCGGTGATTACTCTAGAGATTTACCAAAGGCAGACGTTTCGTGATCCGAGCAGCGCGATCGGTATCGTTGAAACGAGTTTGATCAAACAAAAGTGGAAAGAAAGGAGGAACCTTGATCGATAGACGAAGAGGACGATGGGACACGTGGTGGCCAGGATCGGCTGAGACGTCGATCAACGATCGAGAAAGACGTGAAGATCCTGGTGGCCTCCGCGGAGACCACCAGGACGACATTTTTACTCGAAGAGACAGAGAGCAAAAGACGATCGTCCTGAACCTGTCTCTTCTATGTACCCAGTGTCCTGTTAAAAAGAAAGCAAATCTCAAAAGAAGACTCGGTTGATTGCGAAGGAAGAGATTCTTCAGACTGATGCACCCGGTGGCCCGCAAACACCGGAGAAGAGGAGTTCGTCGCGAACAAGGACTCTAGCAATTGGTTTTCTAGCTTCTGGTGCTGTTGATTTGTCAGAGTTTGAAGGACACGGTCCAGGATTACCAAGATGCCGCGATGCTATATGGTGAAGAAGGCCCTGTGCAACAAGTATGTCAGCAGCGTTGCCAGAGGATTCGAGAGCTGGGGTCGCGACAGGAGCACGCCATCGCCAACCACCATGCAGATACCAGTCTCTCCCATAGAAGGGAGCGTTGCACCCCCTGTTGCTCAAGGTATGAGACCCCCGTCGAACCATTAACTACCCCGGCTACTACCCTTTGATCGTTATGAGGCCGGCTTGGCGGCGTGCTAGGCCGACTTACGCGGTACTCGATCCTCCGAGCCATAGGGTGACGCGACACTGATTCGCTATCGCGCCACGCTGTTTTCCACTGATTTTCGGAGAAGTTTGGGAATTTCAGCGCAGGGAAGTATTTCTGATTTCTGTCCCCATACGTCGACGATCGCTTTGAAATTTGGTCCGATGTGGCAATATTACTCAATATTTGGAGTTACTCTGCTTTCATTGCATCTGATTGCATCTGACGCGCGTATCGAGTATTCCGTGTTAACGTATGAAAATGTTTGGTCCCGACGTATTGGCAATGTTGCCGTTTTATCTGTCAATTAAGTTCTATCGGAAACCTTCTTGTGGCTCGTCGAAACCATTAGCGTCGGTGCTCAAAAATATTCGCTTCTCATCTATGACGTAACTATTAACTATACGATATGCAGTTAAGCAACTCTGCCCTTATTCCAGTCGTGTAAACTGACGAACGCCATAATAATTTTTGTATAAATAGCGACCGATACAAGTGTCTTTGAAAAATGAAATTGCGAACTATTTGATCAAATCGAAATGACACCTGTGTGATCGAAGCGTAATTATTAAAAGACTAAGTTAGGGCGACCGATAGACGAAGACGATGAGCTGGTATTTTCCTAATTTGTAGTACCTGGGGCCAAATTCGGCAACGCGTCGGTTAAAACTAGCGTAACAGTGACCGTTCTAGCCAACAGTATTTCGAGAAAAGTAGCGATCCGTGTCTCCGGCACGGCGAGGCGTGTATTGACGTGTAGGCTAGAGCCGGCGCCATTCCTCGCGCGGAATAATCTAGAATTCTAGAGTAGAAGCCGAGACGTCGAGGGAATCGTAGCGAGGAGGAGGTCGGGGTTTGTGGATCCGCGATCGGGAAACGTGGAAATGAGAATGCATATAGTAATCAATATTTCGGCCGCGGCTATTACATCCAATTAATGTGAATGTTGCTGTTTGCTCCAAAGGCCCGCGGTATTGATTCACCGTGGCGCTCGTATATCGCGGGTCTCGTGTTGGTGCGGTGCGCAGAGAGAGAGAAAGAGAGAAAGAGAAAGAGAGAGAAAGAGAGAAAGAGAACGAGAGAGAGAGAGAGAGAGAGCCGCGTGTTTCGTCGCAGCCAAGAAAAATTTCTGCATACGAATGTTCTCTCTCGTGAACGCCTTGCTTCCGCGAATTGTAAACGTCGCATCGTAGCGAGACAACTTTCTCGCACGCCGCGCCGTTCGAAACGATCATATCGCGTCGTGGCCCTTATGGCAGGAGACACGCGTTCGAACGCAAGTCGAACGTGGAAAGTACGATCAGATATAGCTAGCGAGCATCAACAGATCTTCTGCTTTTCTCGCAGACTGTTGCTGGAATCTTGCCGAAACAAAAAGAAACTGCCACGAAATGAAATAGAGCTTGCTGGAAACATTCAATCTGCTGCTTTCGCAGAAAATTATTGATCGCCAGCCAATTCCTCTTCTTCTAGTTTATCGCTTCTTGGATAACTTGCAATATTCTTTGATTTCTTCTGCCTTTTGGAAATTCGCTTCTTCTATTTTGTATTAGCTTCGTTCCTTTTCCTCTTCGTATTTACTTCATTTGTAGCAAATTACATTTCGCGCACTTCATACCTTTTTCTATTTTGTCCTTCTTTGATCTCATATTCACTTTATTCTACAGTTGTACGTGCTTTGTACTTAAATTCACTTCATTCTCCCAACACTTCTTGTTTCTTTCATTTATTTACTGGTAAATTGCCTTTTTCTATGTTGCGTCTTCTTCAGGTCAGTTTCTCGCAATTGTTCCTTTGTGCTGGTATTCACTTTATTCTGCATTTACTTTGTATTTACTCCATTTATTTAGGAGGAAATTACGTTTTTCTGCCTTCTATCTCCTTGTCTTTTGTTTCTTGGAATATTTTCTTCATTTATATTTACTTCGTTGAAACTCCTGCTGTTTTGTATTCACTTCATTCTTCGTCTACGTTGAACTAATTTCATTCCGTAAGTCAATTCTTTACTTCGTTTACTTACTAGTCAACCTCATTTTTCTACTTCAGACTTTCTGAAGATTAACTAATCTTCGCGAATGCCTCGTCAAGCGAAGCGCAACAGATCGATCGAACGAAACAACGTGCACAAAAATGACCGGTGCAGAAAAAGAATTTTTCCTCGGCAGTTGAACGACGTCTATGGTCAGCAAGCATCGCGATAAGAGCGTTTCGCTCGTGCCAAAAACACGTGTACACGCGAAACAGAGTTCGATTTCTCCCGCTGGAAGTTCTAAGACGAAACAGACACGAGAACGTTCTCTCGTGATTCTCGGGCTGGCAATTCCGCGAGACGTCGGCGTTGCATAATTCGCTATAATGCTTTGCCGTTCGTAAGGAAAACTGCATTAATTGTCCGGATTGTCGGGCGCGCGGCAAGGTTCCGTTTTGTTCGGCTCGGTTTACGGGTTCGTGTTCATAATCGAGTGAATGGGAAAGTGTCATGCGAAACTTGCCCCGGAGACGTTAATGGAGCCGCAACGACCGCACTTAAGACTCGTTACAATGCCGGGGCACGCTTCTGTCGCCGCCACGAAAACCGGGACAATCATACGTGAAACTGCACGGCACCAGACTTTGAATTTCGTCTCGCGACCGGAACACAACCCCTTTCCCCGACTTCCACCGAGAATACCCGGCGAGCATTATGAACGATAATTAAACGGCCGCTTTTTGTTGCCACGGGAAATTAAGGGAAGCTCGCGTGCGCGACAACCACGCTCTGCACGAGCCAAGATGGCCGACAACCGGAAGACAGCCCGTTGAACGTCCTGAACTCTTCTTTCTCAAAGGAACTTTCGCTGGAATGTTCGTGGAATTATTCCGCAGTTTCACTGCCAGTTGTCGACGTAACACAGGACAATCAGATTATTGTCAACCCTCGCGATTGCTGTTCAGAAGCACATAAGTGGAACCATTTTAACCCTTTGCACTCGAATGGTGGAAAACAGTTTTAATAATATTAAATTCGTCTGTATTCCAATAAAAAAGATTACGTAAAATAAAAATGATCTGGGCTGAAAGAAATGCCTTGATTTTGGAATAAAAATTGCATCGAGTCCGAAGGGTTAATGAGATGAAACCGGCCACAAAAAACAGACGCGACGTGACAGAGTAAAATCTGATAATCAGCTTTCAATCGACATATCCCACGCAAAAATTCCGAGAAGGATAAGGTCTGACACATTTCCGCGATCGAGATACAAGCAGCAGAACGCGTTTCCAATTTCCAGATTGAAGTTTGCAATCGGAAAAAATCAAAGAGGGTAGGATTTTCGCAAAAATCCGATTTTCATATTGAACTTCGGATTTCTTCTCTTCCTGGGGAAACTAGTTTTGCGTCGGGTGGAAATATCATTGCGAGTGGTTGCTCGAGAGTACCGAGATCACGATGGAAAAACGAGGAGGACAAAAATCGACCGTCGGAGACGCGGTAATAGGGGAATCGACGGAGTCATTGATAACCGGTTCGCGCTAATCGAGGAGAGTTTCCCAGCGCAGTGGTGAGATTGCGGGGGTGTAAGAGGGTAGAAAAACAGGGAGAAAAACAACAAGGGAACCGTCGCGTCGGGAGAACGATTCCGAGAGGGAGAGAGAGACAGAGAGAGAGAGAGAGAGAGAGAGAGAGAGAGAGAGAGAAGACGGAGAAAGCGCGCGCGGAAGCAGCCTCGCAGGATGTCGGACGGCGCGGCGTTGAAATGAAACGCGCAGTTTCATAACCGAGTTATCGTGAAATTTTATATCCGCTCGCTCCTACACTTTCCTTAGCCATCCACTCATCCCCTTTGACCCCGTTTCCAACATACTTGCCGTCATAATCCCGTCCCCAAGCAGCCACGATCCCAACCTCCTCCTCCGCCCCTCCCCTCGGCCACCCCTACGCTTCTTCAACGAGGTTCGACACTCTTCCGTGCTGGCATACGCCGACAACGGAGCTCGTTCTCGTTAAATCGCGATTAAAAAGTCAAATCGAGGTATCGAGTGGCCATCTCCCACCCTAAACCACTCTGCCAACCACCCAGGTTATATTTGACCCGGTCTTCTGACCCCCGCTTAACCCTGCTGTCTTTCTCGGGTCTATATGGCCCGAGATGAAGTTTACGTTATCATAAATACTATACTTTTAAATAGCGTTTCATCAATATACATATACACTTAGGAGTATAACTGATCGCACACGCTTTAAATCAGAATCACTTGTTTACGATTGGACTAAACGATTTTAATTTCTCTGTAAGGCTAGAAGAATTAGTTTAGTAAATCACGGCTAATATATGTATTTGTTGAAAAAATGCATTTGGTCGGAATTGTGAAAAACAATAGTAAAAATTGATTTTACACCTTTTTTAGATGGGCCAATAACGAAAATTTAAAAGATGTGGTTTGTAAACTCGTATAAATTCTATACGTTCTGAAAATTTCATTGAAATTGGTTAATTGGTTTACGAATTATAAACGATCAAAAGTGGTAAAAATTGCAATTTTTCATGATTTTCGACCTAATTACTTCCATTTTTACTACTCTTACAATCCTGAAAAACCTATGTACCTCCTTAAGGTTTGGCCTCCTCTCCAACGAAAAAAGATATTGTACATCTATATCGGAGAACCGATAATGTTCACTCTTCTTCCTGATCGTCTTGGATTTTTTCCAGGAGATTTTTCTTCATCCACTCATTTCCATTTTTCCTCATGCCGGTTCTGATTTCTTTTGTTCCAACGCTACCGATCGGACGGAAACTGGCTCGCTGTAAAGTTTTTCTATTACAAACGAAATTCCGATCTACTCTCTCTCTCTCTCTCTCTCTCTCTCCTCCCACTTCCGGAGGGGCGAGTTTATTAAATTTCACGAGGCTTCTCGTTTTCCTTCGGAGACTGCTCCGCGGAAAGTTTAATTGCTACGCATAAAGTGAACCGGGGATCGATACCGCTTCTTCTTTCGAAGGGGAAGTGGAAGTTAATAGTGCCAGGCTTCTTCTCTCTCTCTCTCTCCCTCTCTCTTCAGGCTGGTTTTCCTCGAAAAGTGTCCGCGGGGGTTGAAGTTCGAGCGATGGGTTGCTTGTAATTACTGTTTGCCCGGGGATCATCGAGTCCTCCAATTTTCGCTGATCGAAGCTCATTCGTCGAATGATGATTCAAATGTTTCTATAATGCCATAACTGGACTGCAGATTTTATGCATTTATGACAAAAATGGGTTCGTACAATTTAAAACAGTGGACATGTAAAAAATATTTAAGGACATCAATGTGTTGGTTTCAGCTTAACAGGATAATCGAAAGAAGAATACAATTTTTATTTAGCTCCTGTGTCCTGCAATCGATGCAAACATTTTTAACAAGATTAACAAGATTAATGTACAGATTGGATTGTTATAGAAAATGATTTTACAAATTTACCACTTTTCATTCTAGAATACCTGAGCAGCCAGTCGCAGGAGCCAACGCCAACAGGAACGAAGACCCCGGACCAAGGAGATGGAATCAAGGAGAGAACATCCGAGGCCAACGACATCACCGTGGCGTCATCTCCATCAACCACAGCGAATGATCTTCCAACATCCGCGAGAACGGAAGCGACGACGGTGATCTGTGCAACAGGATCTTCTTCAACGATCCTTTCACCAAAGGAACCGACCCCGATCGTGGAGACTACGGAAACAACCTGGGAAAGAAGCTCCTCTAGCCCGTTCACGATCCTGAAGTCACCTTGCAGAACTGTGGTGGAGCAATCTTCATCCATTCACCATTCGCCACCCGGTGAACCTTCTCCACCATCGAGCACAGCTACACCTTATCATCTGGAAAGCAGTCGGACGGACTCGAGGATAGGATCAGTCTGCAGCGTGACAACCAGTCACGTGTCCTCCATGTTCAAGGACCGTTCTCCAGCAGAGACGGAAGCTGCTCACGATCTGCTAGAGCTTTCAAGGTCTCTGCCACCTTTGCCTCCTCCTAGCGTTGCTCAGAGCGTGATAGAGACCCCAGCGACGGACATACGAGAAATGTCAGTGTACCAATCGGATCAGCCCATCTACCAGGTGAACACCATCGACCTAGCCAGCTCCGCAGTCTACAGTCATCCTCAACCACAGCAACCATCCGCAACTAGCATCATCTACGAACCTAGCGCCACCATTGTTCAACAAACTGGCAGCGTTTTCATCCCTCTGTCACCGGTTCAAGAGATTCTACTGACTTACAGCGCCCCGTCCATCCCATGCACACCAATCGTAGCTCAACAACCTCTTCAACCACCACCGCAACAACAACAACAACAACAACAACACCCAGCGATCGAATCAGCGCCGCCTCTCACGCCACCAACGTCCGAATGCAGCAGCGATATCGAGAATAATAATCCTAACTCGCAACCTAGCCAGAAGGACAAAGAGGTGCAGACTGTGATCGAACAAGCCGAGGTGAAACCTGCTAGCTATACTTACGACACGTTGCTTGTCGCTGATGGAAGGTCCAAGAACAAGAAGACCAACAATAGTCAGAAAGCACCGGAGGCTGAACCCGTCGAGGCGCCGGAAACTTCGAAGATTGGACGATACGTCTGCTGCGAGTGCGGTAGGAAGTTCAATTTTTTGGTTGGTGGTAGCGGTCGCTAAATTGTTTTGTTCAAACAACTATGATGTTCAAGATTCTTTTGTTGTTTGTACAATGAAGTAAATGGAAGAACTAGCCTAGGTCTTGGGAGAAGAGAGTTCTTTTGTTGGTTTTACAATGAAGTAAATGGAAGACCTAGCCCAGGTCTTGGGAGAAGAGAGTCTGTATTGGGTGTACAAATTATTTTGTGGCTATTAATGTTGGTCAGTTGGGGGAGTGGCGCTGACGAAGCTCCGCCCATAGATGGAGACGATGTCTCCAAAATGATTCGTTCGTTCTCGAACGGTTAATTCGTACACCCAAATATGTGCAATCAATTCCCTCTAAGATAATAAAGTCCTCCAATAAGAGTCCATGTTTGAGGATGGTTATGTCCATGCCCCGCCCCTTAATAGAGACAATTAATTAATTGTACTCGTATACCCACTTACAGAGGCTGTTAAGTTGTGTATACCCAAATGTGTGTAATCAATTCTGTCTAAGATTTTAAAGTCCTGCAATAAGTGTTCATGTTTGGGGATGGTTCTTACAGAAGCTCCGCCCCTTAATAGAAACAACGTCTCCAAAATGATCTACTCGTTCTCGAACAGTTAATTCGTACACCCAAATAAGTGATAGAGTCCTGCAATAAGTGTCCACGTTTGGGGATGGTTCCGTCGAGGCCCCGCCCACTAACAGAAAGAACGATATGGTTTGCAGGGAAGCAGTACGCGACGTCGTCGAACCTGTCGCGGCACAAGCAGACGCACCGGAGCATCGATTCCCAATCGGCGAAGAAGTGCATCCACTGTGGCAAGGCGTATGTCAGCATGCCCGCCCTCGCGATGCACGTGCTGACGCACAAGCTGACGCACAGCTGCGGCGTTTGCGGGAAAATGTTCTCGCGGCCTTGGCTGCTGCAAGGCCACCTGCGAAGTCACACCGGTGAGAAACCGTACGGGTGCGCACACTGCGGCAAAGCGTTCGCCGATCGGTCGAACCTGCGCGCCCATATGCAGACACACTCCGCGGACAAGAACTACGAGTGCCACAAGTGTCACAAATCGTTCGCGCTCAAGTCATACCTGAACAAACACCTGGAATCCGCCTGCCAGAGGGAGAACGACGACAGCAGCAACGACGTCGACACGTCCGTTTAAGAACGGGAAGAAAACTGTGCGCTAAGGGTCAACGACACGGTCGCTGACCGACAGGTAAATTTATAGGTTCTGCACTCCGAATTCACCCTCTTGCAAATCAATCTCACCCACGAAGAATACTTAAAATTAATTATTTATTTATTTCGATCAAATTATATATTAATTTAGACACATGTGTGAACGTTCAAATTGATTTTCAAAAGGGTGAATTTTTAGTGCAAAACCTGTATCGAGCTCGCTCATACTTCTGCCAGATATTTCACCCTTGTATCGAGTCTCTGAAAGCCCAGGAAGAGTGGGAGGCGCCAATGGGCGAGCCTGACTGTGTTCTTGAGATCAGGATTTTTGCTATTCTCGTTGAACAAAGCTGTCGAAATCTGTTTGTTGAAATTAAAAAGATTTTCTGACTCCGCCCACCGATGTGGAGGAATCGTCAATTCATGATCAAGACTGTCGCCGAATACTTATCGAATACTTATTATCAACTCGCAATCACTCCTCCTTCCACTCTAGCTCCTCCTACAAACTTCAAGCTCGCTCGGTAAACTTGTATAGTTACTTCAAACATAAATCAAGCTTCGCTTAGTTTGAAGTACTTTGGACTATATCAGGTTCGATGGATATCAGGAAAGATGAAATTGTAGATTTTGTTGATAACAGCGATAATCACTATGAAAAATTGTGTTTCGCAGCCGGAGACCACGTCGCCGGATTTGAAAGGAGCGAAGACAGTGTGCAAGTTCACGGCTAGGTGAACAATTTCACGTTCCCGTCGGCCAGGAAGTGGAAAGCGAACGTTTTCGGGCTGCCGGATCCGTGTCGAGGACAATGGGTCAATTCAAGTCTGAATCGGTCTGGTAGGAACTTTGATAGCTTCAACGGTGACGGCACAAGTTCATCACCTTTCCCTTCTTCCGCTCCTCATTCCTACTATCCCTAAAAAGCTCTTCGCAACAACAATAGCGATTACGAAAATTGCCAACGAAAACTCTCTCCAACAATCGACCAATTTCTGAAACAACCCGGCGCGAAACGCAACAGAGACAAATTGCATAAAATCTACAATTGACAACGCGTGTGTCATCGTCGATGCTACAGAACAGAACTTCCGTCATCTTAAGCCGCAGCATACGTATTCGCATACGGGTAAGCGAAGAAAACCTCGAATCTACTCTGGCGATCGTTTTCAACCGCGAACCGTCGACGAGAACAGAATGGATTTAGTGTTGCTCCAAAATGCGAGCTTTGTATTCCGTTTTTAATGAAAGATCGGGGAGTATCAAAGCACCAGTCACGATATAGCAATAATGTACACCTGTTGGAAGCGAATTAGAAATTACCTAACCCTTGTTCATCCTTCGATTCTCCAATTATCATTTCTCTGTTGGTATTCAACTGGATGTTGAATATTGGATGTTGAATGTGAAAATTCATTGATTCTCTGTTTTATAAATTATGAAAGAATTCCGAGGAACGTGCGATCATTCTTTCAGAATCAGTGAAAAATAACGTCAGATTGATAGAAGGATTGAATAAGGGTTGAAAATCGCCAATATAGAATCGTAATGAGCTTTCATAGATACATTTTCAATTTCTTAGATCGTAAACGAGGGTTAAAGGAATAGTTGACTGTAGTTTGAAAGAAAATTGATCCCTGCAATTTTGCAAGTATGTAGTCGGTAGATAAATTTAAACCTCGCACCAAGACAGTGCATCAGTTGCAGGAGTTAATTTTTACTCGGAACGATTCTTAAATACAGGCAACCCTCGAGCAACACATCCCAATCTGAAACATACATTTTCGTTAAATCACGTGGTCCTGAACGTCGCACACATGGCGTGATAAATAATTTCTAAATAATCTTCAGACGTCTGATTTTCATGAAGCAACACAGACCGTCGATTACTTCGATTGTACGGGATCGATTGATCGTTGATCGTGTTGTTCGAGGGTTGGCTGAATTTTATTTCGCCAGGGATCCGACTTTTTGGTGCTTTCATAGTCTCCAGAGAGACGCATCGTTGCAGAACGTGCAGCGGGGCGCGAAACATCGAATTCCGATGTCGTGGGTGGACAGACGAAGATCTGAAAGTGCGGGAGGGGTGGGTTTATCGAGCGATCAGCTCGAATTTCGCGATATCGTCGGCCGTTAGCAAGGAGACAGACACGCGCGACTTTCTTTTGCGGAAAATCGATCGTAACCGAGACGAAACGTCGTCGGCGTAGCCGACGCGTTCCCGATTCCGCGATTCGAATCGACTCGATTGCGAAACGGCATTCTTTTCATCCCCCTGCGCCCGATGCCGACATTCGAGCAATCGATAGATACGCCGCTTTGCAAGGCCCGCTCTTCAAGGGAAACGAACGACGCTCGTAATTAGCGGCGCACGGCCGTCGCGACGGAGCCACCGATACGATATAAATCGATACAATACTATCAAGGGACCATCAGTTCACCAGTAACGTTCATTCACGGGGAAATTGCGACGGAGGCGCGAGAATTACACCAATCGGATTAATCCACACAGATTAACGATCACTCAAAATTTCGAGGAACTGTGTAAGTCGAAAGGGAACAGCTTGCCGAGCTTCACGAATTTGTAGGATTTATAAAAAAGAGATTAGCAATCTTTCGGCGAACGCAGAAAATGCGACGGAGGTGCGAGAATTACACCGTTCAGATTAATCCAGATTAAAATTATTAAAAATTTGAAAGATTTATAATGGAAAGAGAAAGAGGTTGCTGATCTTTCTCAGTTTATTGATCAATTTAACACTCCTTCGGGGAAAGAAATATCGACAACGAGATGACGTCGATTTGTTAGGTCGTGCCAAGGAAAAAATGTTCCTACTGGTCCTAATTTCTTCGTTCGTTTCGCCGATGTTCGGTGAACGTTCTCCGGCGCACAATGTGACCAGGCACACGTCGAAGGTTTTCATCACATTTCACGTAAACTGGACCACCTGTTGAACGCTGGAATGACCATTCGGTGGCGAAAGGGTCGGTCGTTCTGCTCCCCTGAATTATAGAACATCCTCCTGTAATTTCCCCGTTGTTAAACGCGCGAAACGCGATCGCGACCAATTGCGGCCCGAGCCGTAAAACTTATCGGCGACTTTTTTTTCGTCCGAAGAACACCGCCACGGGATTCGTTCGATTCGCAAACAGATATCGCGATAAAACCTAGTCGTTGCTTTAACTGCTCGCTTAATTTATTCGCTAGTCGATAGGATAGATAGATATGTATAGTTAGATATGTTTCGAGGGAGCACGCTTTGGTTGTTCTAGTCACTAATAATAATTGATTTAATCGCGAAAGATAGTGTTGTGTTATCAAAGGGGAATAACTTTGTATACAGGGTGTTCAAAAAGTTGTATTCCCTCTATATCGTCGCGGTGATTTATCCATACAGTGCTGAAACTATTAAATTATAGAAAGAGTTTCAAACCTTTTGCAATTTTTTACCGAAAAATCAGCGAAATTCTAAAGAACCAAGAACAACAGCACTGTGAACAAGATGGCGGAAGATCGTCCACCAAAATGACAGCAGCTCGATCTCACTGTATCATCGTTGTTTAAACTAAATCGCCGAAGAAGATTCTCATGGTGCATTCTAAAAAATTCGATATACTGTCTAAACAAATTAATGTATTCTTTCTGGAACATTGCTCGGGTTCTTTACATTTTGAGCACTCTGTAGACGCGATACAGGAAGGGTTTCCGAAACTTCCAGCTTGTTCTCGGTGCAGACAGCGCCAAATAGGCCAATGTGATATTAATTTATAGTCGAAGAGCCTCGAAAATAAATGTTCGGCATCTAGCGTCAGCCGAACGATGAAAGGAATGCCGTGAAACTTCGAAAATCCGAAAACTCCTCGGAAAATCGTCGAACAGACTTTTCACTAGTCAGCGAGCTACGTTTGGAAACATTGTATCTTCTTATCTTTAGTGAACGCGTAGACACCCGGTGGATCTCCTAAGTTTCTTTTCCGCGTGATTCCCTTTCTTTAAAAAAGCAGAAAAGTGGAACACGTTTTATATACGACGTAGAGATATTTTGGTACAAGAGATTTTCATGGTGATTATACGGTAGCCGGGGGGCGATCGTTTGCGTGCTTAATCGTTAGCACCGTGGTGTTTTAGCTTTAAGTTGTACAAAAGTTGTACTGAGTTGTACAGAACTGTCTGTCCTTTCGCTTCGTTGTCCATCGTGTTGATTGTTAATTGATCGTTTCACCGTCTGCGTGCGTTTTCTCAACCCTCGCTAAGCGTCTCGCTCCTACGAATCGATTTTATACCACTTCTTTTTGTACCAGGCGCCTGCAAATTCATTCTCGCCCATTCCTCGGTGTTTCAATTTAATTTGCTCCATTCGAGGGAGAGGTGGATCGTTAACTTTCTGAGTTTCGTCTTTGACGACGAAAAGATGGAGAGCGATGGGTTTAACCCTTAAGTGAACATTCAAAATATGACAACTCGATTAATGTATTCTTCTGATCGAACTGGTGAGTCAATTTTTACTTGCTGCAGAAAAATATATCTTTGAACGATTTAGACCTCGAATCGATGTGGATTTTATTTTGCATAACAAAATTTAATTGAATTCATATTCATCTTGCATAAAAGTCCGCAGTGTAAATTGAAACGAGATCAGCGTTCCACTTAAGGGTTGAAAGAAGGTAATTCGCAGCGATTAAAGCGAAAGTGAGAAATGTGCGAAATCGACAGAAGGGATGGACGAGGGTTGGCGAATAATTCTCCGATCGTTCTTTTGCTTCGCGTGAGTGTAGTAATTAGGTGAACGCAGTGCGAGGGTTGACTCGAGCAGTGGTGACATCAAAGGATTCAGGAAAGCATATTAAAAATGCAGCTGCGTTCTCGTTGCAGGCTTACAGTGAAGCAACAGCTCGATTTTATCGAAGTGTACACAGAAAGAACGAAGAAAAAAAAAGAAGGGAAATGTGCGCAGACGTGTGCGTACACTGTAAAGAAATATGTATCTATGAACGAGCCTGCAAAGACGCGAGTCGCTTGACGTCGACTTTCAATATCGCGGTGACAGAAAGAGAGACGAACAAAGTAATTTTTGATAAATCGAGCTTGCAACGAGGATGCTTTCGATTATGTCACTGCTCGTATCGGAACGTCAGAAGTAGACTTGCCTAACGCCCCCGCGTTCGCTTCGGAAACCTAGATTAAAAGAGACTGTTGACTTGTAAATATATTCCATTATTTTTCCATGTTTTTCACCGAACGGATTCGAAAAAGCGAGCAATAAGATGATTTGTGATTGTAAGTAGGGTTCCTAGCGATATAAACCGTTCTTCGTTCGTCTGAATTTGTTAAGCGAGTCTGATTCTGACCTGGAAAAAAATTAAGAGAAAATGAGAAAACAGAGAGAAACCATAATGTTCTCCAGTGAGCATTGTTTCCGTGCAAACAAGAATTTCGCACGGAAGAAACAATTCGTTGTGAAAAAACCAAGTCGTTCGCAGAGAAGTTTCCGATCGCGGAATAGTATTCGCAGAGCTACCAGTCTCGTCTTCATAACTATATTAACGATACTCGACAGTCAATCGAATCTATTAATTAACAAAATAGAGTTAAACCTCGGTAACGGTAGTCAATAATATATTCCGAATGAAAACAGGCGCGAAGTGCTATAGCGTTCACCCGGCGAACCGTTCATTCCGAACGGCTAACGATCTGATTTTTAAACCGGTTATAGTAACGATCGAGAGCAGAATATTCTATTAGGTGATTAAAGGAACTACATAGTACAAGGAACTAACGCAGAAGTAAATATTAAAGCGGCTCGGAACCGGGGCCGGCATCATCGATAACGCCATTCTGATCAATTCGCTCGGCCTTTAGACGTCCGAGTCTTTTAAACAAAACAAAATAAATAAAACAGTAACCGTAGTGGAGATGTTTAAAATCGAATCGATCTGTTGCTCGGACCGTTTAGACGAGCAGAAACGTACTTCCGGTACGCGCCGCCATCGTTGAAACGGATTTCGCCTAAATGAGAAAACTCCCTCTTGTCCGTAAATATTAGAACGTTTAAAGGAAGTTTAGATTTCTCCATTTTGAAATCCTAAATTGATTCGCACTGGAACTATTTTTAGTTTTAATATTGGAAATCACACAAAATTAGAATAAATACGGTACTTTAATTGTTATAAATTAGTGCATAGCGCTGTCCGACGACTGCTGTATTTAAATAACGAAGAGATTTCTGTCACTCTGGAAGGTTTATCCAGTAGTTTTGTAATTGTTCTAATATTTATGGATAAGGATGTACGGGGTGGATAACAGGGGCGAAATTAATTCGACGAGCGAGCACGCAAGAACGCACGCCGCAGAACTGAGTACCCGTAAATACAGACTAATTATATAGATTCGCCGTAGTGTACTCGAGGAAACCAAAGAGAACGGGGGTGAGAGAGAGAGAGAGAGAGAGAGAGAGAGAGAGAGAGAAGAGAGAACGATACATAATAATTAATGACGTGAAAGCGAACGGGCTCACACTATTTTTTAGATTCACGCGAAACGATAGTGCCAGGCCCCAGCGGACGATCATGCCTCGAAACGTTTCTCGATCTGGGGAAAGCTTGAAAATGATTTTCAATAGACTCGTGGGTAGATTGAGCAAGTACGACGATTATCACAGCTTGTTTCACATTTCTAAGAAATTGTTGATGGTTTAATTAATTGATGGTGTCAATGGCTTGCAAGAGGAATACAATATTTGTTTTGCTGACAGTGTTCTTTTGCAGGGTGTCTAGAACCGATTTTAATGATTAAAACTAGTCGAAATATAGTATAAAGATTGTAAAAGTTGATTTTTGAACAAATTTTGAACAGGCGCTTGAAAATTGGAAGGTGTTCAGAAATTAAATTAAAAAAGTAAAACCATTACATTATTTTCAATCCGTTAAACATGTTAAGAACGAACATGAACTTCCACTTCACTCCAGTTTGTTGCAATTCAGGTAGAAAACTTTTATTTTGCATAAAGATCCGTTGTCTACAAATGAAACACCCTGCACAGGATAATGTTAATGGATCTACGGCCTTGAAAGAGCCTGTAGAGCCGAAGAAATCTCACCGGAAACACGAAATTCATTTCGCTCGACGGGCGATTGTCTATCAGCGTAAGTTAATTTGTCGACGATGTGGTGGGGCGAGAGCTTCATGTAACTGCTTCACGTAATTAAGGAGGGTTGTGGAGGGGGTTGCAAGTTTGTAATCGCAATTACGTTATCACCATCGTTAACCGTACCCCACGACACCGTTATATATTTCAACAGTAATCGCTCGGATTCTCGTCGTACTCGTTACCGTCACGAAGCCGCGCTCGAACGAAATTTTTCTATTAGATAAAATCAACCCCTCCCCGATGCACGAGCACGATTATACTTAACTCGTCGATAGAGAGACACCTCCTAGCTGTACAGTTAATTAAAGGATAAGCGTAACCGAAGCCGCGAGCCACACACCGAAAGAGCGCGTGACGAGAACTATACATACTGCCCCTCTAAATGACTATGGAGCAGGGCGGGCCGCGACAATTAACGAGGGAGGTTAGCTTTTTCGCTTACGATGTCCACGAAACATTCCAATCGGTTCTGTTTGGTTAAAAATTGATCTTTATTTTTCTTTAATTATGTTGTACTTTGATGGATTTGTTTAAAGCACAAAATTGGGAATAATTAAATAGGTCGAATTAAAGTGTGAAAGAGAATTGCATGGATATCAATCCAGTCCTTTGTGCAATTATTCTTGAGGAGCTTGTGAGGGCTAATTTAATTAATTGCAGCACTTGTATTAATTCAATTGACATTTTGATAGTGCAATTGACATACTTCTAGTGTCAGTGAGTGGTTTCAAGTTTTAGATGGGTTTGAAACATTTTTGGATTGTAAAACTAATTGCTGTTGGATTAAAATATCGCGTCGGACAGTTAGAGGGGTAGCGCCGTAGTTTTCGTCCGCGGCTGCCATCGCAGGGGACCGGCCGCCATTTCGACTCGTCGCATAATTAAGTATTAAAGCAAAAAAGAAAAGACTCTACAGAGGACCAAAGTACTTAAACGTTACTACGCCGAAACAGCGGTAAGTCTAACGTAATGATTAATTATCGCTTACGTGGTGATATAAACGCATTGTCAATAATGAGGTGAGCCGAGAGAGACGAAAACAAGATGAAAGAGAGAGAGAGAGAGAGAGAGAGAGAGAGAGAGAGAGAGAGCGAAGGAGAAAGAAAAAGACAGAGAAAATAAATGAGAACGAGGCGAGCGTGGTACTGTACATTTTGAGAACACGGTAAAAAGAACAACGAACAACGTGACAAAGATTGTCCACGTAAATGTAATTAGTTTACTTATTAGACAAACACCCCGAGATATTGTATATGTATATGTACGTGTATGTTAGTCGAATGTCCCACACAGACACCTAACCGACCGTGATCGCCTCTAATTAATACTGTAATTCATTCAAATCCTTTTCCGAAATCCGTCGAAGTCGAACAATTTTCTATTCGAACATTTGTCTAGCCATTTTAGACGACTTTTTAGAAATTTTGTTGAACAAAGATGTTGAGATGGCCTTGGAGTATTTGATGGTCGAACGCTCAAGCATCTGCATTTCCTATGATTTCCAATTTTGTGATCATGAAACTGCGGATTTTATATACTTAGTTATGGCAGGAATGGGCAAACAGGAATGAAATACAAAATTGAGGACACTCCGGAAGAATCTCGGAATGTCCCTGTATTGTTAATTCTTGGCTAGCAAGGATCTTTCTAAATATTCTCCTCGAAAAACGAGATTATATGTCGAAGTCTTAAATAGTAGAAACGTATAGACTGATCTTGCGTAATGTAACATTTATAAGGTGGACGATGCTGATGGTTGAACGATGGTAATTTATCCATTTCTTCAAGATATTTTTAATGGTGCTTTATCTAGACGTAATTTTAGAAGAATTACATAGCCTTCGATTCAAATTGATCACCAGAGGAGCTGCGCAGCTAGGTGTTGCCTCTGAAATGCTGGGTCAAGATTGACCCAGAGCCCACCATCCAAGCGTTAATTAAACTTCTCGCAAAGAACCTTAATTTCGCTGCTACAGCGAGCATTAAACTTCAAAAAATGAATTTATATAAATTCTAAAGAAAATGATCGATTTCTTTCTATCTGCAGTCTCTTTTGAGAAAATTATGGTCGTCGCAACTCCGCGGTTGAACGATCACGCTGAACAAGTTTCTAAATATTTAACCAAACTTTTTTGATCGGGAAATGGCAGATAATCGGAGTAGGGCAGGATAATTTTGCAATAATCGTCGATCGAACGCGCCCAAGGCTGTCTAAATACGTAGACCGCGGCGGAATGATTTCGCGGCGGCGAAAGGGGGCGTGAAAAATGAATTATCCGTTGCATAATTAAGCGGATAACTTGTAGGCGCCGGATAAGAAATAGGTTATCCATTAATGAATCCAATTACGAAATTAATTAGAGCGCGGTCCACGGCACGTCGCCGTGCGATAATTTGGATTTCGCTCAAGTCACATGCAGAGTCAATAAATATGGAACCTGCGCTTAACTTACAATTACCGCCTGGTGATGGGATCAGGCTCGACACCAGTCAATTCGATAAAACTCGTTTCACTCGGTTCGATTACAATAAAGAGTAAAATATAGAAAAACCGTTCTTTGTATTATCTAGTTGTGACGTGTTTGTCGCTGGACTGTCGTCGAACCTTGTGACGAGTATAGAGATCGAGTACTTGCAAGTATTTAATTAGCACTAATAATTTTCAAGAAAAATTGTATACCAGTTATAGTCAGTGGCTCGTCCAATTTTATTCGATAATTAATATAAATACATTAATTTACAGTGGGTGTAGAAACTACTCGTACACCTTTTAAAAACGAATAACTTTTTCAAAATTGGAGAAAGGTTACGATTTGAAAACTTTTTATCTGTACCTGTAATGAAAACTTAGACGATGTATTTTGCAAATCTAAATTCATAATTCGTTCGTTATTATTATTAGACTGCGGATCTTTATGCAAAATAAAAATGTTGTGCATTAATTTTAAGGAAAGGCCACGTAAAAAGTTCTTTCATCCTTTAATAATCTTAATACGTTGAAAATAGTAAATTCATGTTTCTAAATTCTCTTAATCTTTAATCTATTTTGAATTATACCTACCCATTCTTGCCATAATTATATAAAATCCGCAGTCTAATTATTATTATAGTACGAGTACTATTCAACAATTTTGTACAGAAAAGCGTGTTTGAAAAATTGTTAATACTTGCGAGCACACTGGTCTCGTTCGCCAACGCGCTGATGGATGATTCAATGTACCTGATCCCATCGCTAATTACCGCCCATTAAGAGTCGTTTCACATGCACACACAGGTACACAAGTATTACACAACACGGTGAGAACGATCGAGCGAACAAAAGAGACCTACCAAGGATCTAGAAAATGGAAGAAATACACGAGTCAGGCAGTCGAAACCGAAATAGTTGGTCGTGATCCACGAAATTCGATTAAAACGACTGCACACAGTATTAAATACAAATTAGTTTTACACCGAAAGCTAGCATACAAATGTACAGTTGCAAGCTTTCGATTAAACATAAATGCAATTAGCTTTAAAATTGCAACCCGAAATTACATTCTATAGAATGAATGTAATCGAGACAGAATTAATGGACACGATTATCCGTTCTTTTTATTGAGAATAAAAGGAACAGGGATACTGCAACATTACTGCAATTGGGAATGGATTCGTGCAGTTTCGATTTCGACTGCCCTAATCGAATGAATTCGAACGAAACAGGCATGATCATCGTGTGAACCTGGCTCTCGGAAGAGGAACGAACAACAGTCGGACAATGCAAAACGAGAGAAAAACGGAACCGAGGGAAAAAGAACACGGATAGAACGCGAGGTAACAAACAAAAAACAAAAAAAACAAGAATAGGGTTTAGATTAGTGTGATACAAGGTACGACAAAGCAATAATTTAGTGATTGTATGATACATTTGATTAGTGAGTTAGCGTGCTAAGTTTAATGGTAAAACGTTTTGGGAACGTATATAAATATTTACTCGATAAATCGTATAGTTTTGTAGAAACGCTGGGACGACGCGCCACTTCGGAGGAGAAAAACCAAAAAGAACAAAAAAAATGAGAAAGAAAGAAAGAGTGTGTGTGTGTGAGAGAGAGAGAGAGAGAGAGAGAGAGAGAGAGAGAGAGAGAGAGAGAGAGAGAGAATGAAAGGAAAAAACCAAAAACGCTGTCTTGGGATCAATGACTTATTTGTTGCGTCGAAAATGAACGAACTGTACTTTTTTGTAAATCCATTGAAAAAGCTGATCCTCCGACGAAATGAGTTTGTTCATAATAAGGATGAACCTTTTGTAAGTGACACGATATATTGGAAGTATTCCGAAAAACGAAACACGTCCTCCTGTTCTTTGACGATTTTCATCGAGATTCCCTTCTATTCGATTCACTAATGAAATGATAAAATTTAGTGAGAATATCGTAGTACATAGCATTTAAGTGCTGCTAGTTTCATGCTCAAACACGTTACAAGCGCAAAACGCTCCTGCTCGTAGCGAAATGGACCAATGAGAGTATGATCACGTGATAAACAATTTCGCCGTCGTTTGTTTACATCAAGTCCATCCTTATCCTATTTCATTACAACACGAACTGGTGATGTTTCGTTTTAATCGTACGTGTGGATGTTCTCGTTTCCAGAATTGCAAGGGTGAGGGGTGCGCCTTATCATTTCTCAATAATTGTCTCAATAGTTTATCATTCGCGTCAAAAGATCAATTTAGACCGCTGTCTCCCTCAAAAGTCCTACTTTTACTTTTACGAGGCGTAATTTGCATTATTCGGTAGCATATAGCTGTTGCAGCTTCGTTCAAATTTGGATGCAGACGATTTTTTGTTATTGAAGGACCTGTATCATGAAATAAAAATGGTACTTACTAATTTTTTCGAATGTGGAAAACATGTAAATCAAATTCGACTAAAATATCTTGTTTTCTAGATTTTAATTATTATTCTTTTCTCCATTGAAAAACTCCATCTTTGCATTATCGAGAAAGAAGAAAGCGCATCCCGCACCCTTGCAAACCTGGAAAACAGAACAGCCCTTTAATCGACGGATCGATCGAGAATTTTGCGGAAGAAGTGCCAATAAAACCGGAGAAAAAAAGATTGTTAAGCCATGAGTTATTCACAAATAAAATTTTATAATGCACAGATACACATGCAGTCCAACGATTGCAGCAGAATGCACTGCCGTCAACGACGGGAATTGCGCAGCGTTGCATTTATATTTTTTTCCATCCAGACGATATGGGAGCATAAAAAAGGCATAAAGAAGCGAACTTCTCGATCGATGTATAAACGATCAGACTATAGAATTCCCAAGAGCGTTTCGGATCATAAAACACAAGTTACAATGGAAATCCCAAGACTGATAGAGGATATGTCGAGATGCATGCACATCTATCGCTTGAGCTCGATGCTTATCTTATTGAAATCGTTTTTGAATGTTCTGACTTACTGAATAATGTGCGCAGGAGAGAGAATGAGAGAGAGAGAGAGAGAGAGAAAACAGCGAGAAAGTGTGGACGAAGGTTCTACATTTTTCCATATTCATGGACGCATCATTGTTCTCCGCTGAACGCAATTTTTTAACACGTTGACACAAACGTACATTAAAAAGAATTCAAAAAAGAAAAAGAAGAGAAATTCATTCATGCTCGATCTTCAACGTGTTAAACGTTTTCTTCCCGGACGTTATTGGATCATGTAATTTTTTCTTTTCCAGCCGATGAGATCGTTCCGTTGTTTATATACATAAATATAAAAACACAGGAAATAGTGATCGCGAAATTCTCAATGTACCATTTTGTACATATCGAAGTTGTTGAATGTTACATATGATGTAAGAGCGGTGATTTCGTTTGAACGAAAATGAAAAGAGAACGGAAAGATTGTAAATAAATTATTTTCGAACGTGTTTAACAGCCCGGGGCGAAAATTTGTTCCTACATGCCATGAACCTAATCGACGCAGGACCTTCGTCGCAATGAAATCTTTTTCAATCTTATTATACAAACAAAAAATGTATATATATATACATATATATATAGATGATACATATATATATACATATATGTATATGTATAGACGGACCTTCGTATACAAGGAACGCAATTAGAACTGTTTTTCGTTTTTCTTTCTCCTGTTTCGTTGATTTTTCCTCCTTTCCTTTGAAGAATGTAATATAATAGAGAAAAAAAGAGGACTCAATCTACAAACACGCGTACAGACACACACACACACACAAACACACGTACACAAACACACAACCGACACTGACACGTGATATATTTTCATTGGAGCGCACCAGAAATTCCGCCAAAGCGAAAACCCAACAATTAGAAGCAGTAACGTAAACAAATGATCAATGTGTACTTATTTAAGGATGGAACAGTTTAATTGCACTACATTTGTAAACTTTATTAATTATACGTTGCAAAAAATATAAATCGTGGCTTATCATTCCTTTCATCCCTAAGACCTTCTATGCCTCGCTCAGGCATTCCTGCACTTTTTCTATAAAACAAAGAGAGTACAATAGAATAGAAAAAAAGGACGTGTCTAAATACATACGGCGTGTTACGAATTTGGTTTTTTTTCTGAAGAAAATTTTCATGGACCCCCTTTAGATCGTTTAACAATTTATTTCATGAGAGAGAGGGATCATGCTAGCCGAAGAAGACAAAGTGTGTACAAGTACAAAAGAACTACGATGATTAAAAAAGTCTCGCGGGAAAAGTCTATTTAAAAACCGTGGTCAGCCACCGACTTATAAGATCGCGAGAATTACAAATTGACTTGCAATCGAACGCAATCTTTCTGTGTTGTTACTTAATACCGTTATATATTTCAAACTATAATACAAAGTACTTAGCAGACTATCATCTAGACTGTATAATTATGCTCGCGATTGCGGTTGTGGTTGCGTTTCTTTCGGATTGCTAGGCGACGGAGGCGTTGGAGGCTTCTCGTTTTCGTTTTCCTCGGTTTTTTCTATTGATTTGTTCCATTCCCTCAAGCCCTTCGGCAAAGTAGTGTCTTCTTCGAACGATCCTGTCCCTTCTACGAACTCCTCGTAAGTGGACTTCTCAGGGAACGGTCGAGCTCCCAGCAATTCAATCATGTCGTCCCTGCTTAGGATTTCCTGTTTCAACAACCGTTCTGCCACCTGGTTCAGAAAAAACACACAATTATTTCTGCCCCGTTAGGTCAGTCGCTGGAATCCCGATTTTAGACATTTCTTGCGTAGAACGATTCCACAGGCTTTTCTTATTTCTTTCTTCGGAAACAATATTAATATGTTGAGTTATGAATAGTCTGTGGATTTTATGCGTTTATATTCAAAATTGTAGGGAAATTTTAAAAATTGAAGATGTATATACATGATTTCCCATCTATTAAAATTATTAAGGGAAGAAATAACATTCTATTCGGTTTCTACTCCTCGCAATCGATACAGACAATTTTTATTTTGCATAAATATCCGCAGTCTAGTTATGAATCATACCTTAGCCACATCATCCTTATGTTCCGTAAGCAAGTCGCGCGTTCGCTCATGCGCTTGCTCGATTAACACTCGTACTTCGCTGTCGATTAATTGTGCAGTGTGCTCAGAGTACGGTTTGTCGAATACCATATCGCCAGGCTGCGGCATTTCAAAGCTAACATTGCCAACTTTCTCGTTCATACCGTACTGAATAACTTGAGCGTACGCGCTCTGGGTAATCTGTTAAAAGTATACTTCAGTCGAAATGGCTGTATTATAAAATTAACTAGGTTCAAGAGACAGTGAAAATGTTGAGATTCTTTCAACCTACTGGAATATTACCTTCTGTAAATCATCCTTTGCTCCTGTTGTTATGCGACCGAAGAATATTTCTTCGGACACTCGTCCACCAAGGGTCATACACATTCTGTCGAACAATTGTTCCTTTGTGTAAAGATACTGTTCACGTGGTAAATACTGGGCATATCCCAAACCTTTCCCACGGGGGATTATGGAGACCTGTTTATATTCGTATTAAAAATAGTCATTGAAACCTTTTGTGAGAATATTTACGAAACAGTAAAGATAACAGCGAAACGTACTTTTAAAAGAGGATCCGCGTGCTTCAAAAACCAACCTGCTACCGCATGACCGGCCTCATGATATGCAACTGTCTTTTTCTCTTCAGGTTGCAAAACATTTGTCTTCTTCTCCATACCGGCGATTACTCTCTCAATAGCCTGTTCAAAATGTTTTAGTTGAATATTATCGTTCATGTCTCTCGCTGCTATTAAAGCCGCTTCATTGCACACATTAGCAATATCAGCTCCTAGAAAGACCTATGTATAATTCTCCGACGGTATAACAATCTCTCGATATTCCTTTAAAAAAGGATACTGTTATAAGTTTTATAGGAACTTTTAATCAATCGATTTATTCAGTGCCCCACAAATATTTTCCAGTTCTAACATTTTTTAAAAATACCCTATAAGACTTAACACTGTCCATCCCTGATCAACAGAACAACCTACGTACCAGTAAAGCCAGGTGTTAAAGAGGCCATTTTTCTAGCTAATTGAACTTTATCCGTCGTAGTTTTCAGAGGCGATAAATGTACTTTAAAGATAGAGGCACGCCCTTTAATGTCCGGAGCTGGAACGAAAATTTGTCTGTCGAATCTTCCAGGTCGTAGCAAAGCTTTATCTAAAATGTCTATCCTGTTAGTAGCTGCCAGCACAACTACGTTGGTCGTGGTATTGAATCCTGATACAGAAGAACTTGTTTCAACAGTCTGTCGAATATATTAACACGTTGAACGCTATAGATTTTGCTGTTAAGATTATTATGTACCATCCATCTCAACCAGAAGTTGATTCAACGTGTTCTCTTGCTCAGAGTGACCGCCGAAATTACGACCACCTCTTTTCCTTCCGACAGCGTCGATTTCGTCGATAAATAATATACAGGGAGCATGCTTCCGAGCCATCACAAACATGTCCCGGACTCTGGAAGGACCAACTCCGACGAACATCTCCAAAAACTCTGAACCCGACACTGTGATAAAAGGAACATTCGCTTCCCCAGCCGTAGCCTTGGCCAACAACGTTTTACCGGTACCAGGAGGGCCTATAACCGATCACATTGTTAGTATACCAGAATAAAATAAATAATTTTCATTAAAATAAAATTCATTTACCCGTCAACATTGCACCCTTAGGAATTTTAGCACCAAGGTCTATGTACTGTTGAGGATTCTTTAAAAAATTTACAAATTCCATAATTTCAATCTTTGCTTCCTCACATCCTGCGACATCCCTACACATTTTAATAAAATATATTTAAAACACAATCAACTATATCGCATAATTGCACACAACTCTTTTCTACTCTATCGTTCAATTGATGTCGCTTAAACGTTTCATATCATTTTGATTTTGTGCATCTGCTCGTACGTAATTCATTTCTGTTTTATGTTTAAACATGCTAAAAAGAATGAGTCTCAGAGTAGAAGGAAATTGTCTACAATTCTTAATCTGCATAACTTACTTAAATCGGACACCGATGTCTTTGGAATTGATTAATTTTGCAGTCGATTCCATCATCGAACCAAACAGTCCACCGCCCCTTTTACCACCACCTCTAAGAGTTTGCATTGATCTCCGCAGTATCAGTAGGAAGAATCCTACGATTGAAATATTTCTTGTTATAATTTATTAATTTAATTTTAATTTATATAAAACATGAACAAATATACCCTACCCCACATGATCACTTGTGGCAAGATTTTCAAGAGATGGTGAAACTCGAGCTCGTCTTTATAGACTACCAATAAATAATTTTGTGGCTCTATATTCAATTCTATCTGGGCATTCTCTAAATTCCTCTCGAATGTCTCGGTACTTCCAATATTAAACCACAGAGTGTCCTATAAAATAAATTCAATAAATTATGGTAAATAGTTTCGTATATATATGCAAGCTATAGACAATAATCGAATAAACTCACTGATCCATGTACAAGCTGACCAGATAACAACTTCACACGAACCCATTGTTTATTAACAACTTCTAATTTGTCTACGACTCCTTTATTTAAACACCTGTAAATATAATACATTTAATTACTATTCGTGTAAATTTGTTTTTTCGTCATGATGAATAAAAATGTGTAATTACTGCGACAAAAACTCTCTCCATGTAATTTCTTCGCCATAAGTTGTCATCTGGAAATATGTAATAACAGCTATTACAAACAATGCGCCAGCTATATACATTTGTTTCTCGTTCGGCCCATTTTGAAATGGTTGTGGCCCTCCCGGAGCCTTCATATTGAATTGAAACTTCCATTGAGCACCGAGATTATCGGTTGGCGTGGATCTAGCAGATCCGCTAGCGGATCTAGACGCTTCTGGTTTAGCGGGTCCCTTACTCGATCCCTCTTTCACTTTCTCCGCAACTTTCTCTGCAGTTTTCGGAGAGTTTTTTCCGTTACCTACAAATGCGTAAGCGTTAGATAAGATCGAGTTTATCGGTGCCACGTTTGGCAAATAAATAAGATAGCAACCTCTGAAAAACTTTTCGAATCCTTTAGGTGGTTCGTTACTTAATAACCTCCATTGTTGTTGTATCTGCTCCAACATAGTAGCCTCGTTGCTACTCTTAAATAAAGACAGGTACCTTCGTAACTGAAATAAACATGATTCGTTGCAAAATTAAATGGAAAAACTTGCTCACTGAAGAGGAGCAGAAATCTCTGCAACAATATTAATAAAACAAATAGATAGTCAAACTTTGTACAAAACGAAATTCATTACACCACTTTAGGCAATGTTTAAAAATGAGTATTAGAGTATTTTTAACTGTGATTCGAGTAAAGTGTTTTATCGTTTGAATAGAAAGAAAATGTACGGACTCGAGTATAACCTATAAAACAAGAATTAAGATCGTAATTGGAAATTATGAACAACAACAAATATATTTCGTCTATGCTAGGAAGAGGTATAGGTTAACATAGGTTACATTTGTACCTGAAGTGTGTCCGCATTTTTATGCACGAATTTCAAAATGAACTTCTCGAATTTGGAGGCCGAGCATAATAGTTGATGAGCCATTTTTTTCGGTGTTTATCGATAATCACGTAATATGATGAAATTTCGTAAATTCTATCTCTAATACCACCGCATAACACATCACCGGCTACAAGCAACCATTCTAATAAATCCCCCCAGTCTCAGTCCTCCACTTTCCGTTTCCAACGCACATGAGTACAGTGTTGGGATATTGCCCAAAATGGGTCGCGCATGCGCGCCTAAAACAGTAGCGTATCTATATTATGATAAAAAGGTAGCGGAGTACTGGTATTAGGGTGGCTCTTATTTTCTCTTGTCGAAAAATTTTTGTCAAAATTTCTTCTTCATCACCCTCCAGAGTTGTTCCAAATAATTCGAAAGCCGGAGATTCTATATATATATAGAATCGAGAATACGAATTACAGAATATCATGATAATTTTTAAAAATTTTACAGGGCGACTAAGGTACCCTATTTCACCGAGAATTTGACTTTACTGATGCTAAAATCATCGCGCTTGCGCGAGTGAATTTGGCCCGTATCACAGCACTGCATGAGTAAGATCTATAAACGATATTCCTAAGATCCCCTCTCGTTGGTCGATCCTCGTCGTGCCGATGGAATCAGCTAATGATGAAAGACCCGACGAATTTTATGTAACAATTCGTAATTTGTCCAAAATAATATAATGAACGTTGCACCGAGGGGAAAGTATTTTTGATTTTCTAAGAAAAATTATTTTTATTGTGTCACATGCTGCTCGCGACATACGATCGAAACAGAAGTGCAATAATTTAAATAATTCTATTTGTCTATAAATTTTAATAAGTCTACAACGTACAAAATATATTCTGTTTCCGCAATGAAAATTAATATACACGTTTACTCGATATAAAATTAGAATAATCAGACGTATTTGTACAATTACAACGAATGCAGAGAATAATTAATTGCTATGGGCGAGTACATTCTTCTTGTATTCGTTCGTACAGGCAGGTTCATTAACTCTGTGCACTTAAAATATTTTCCTGCTACTCGAAGCAGTCGAGAAAATGAAGCAGCTGGAATTTTACGATTTCGAGAAGCGGATAATAAGATAGCGATAGTTTCGTCGTAAATGTATAAAAGGGAATTCCACGATCAACTGCCTGTTCAATGATTATATTATTGTGACAGAGCGGTTGTTCATTAGTTACTAACATTGCTTATAATGTACAGAGTTAACGATCGACTCCGTATACAGTACACGAGAAAGAATATTAATCATTCTTAATCGTACGATCGGAACTGCTGTGCTAACTCTCTGTTTGCGAGTAATTCGAGTTCTCCTCGATGCTTATGGAACAGGGAACGTAGTCTTGTACAGACGCCTGAAAAAGAAAAAGAAATAAAACAGTGACAACATCAATATTAATTGAAGAAATAAAGAACTAGAAATTCATACAGAGTTAACAATAATTTGTCGTCCCTCTTCTAAATTCAGTCCATCCATGTCGTCCGCTGTTAATATTATCACAGAATCCTCAGCTATGCTATTCTCATCTATGTAAGTTATAGGAATCTCTGAAGACACCTACAGTTCAAATATTCCTTAATACATGTACAATAAATTTAAAATAGGTAATCGTTTAGTACCTCGCAGTACGAAAAATCAGATCCCTCCTGGCTCTTCACTGTCGCATTCTGTTTCGAGTTTGTTATCCGTTGTTTTCTGGAGTTCAGCAAACGGTCGGATTTCTTGCCGTCCTGTTGGAGTCGTCTCCATATCGTCGTTTTAGGAATTCGATAAGTCATAGACGCAGCCGCTTGCGACATTTTCCCTCCTTTACAGGCCGCAACAGCTTCCTCCAAACGGGATCTCTTCAACTCTTCATTCTCCGTTTTGCGCTTCTTCCAAAACGACATCGGTAGCTTTCCCTCGTCCACTAAGCGAGCTTTGTCTCTGAATAGAGTGGTCTTCGGAATCTGAGAATACGATTGAAAATGAAGATTATCTGAGACATTATTAAATCATTATATAAGAAAATTGCATTGTATAGAATGGAAATAGCTCTAGTGCGAAGGGTTAATATAATTTTTCTCTTGCGCAAGCATTATTTGTCTCACTTTGAATTCAAGTGCAACTTTAGTCAGCTTCTCGCCCCTTTCCAAAGCTTTCAGCGCAGCTTCCCGCCTGTCAACGCCGTAAGTCATCTTCATTTCGGAGCGCAGAATCTTATACCCTTCCTTCTGAATTCTTCTCCATAGAACAGTCTTGGGTATACTGAACATCTCCGATGCGTGTTGCAAACTGGATCCACCTGTCGACAAAACAAACTGAACGATATGGAAATACGTTTGCTTTCGTAGCATTGTAATACCTGATAACTAGACAGATCTTTACACAAAATAAAAATTGTCTGCATTAATCGCAAGAAGTAGTAGCTGTATTAAAGTTTCTTTCTTTCGAGTTCAAAATAATTGAACATTCTTAAATTCGTTTAATGTGTTTAATATTTGAAATAGCATCGACTCATTTTTGCCATAAATGCATAAAATCTCCAATCTACTGACAACAAAGGTAGTGATATGTCGCAATAGATACCAACCAACCACAGCATTTATGGCAGCCTTCATACACTCTGCAGGATATTCATTTCTTGTGGCAGTTAAATGTACACCTAGCGCCTTCGCACGCATGTACAACGTCGAACGTGGTACGTTATGCTTAGTTGAAGCTTCTATTAACGTTTGTCCTGATTTTAAGCCGTCAATAGCAGATGCTAACATGTCGTCGCTGTACTCTCTTTTTATTGTATCCCGTCTGCGTTTCTTTTTTTTACTCAACGTCGAATTCTCTGCGAACCTCTGCTCTTGCTGATCTTCTAAATCTTCGTATCCGTATTGCAATGCGTTCATAACATTCTCATCTGATTCATTGATAACAGTCATTGGCTCTTCGCTGTTATCGTTGTAGTCTTTAGCACTCACAGTTGAGTGAATCTCGTTTAGTCCATTAATCTGTAATCAATACTGGCTATTAATAATCAGTTAACGGAATGAACTCGTTTCCAGGATTCAAAGATGCAAAGATGAGGTTTTTTAGTACACAAAAGCGGTAGATAAAAGATCAAACATCCTATTCTTACATTTACGAGGTGTAATATGCATTATTGGGAAGTATACAGAAGAATAATGCAAATTACGCCTCGTAAACATAAAAATAGGACTTTTGGGGGCGACTGCAACCTAGATTGATCTTTTATCTAGCATTTTGCACTACTGAGAAGCTCCATCTTTGCATTATTGCAAATCCTGCATCCTTGCAATTCTGGAAGCGAGACTACTCCC
This sequence comes from Lasioglossum figueresi, assembly GCA_028455805.1. Classification (NCBI taxonomy): domain Eukaryota; kingdom Metazoa; phylum Arthropoda; class Insecta; order Hymenoptera; family Halictidae; genus Lasioglossum; species Lasioglossum figueresi. The sequence continues at coordinate 13,821,607 of CM052193.1, read as the reverse complement.
TTAAGATGAGTTGAATTGTTCGAAAGATAAATTAAGGAAAAACCTCGATAAGACCACATATTTTCAAGGATCGCGCAGCTTCCAGTAAACTGCTAATATTCTCCACTGCTACCCTCACTTCTCCATGATAAATAAATTCAATAATACACTTGATATCTTGTGCTGATATATCGCTTAATATTATTGTCGGATGATCCTCGTTTACTTGACTCAAAACATCCTACAGAAATATACAAACAATGTTGAGATACATGTTCCGTTTAAATCAGAATTTCGTAATAATTAAATATTTCTGAGTGATCAATTTCTTAATTGTGCTCCAAACAAATTGATTATCGTAAATGAAATTTAATTTAAACGCGCGTGTCGGAGCGCACAGAATTTGTAATCGATTTATTACGCTGTCGAATTAACAATGATCATTTAAAAATTGCAAAGGGAATCGATGTTCCGCAGTTTATCAGGGCGTAAAAATTGGAAAAGTTGTTTACTCGAAACAAAGTGCTACAAGCGCAGAGGACTATGCGATGGGCATGAATGCGTTCTCCAGCAGCTGCCAGTATTACATCCACCATGCAATCCTCCTCCAAAAGTTGTCTAACTACATCGGATAAATGACTGTGGTAATCATTCCATTTGAAACAATAGCTCTGATTAATTTCATGTTGAGCAACAACTTCAGACATGCTGTTTCAGTTTCGTTTCCTTTTCCAATTTTCAACAATGCGTATATACACAACCGGAATTTGGAACGGGACTGAATTCTTCGTGACCTAGATGGGACACCTCGTTGCTGAAACGTTGCACTGTACAGAAATTCAGACTTCACTGGACTGGATTCACTGGACAGATTTCCCAGACATTTCGCAACAATATTTTCTGTTCTTTGTGAATACTCTACTTACTTTACTAACGTTATTTCTCTCATAAACTGCAATCACAAATTATATGTAAATAATTGCTTACCAATTGAAAACTCTGTTGGACAAGTATAGGGAAGATTCTTCTCTGTAACTTGATTGGTTCTTCGGACAGTACTTTTGACGTCGTCTGGTTGATAGGAACGCGGGAAATTTAAATCTAGTTCGCAGCGATATCTAATAATTACAAGTCTATTTATTTTAATTTAGTAGTATCTCTGTAATGGATAGACTGCGGATCTTTATGCAAAATAAAAATGTTTTGCAACAATTGTGGGCAGCGAGAGTTAAATAAAAATTTATTTCATCGCTTAATAGACCTTTTACATTGAAAACATTATAACAATATTCTTAGATTTTTAAAATCTTTTACTGTTTTATATTTCACCCAACTAATTTCTTGATAAATGCATCAAAATCTGCAGTCTAATAATCGATATTTTAAAATATATTTTCTACAGGTATCATTTTACATATTGTAACTTTTCAATCTTGTAAAATTATATAAATACTTCGAAAATCAATGTATATGTACGTCGGAAAATTATATCAAAAATCAGTTTTCAAGAACAGCTGGAGTTTCGCTTCTACAAAAATGTTGCATACCCCATGATTTGGTGGATTCTTTCTATGAATTTGTACGTTCGTGTCCTTTCACCGCTTTAGATTTTTGTGATTGGAATACTCTTACCAACTCTTACTCTTGATGCTCTTGATCTTTCCATTCCACCTTCACACGAGAAAATGGTTAGTTGTTTTACAGATTAATTAATAAACAATTATACATATTTAATTATAGTTTTCTATCGATCGTATTTATTGTTAATAAAATTGTTAATGCTTTCAGCGCAAGGGTTCGATCATTTGTTACTAATTTATAAAGCCATTTTGCAAATTACTAAAGTAATTCCGACGTTTCAATCTACATTTAGATCACCTTCAAGGGTTACTAGAGTTACGTCTGTGAACAATTTTTATATTAAAACATTTTAAATTTTATATTAAATTATGGTTGGTTTAGCACGAGCTCGTGAAATACATGTAACAGCATAACCTCGATGACGTTGGGACATCGTTAACGAATACTTAAATTGATTTAAAGTGCACTTGATTTTGTAAACGTTAATCACACTATACCGCTGATGAATTCATTTTTTCCGTAATATATAATGTGCTTTGTGGTAACGAAGTCGACGTGCTTGCCAGTGTTTTGTGGTTATGTTAATGCGACCGAAACGTAAATAGATTGTTGTATTTCAGAAACCCTTAATGTTACACGGGCACGAACGTGCTATAACAAAAATCAAATACAACAGAGAAGGAGATTTGTTGTTCTCATCAAGTAAGGACAAAAAGCCAAATGTTTGGTACTCTTTGAATGGAGAACGTCTTGGAACTTTCAATGGTCACAATGGTTCAGTATGGTGCATCGATGTCAATTGGGACACGACTAGATTTATATCTGGCAGTGGTGACAACACATTGAGGGTTTGGGACTGTCAAACCGGTTAGTATATCATTATCAACGTTGAAATAAAAATAATGTAGTATTTTCTCGATAATTGTCCAAAACACAGGTTCGGCCAGAGACAAGTTTCCTGGCAAGAATTCGAAAGGATTGCTTCGAATTTGCATTATTCGACAGCGGAATTTGCATTACGCTAATGTAGCTATTTTCATAAAGCTGTGATGGCTAAATGCTGCCCAATAATGCAAATTATGCTCTGTAAACATAAAAATAGGACTTTCGAGGGCAACTGCAGCCTAGATTGATCTTTTATCCAATGCTTTTGACTACTGAAAAACCCCATCTTTGCATTGTTGAGAAATGAGAAATGGAAACGATTCTACCCCCTTAAAGGCCAGACATTTGGGACACTTATCGAGAAAACACTGTAGCAGGTTTCCACTCCATTTTGTAACCCATTTTCAGGCAAGGAAATCGGTCAACTCCACACAAACAGTTCGGTAAGGACATGTAACTTCAGTTATTCGTCAGATCTTGCCGTCTACTCTACAGACAAAGCTCTGGGACACCAGTGCGAGATGTTCATCATAGACATCAGAAATGTCGATGGAGCCTTGTCACAAGAAGATGCTATTTCTAGAATTTCTGTTAACGGTCCAAGAATTTCTTCTATCTTATGGGGTGCTTTAGATGAAACAATTATCACTGGCCACGAAGATGGTGAAATCACTCTTTGGGATGTGAGAGTAAGTCTGACCAAATGTTTTTTATACCAGTTTCCACAGTCTACTAATCAGTACACTTTATTTTTGTAGACAAGGAAGAAGCTGAACAGCGTTATGAGTCACAAGTCCCAAATCAACGATATGCAGTTCAACAAAGACGGCACTATGTTTGTCACTGCATCGAAGGATAACACAGCGAAACTGTTCGATAGTGAATCGTTGATGTTATTAAAGACATATAAAACAGAGAGGCCCGTTAACTCTGCCACAATTTCTCCTATTTTCGATCATGTATGTTCTCGATCACGATACTTGTAGAGATTATATTTTTGATCATTCATGGGAGCTGTTTTTCGCAGGTGGTTCTTGGAGGTGGTCAAGACGCCATGGACGTAACAACAACGTCCACTCGTCAAGGAAAATTCGATTCCCGATTTTACCATTTAGTATTCGAAGAAGAATTCGCGCGTTTGAAGGGTCATTTCGGTCCGATCAATTCTCTTGCGTTCCATCCGAATGGTCGCAGCTTTTCAACAGGCGGAGAAGATGGTTACGTCCGTATTAACACATTTGATCAATCGTACTTCGACTTCCATTTTGAATACTAATTTTGGAGAAGTGAAACAATAAATATGTATCAAACAAAGACTCCATTGAAATTATTCCATTCCATTCCATTCGACAACGTACATCTCAATAAAAGCACACGTGGGCATTTTACATAAATTTATTTTATCAACTTACAAAAGAATATTCATACATATATCACGGAAACTTATTATGTTTATGCACGAGGTAGTACTGAGGAGAACATATTTAAGACACAAGAGCAAACTTTATTAAATATAACCTATAACAAACCTATTTTAATTCAATGACTCTGTACAAAAATATTACATCTTATAACTGAATTTGATCCTTAGCAAGTATTGTATTTTCACCTGAGCAACATCGTATACAATGTATTCATTGTACAATAAGGCTGATTGCTTGGGCAGTTTCGTGGTCACGGCTGTACCCAATGGAATCTCAACGCCGTCCTTAGTCTTATGCGAGGTTTCGGGATTAGGTTGCGTTTTACCGCGACCAAACGTGGAATGTTTACCGCTCGGTAATTTCTCTATAAAATCAGCTGCATATCTCTCGTACATGTTACCCAAAGCCACCTCGCAAAGCAGTAGCAGACCAGTGGAATTCTCGCTGTTCGTGCAACAATAGTTTGCAGACTTGGACACCATATCCGCGAAGTATATACCTTTACCAAACATGTAACCGGTCACAGGTGCCTCCGGAGGAGCTTTCCTCAATCCCTGAGAAAGTATACCAGCGTAATTCGTCGATCTGGAACCGTGCCACAGCAGTTTTCTGTTCGACAATTTCTTGAACGGTTTGAATCTGCTATCTTCTCCTGATCTCTTAACAACAAACACATCCTCGATCTCAAGTTCATACTGCTTGTGAGTGGCAGCATGAGTATTTTGAATGTATTTCTCGATGAGCTTGTATTCCTTGCTCTCCTTGTCCAACACTTTAATATCCGCGTTCAACTGCTTATAGTGAGCGTCGAGCGGATTCTCGGATGACGTCACCTTGGTGTGCAGCAGTGAATAAGCAATCTCCATCTCCAGCAACGCGTCCAGCATCTCGCATTTCGTGTGAATCGCTTCGACAGTATCTAAAATCTTCGGACCGGAGACCCCGAAGTTGTGAGGTATCAAATTATAAAATTTATTCGAAGCATCTGTCAACATGATTCGTTCAACGTTCTCGTTCTTCAGCAGCTTTTGCATGTCCGTCAACACAGAGTACGCTTTCTGTATTTGTTTCTTGGTGATCTTCCCGAGTGGCATCTTATCCACGTCGATCTCGAACTCTGCTAAAACTTTCTTCATGCTCTGCTCGTCGAACAGCATTCTGATCAAGTCTTGAACCGGTTTCTCTAGCTCGCTCTTGATATCAGATTCTAATAACTGCGCGGTAACCTCCTCGCCGTGGTCGATGTCCACTGGGTACATCTTTTGAGGCACTTTCACGAAGTAATCTCTCTGAGACCAAACGTTTCCGGTTCTTTCTTCATACAAGGTTTCAAATTGTTTTATACAATTCTCTACAGCTAGACTCTCCACTTTCGAACTACCGATCGTTGTGCCTATTCTGCCCCAGCTTCTGAACAGCCAATACTTCTTCTGTTTATCGTGCTCTAGAATCTGCAATTTGTAATAACTGTTCTTTTGAGACTGTATGTCCGTGTGCACGAGTGTTACAGTGTAATTGTTCTTGCCAATCTTGTACACGTGAGCCACGTCCTGCAGCTCACTGTCTGGATCAACCGTTCCACCATGTTTCAATTGTAGTTTCATCTTTCCAGATCCTGATTTCTCGAAACTACTTTTAGCTTTGCTCTTCGCTGCAGATTTCTCTGCTATCACGTTTACTCTGCTGGATAAATCGCCACCCCAAGTCGAAATAGTCTTCTTCTTAATCAACGAAATTGCAGGTTTCGTATACTCTTTAGCTTCATCAAAGAAATCTTCAGTGATCACTTGAATATTCAGACTCTCTGCTTCCGTCATCCTTGCACTCATTTTGTCGATCTCCTTCTGAGTCGATATCACCGCAGCAATATTCTCGTGAAGCTTTGAGGAAACCTCTCCTCCTAAATGAATGATTTCTTTCTTCAAATCGTTCTTGTCTTTCTTCGTACGACCTATGATGAAGAACTGCATGTGCTTCAACGGCTTTGGCTTCGCTTGAACTTTCGGTCCGGAGTCGACTTCATCTTCTTTCTTCACTAAAGTTGATGTTGACGGGGCAGTCACTTTTATCAGTCTTCTTTTCACTTTGCATTCCAATGATTCACTGTGGAATTTAACCAGTCATTATTTCATCATCTTATATGTTATAAATAGACGTTCTGCATTGATTATGGGAAGCAGAAATAAAATAAAAATTGATTTCATCCCTCAATGACTGTTACATTAAAAACAACATTATGGTATTCTAAGATTTTTCTAATCCTTCACTGTTTCATATTTCATTCAATCAATTTCTTCATAAATGCATGAACATCTACAGTCTAGTTATAAATTAATGCCACTAAAGATTGATGTACGGTCAGTAAAAGATTAACGCTAAACAGACTACTTACAGATTAGGATATTCTTGTTTCACATTGGATGGTATCGAGATCTTCTTCCTTTTAGGATCTTGAGTTACATGTTCGCATTTCGTCCATTCGCTTATGTCTCCTGAGCATTTATATCCAATGCCCGATGTGTACACAAGTTGCCCGCTGCATTTCGAGCATGGCTTCAGAACTCCAAAGCAAAATGCATCGCTCAATCGGTCCAGTATCTATAAAAAGATTAATGATCATTGAAATGTTTCTCTAAAATTGTAGAAAATTCATTACTTACAGCTGTAATTCCTTCCGGAATCTGTTGCTCATTCATCTCCAATATAGAAATTAGATCATTTTTTTTTATTGGAGATAGCATATCCCTAATTTTAAATAACTCTTCATTCTGCGTCTTCATTTCATTCTGTTCGTCCACATCTTCTAGTTCTTGTTTCATTTTTTTCACTGGTACAACTCTGCTCTCTTCAAGCTTTGATAAATCTGACTTCACTTTTTTCTGATCTTCTTTGGAGAGATCACTGAAGCCAGGCAACACATCGCCACCTTCGTGAAACTCTAACTCTTGTCTTATTTTCACAAAGCATTCGAAATGATACCACCTGTCAATGCCACCGTATTTCCTGCCATGTTCACTTTCAAAGTCTTTCTTCGACACCCTTATCTCGCTCTGCACTATCTTCTCTTCGCAGCCTATGCAAGTTGCCCTACTAGATTTCGAATATTGAATGGAAAAGTCTTTAGCGACGCCAGCGCTTTTTGCAGCGGAGACTCGTTTCCTCCCTCTTCCGGTAGGTGCAGGAAGTAAACCTGCTTCCTCTGTTTTAAGGACAAATAATGTTTTGTTAGCTAATGTCACAAGAAAAACATTCTTTCGCATCAATGCACCACCGATGGTACACATTAAACTATCCATCCAAAGTATTGGATGATTGCATAAGTTCGTGGCTGATTTGAAAATAAAATTCAATGGTTGAATTTTAAAGAGTACAACTTTATTAATCAATTACATAGTGACCATTCTTTTCTACAATTAGAAAAGTATGGTGACTATACAATAATTTCTTTTTCATCTATGAAAATCGGGCACAAACTTATCTAAACATCTGATACATAAGTTTGCTTAACTGTCGAGCAGAAACAACTCGCCACAGAACGTGTTAACGAACGCAAACTGTTATTTTATAAAGGGTAAATTTGGTCATTGGAAAAAGGTGGAGTTCGCTATAGTAATTCCAATTGTTTCTTGCGAATATCTAAAAAACTAAGGCTATAAGCTTGACAACATATTTCAAAATCATGGAAATCTGTGAGGAAGCTCGTTTTCTAGATAATTACTCTAAATACAAATATCAAAGAACAAACCAATCTTCTTTTTAACATCTTGTTGATCCTCCCAACGAATATTATCGAAGTTAGCTATGTCTGCTACAGATTTAGGTCTCTGCTTTACAAAGAAGCACACAGCGTGATACCATTTCGGTACCTTCCCATCGTGAATAGGACTCTAAAAATTAAATAATTTTAGTCAATGTCTTCGTACAAGACATTCTAATAGCTCCAAATAAATAATCAAAATGAAAGCAAAGAACGAGTATATACATAACGAAATAACTAATTAAATAAAAAGAATTAAGTTGTTCTCGTACAAGGCAAAATAGTTTCAAATAAATAATGAAAAAATAAGGGATGAGTATACATAACGAAGTAGATAATGAAATAAAAATTGATAATCAAGATTCACGTATACAATGGAAACAAAGGTACAGACCGTGTAATTAGATGAATAAACAATGCTAAAAAACAAGTACGCGTAACCTAATAAACAAGATGGTTTCGCAGTATTTATTCCGACGTTCCATATAAAAAATGTTAACCTTTAGTTACTCGCACTTCACTTTCTACAAAACTGTTTACATGGAACTTTATACGACTCCGACATAAATAAATTTTTATTGAATCAAATAACTACTTCAATAGAAAGTAGATGTAGTTGACACCTTCATTTATGCTTGAAATACTAAAAATTGAAGTTTTAAGACTGTAAGTATCGTATGCGAGTAATTAAAAGTTAAATAACGATTGACAAAGAGCTTATTGCGTATTTAAAATGCTGTTGTCGGCGTCGGTCATGGTATTTTACTTGGATAAAGATCTGGAGAATGTTTCATAATGCTTACCTGTACGACGACAGCAAGCCTCAGCGTTTCCTTTTCGATGGATTTCTTGCAATTTTGACACGAGGCACGCGAGCTTTTCGCATAATCAACGCAATACGGTAAATCGGAATCCATCGTTCTGAAACAGTCTTGCGTCGGTGAAACTCAGCTTTGAAATGAAACCCCCGGAAGCGACACGCTCGCAACCGTAGAAATGCAATGGTGCAGTGCGATTACCCGCCAAACCTCCAAACATTCTTTCTTTGATATATGCACATAAACGAATCAATTACAATAGAATAATAATAAACTTCGTTACAATAAAATACAATTTTAATTTTAAACAAACGTAGTTCTCTAGGTCGTCAAAATATTATGCAAAAAGTAAATGGTTTGACGAAATTTCGCGGACCGACCAATGGACGCAGATGTTTTCACCGGAAGTGAATTTTAATTTCAAGTAAATTTGGAATTTCCTTCATCGCACCTTTTTATTCATATTTTTTAGTAAGAATGATAATGATGATGGTGGATACGAATGATGATAATAATAACAACTAGAATGGCAATAGTAATTACAATATGAAAAGATAATAGCCGTGCAGCTCTTTGTTCTCTTATTGGAACATCATACTTTGTCTGATAGAAAAAGTATTTGAGAAAAATTATAGTAATTAATAAAGTAATTAATCATTATCTAATATTTGTCATTAAAAAGAAGTAAACATAAGACAGACAAAATATAATAACAGTAATAATGGCTGTATGAGCGCAATTGTTAATAATTTAAGTTCTTAGACTAACATTGACTAAAATCGTAATTTCAATATAAAAACTACTTTCTGTACAGATATGTATATATAAAAATATGTTTTTTAATAATATAAGTTATAATTGATATCTTTGGCATCTTTGAGAGAGGATCCGACATTTCGTTGTTCCACAAATAAATCGCACAGTGACGTACAATGTTGGTACACTTTATTTTAATAATCATATAATATTGTACAAATTATTACAGTAAACTATATATTTCTGTAATTACGTTTATGAATGTTTCTCTGTTTTACCAACATGGCTTGCCATGAAAGTTTGCTGGCAAGTAGTATAATTAAATAATACAGCCGTACAGTGCAAAAACGCACTATGTTTTATATTTCCTTTATCGAATGTGGTACTTATTTTTTTCCCCTCTAAAATTATGGGTCTACAATAAACGTACAAAACTTATCGAGAACGAATCGAAAATTATTAAATTAAACCTGTTTTACTTTTTCTTTTCAACTATCTACATATTGGTATAAGCCTATTATCAATCCAGAGTGTATATAAGAAGATCAAGTTTAGCCATATCACTTCTTATATATACCACGCTCTATCGCTATACTAGAAATAGTTTTACATATTTATATATATAATATTTTTTGTTGGATATTATATATATACATATATAAATATGTATATACGTGTCGCGATGTGTGTTTAATAATGCTCCATGATAAATTTCATTGTTTTCATTCCTGTTCCTTTTTTTTCCTCTTTCTTTAACAGAAAAAAACTGTATACACATTATGTGTGCCATCCTATTTTATTGATATAATCGTTTATATTATATTCTATATTAATGTACATTTTTGTTCTTATAAAAGCGCAAAAATAAAACTGAATGCTTTTATTACAATACTTGCCATCGAAGGTTGTAACTTATAGAAATAGATACAATGTACAACTCGAAAGGTCTTTGATATTATAACTTATTCTCGTACACGTAACTTTCACGAAATGTTTACAAATTAAGCAGCGACTTTGTCGCGAGTCCCACGAGTTCATCGCTTCGAATAGGGGAGGGAGAAGAGAAAAAATACGATGGCGAAATTCGAGAGAAAAAAAAAGTATATAAGTGTACACATGATAGAAAAAGATTGCAGTAGCGGTATTGTTACAATACCAAATGTGTATACCGCGCGGGACAGTCTAGGGCACTCTGGTTAATTAGTACAATTTGTTATCTCGTATATCGTTCAGAAATTGCTCTCCGCAATATGTTGCGTCGATTTTATCGATTATGTAAGAGTAAGGACAATGTTCTTCTTTTTTTCATCGTTTCATTGCCCTATACGCAATCGTATTTAGCGTTAATAACAAAATATAATTAATTCAAATATATTTATCTTAGAAAATGAATTTTATATTATAGTGAATTTTCTATTTAAAGAGTGATTCGCAGTATGACATGTGAGTGTCGCGTAGAATGTAAATCCACTTAGTATTTATAAGGTTCATTTCTTTTCTCTTTTTTTTTTGTTTGTTTTGTTTCTTATAGGCGTGTGTTTATAGGTCAGGAGAGTATGCACCTCTAGGATTAACCAAGGAATTAGACTGAAGGCCACCCTTTAATATTTTTTACAGTCTATTTTATGTATGTCCGATAACAACAATAAAAATTCTTAAATAAATATATCGGTATAATCATTGATGGAATATTATTACGCAATCAACTAGTTTGTTTTCTTTTCTTTCTTTTTTTTTTGTTTCAGCCAAGAGTTGTAGTTTTCTTTTCATTTTTTTACGTGTGTGTGTGTGTGTGTGTTCCTTTTTTTCGTTTTGTTTGTTTGTTTTTAATTGCGTCTTAAGCAATAATATGCATACACATGTACACGGCACGTCAGTCACTGTGTATTACAATGACCGGTATGGAGTACCACAAAATTGTTACGTGAAATTCAGTAAGACAAGACACATGTATCACTCTGCTGATCATTGCTATTTTCCTCTGCCTTGAGATGCACCCGACCTGGTTGTAGGTTTTGCCGGTTGTGGAATAATTGTAATCTCGTCATTGATCTTCAATGGTTTCAGAAGGGAATCATTGGATCTGGACGATGGAGATGAAGGTGTGTTCTTCTTATCCATTACTCTCTTAGCTACGACGCTATGTGCCGAATAAACATGGTTCTCGAACTGCTTATACATTCCAAACGTGGCAGTGCAAACTGTACATTTATAAGATAGATGCGCAGGTTTTAATGTCATTCCGTGATCTCGCGCGACATGATTTAGTAATTTCCACTGATATACCTAAAAACAAAAGCAGGATTCACAGCACTCAAGTGTTATGTCGTTCTAGCCACACCTAATCTCTGGCATACACAATCGCAAAACTATTATTATTAAAGGGATCGAACTTACCCTGCCACAGGCGGGACAACGACCCGCATCCTTTCCTTTATTTGCTGCTTCCTGCATACTCGATGTAACCAATCCGTGCGACCCAAGTAAGTGTCTTTCTAGACCCTGTGGTAATTAGATACGATATATAAATCATTTCACAGGGAAACAGTTTCGATCACCAACAGGCTATTGTTATATATTACTAGACTGTGGAAGTTTATGAAATTTGCAAGTTTTAAGAAGGAAGAACCAAATAAAATATTATTTTCAGTGGTAATAGCCTTTGTAGATTTGAAATATATCCAAATTCCACTAAATTCTGTCGGAGGATATATTCTGGCATTTTTTGGAAATTTTCAGAAGCCATAAATGCATAAAGATCCGTAGTCTATATATTATTATATTATATAGATCTCTACACTCTAGACGCAAATGTTAAATTTCGAAAAATTGAATTTTTAACTTTAAAGTTCGCGAAGCACTAAAAGCGACTAATTTACATTATTTTCCAAAAATAACGAGAACATGTCACGTGCGCCATTTTAACGCGTCCGTAAACCCAGTGTTAAGGATTTACCCTGGTCCAATTTTCTCGGACATTTTTCAATTTAAGATTTGATTGCAATATATGTTAATCATAATGGTGTATGTGTATACCTGATCTGTGAAAAATCGGAACTGACACTTTTGGCAATTCAGAGGAGGTCTGTTGTAAATCATCTTTGGATGTATTTTTACTTTGTGGATCCATTGCATGTGATTACGTAGTTGCTCTAAATCCTGAAAAAGGACGCATACGTTTACATAATATATTTTTTAATGCGATAATAAACGATTAAAAATTCAATCTGCAACAGATCACTACGATTTACCTTAATATAACCATCGCAAATCTCGCATATAACAAATGTAGTCTTCCCCCCTGACTTCGATGAAGTACCAGAACCAGGAATAGAAGACTGAGATGTTGTACGTGGTAGTGGTGTTATAGATATACTTGGTTGACTTAACAACTTCGCTGTAGGATTTTTAGGACTGGACGTTGTGTTCTGGAAAATATAAAACACAGTATTTATTTAAAACGCAATTGTACAGAAGAGATCTGTTTGTATGAGAATATTAAAGTATACAAATTAGTCTCCACTTAAAATTCTATGTAATATAAATCGAAATTTTTGTCTACCTTTACACAACTTGTTATTGACACAAAACATTGTTCGTTTCAATTTTTTCAAAGTAAATGTTTGTAAATGTTCTATAGTGTTCAATTTTCGAATGTATCGATAATCTCATAATGTGAACGTACGAATCGGTTCCTTTCAAACATTGTTAAGAGTGATAGTGTAAAATGGTTGTAAGGAAAATATGTTTATAATTGTAAATTGCCATTCAACTGTTCACGAGACAAAAATATATTGGTGAAACCAACAACAGCGTAACTAGTTGCATTGCACACTAATGACATGTAGCCATGATCTCAAAAGTATTTGTTAAGTCCTAGAAGCAATTATATGTAGCTGTAATTATTGAGGATTCAAAGAGATTTGTTATAAAAGCCTTTGCACCTGCAGAAAACACATCATCCATGCGATCACAAAGTTTACAAAATCAATGTAACCATCCTTGGTAGTTTTCCAACATTTATTTACCTGTGATGACGACAACCTAGAGAGAGAGTCGATTACGTTGGGTACAAGTGCAATGGGTGTGGGTTGACCGGAACTGCCGCCGCTACTGCTACTCACTCCCGAGACAGCCGACATGACAGTCCCAGAGCCACCCACCACCTGCCACCACCCATATATTTTTTTACTAAGTCTTAGACTTTGTTTTTATTTTCTGAAACTGTATCTCTTACGTGTACTCTCGTCAAGATAGAGCATGACGATTCAAAGGTAGACATTACTGCACACAAATCGCAAGCCAACCGTACAAAAAATGAAACTACTCTGAGACGATCTACTCGATTACTTATCAAGATACAGTAATATATCATTATTCAATTCTTACGAATATTAAAGAAACATTAAAGCATAGGTACACTATGCATATCATATGTGTGCTGTTACAACTAAAATACATCTTAAGGGCATGACTTTACAAAATTATCATTGCCCATGCAAGAACTATGACGCTACTGCGAAAATAATTTGATCCTTTGCTTCTATGTTTGATAAAAGTGACGTGAGGAAGAAATTTTACCTGGAATATCTGATTACTACCAAATTGGTATGAAGTAGGTACCAATAGACCAGAAGAGGTTGGACGATACATCATCCCTGCAACGTTATCTGAAACATGAAGTACCCATTGTAGTTAATGTTGATACCGAATTAACACTATGTTTACAGACGTCAAATAGTCACTTCCAGCGTTCTGTAAATCTAGTGTTGAAAACGTATAAAGTTACCTTGCCGCATTTGTGTTCCACCGGGTCGCAGTGTCTTCATGTCTGAGTATCTGGGCTGCATAGGTGGCCGTCCTCTTCCGCGACCCGTCCCGATCGGAGCAGGAAGTAGTTTTGGTAGAAGTGGTTGCGGTCCTTTGCCACCCATTGCCATGGCAGCAAGTGCACTGGGATTAGTGGGTCCGACTGGTCTTGCTCGGTTCAATCTTGGGATCTTTGCTGGTGGTTCCCAGTCCGCAGCTGGCTCCAAATTCTTCTCTGGTCTGAATTTCTTCGTGCAGGCAAGTATGTGCCGAGTCAGCTTACCCTTCTGGTTGTCTTCGAACGGACAATTAGGGCATTGATGGAAGGCCGGACCACGCTCCAGCCTTCCACGAGTATTATGTTCCGCCTCCATGTGAAACAATATATCGTGAGGACTACGCACCTCGATCGGGCAGAAGTTACATTTATAAACGTAATTGCGCATATGCGGGGTCTCTAAATGATGCTGCATGACTAAGGTCGATTCTGTTTTAAAACTACAGAACTCGCATTTTTTCAGTTCTAAGTGGAATGGTTCGTTATTTTCTTTACTAAATTCTAGGTTCTTGATGAGTGAATTTATAGCTATTTGAGTCTCTGCGGATGTGCTACCTTTGCCCTGTTTACGCTTTTGAGTCCGTAAAAGATCTGTTTGCACGTATTCCTGAACAAGATTCACTCCGATCTGCATGAAAAATTTGCCCAGTGGTAAGTCAAAGTATGTCAGTACTTTATTTCTATCGTCTTGCTTGACGACGTCCGGTTTATCGCCTATATTACTAAATCCAGATTCGGTTAGGTCTACCGAATTATCACCCCCTTTAATATCCTCTATATCCTTTTTGCTTTTCGAGCTACCTTCACCCTCGCTCTCGTCACCCTTGTCTTTCATTTTTTGACTTATGTCCGATGAGTCTTCGTTGCCCTCCTCCCCTTTAATTTCGTCACTCTTCTGGCTTTGCTCTTCCTTCTCCTTCTCTTCCAAGCAATGTTCTAGTTTTGTGACGAAATCTTTCAATGGTTTCAAAGGTGGCTTTTCATATACATACGGTACTATAAAAGACGGTGCTTCAACGACGAACATGTCGTCGGTCAATGTGGGTAATATAGGAGGAACCGTGGGTGTTACCGTGGTCATACTGCTAGTCTTGGGACTTAATTGTGCAGATTTCGGCGTCATGGGTACCGGTGTAATGGTTGTTCTCATGTTAGGATACATTGTTTGCGTTGTACCCATGCCCATGGGAACAACCGAAAAAGAACTAGAACTGGAGACCGAGTGGTGAGGCTTACCGCTACTCACAGGAACACCACCACGCCCAGAAAGAATAGAATTTGTGTCTATAATAACTAAAGTGGGTTCTTTCTTCCCCCCTTTTACCGATTTACTACCAGCTGCAATCTCCACCAAACGTTTAGTGTCGTTTACTACAATAGTAGTTTTACTGTTCTTGACCGGTGACTTCAGCTTCGAATTTTCTTTGTCTTTACCATCAATGCCAGCCAATGGATCTTCCGGCTTAATTTCTTCTATATCGGAACCATCGTCGTCCACATCTTCCTCTTCTATTTCTTTCTCTATGTAACTTGTCCTCTTTATATTACGAGAACTTCTTCTCGGCGTAATACTACTGAGGTCTACTTGCTTTCTCTGCTTTCTTTGCTTGGTGGGATCTTTGTTAGCTCGTTCTGGCGAAGTATTATGACCGTTTTTTGCGCTGTCAGTTATTTCCTCAATATCTGGACTCTCGCAGCTTCCATTCTCCTCGCATATCTTCACGTCGGATGTATCCAATGTGCTGTCAGTAACCTCGCCGCTGTCGTTCAGTTGTATATCACTGCTGCCCGATAAATTCAGGTTATCCTTGTGGACAGGGTTTTTCATAGTGAACACATCATCATTATCGAATTGTATTTCGCTTATGCTCTCATCCAGACATTCAACGTCTGAGTTATTACTCTGCTCATCGATCTCCATAGCCTCACAAGATGTGTTTTTACACTTATCATCAGTTTTAGACACTTCACTAGTATTGTTCGTCTCACTGACACCCTCGGTTGATTTAGTTATATTAGAGTCGATCCCTGACTCGAACATTTCACCCCCGGTACTCCTACTCTGCATTACGCTATCCTGCTCACTGTCTTCAGATTCTATTTCCCCGTCTTCAATTTCAACTTCCATTCTATGTTCGTCTTCGTCATCTTCTTCTTCATTTTCCTCCCTCTCCCCTTCCGTCGCATCGTTCGTCTCTTTCGACAGACTCGATGCGATCTCCGTGCCAATAAATCCTTCATTGTCATTATAATTCCCGTTAACTCCGTTCGGTATCACAACATCTGCAAATCACAAAGAAGTGCGATTAGACAAACTGCGTCGGTTGTTGAACATTAAACGCACCTTGTCGTCGTAATTAGAGAGATTAGAGAATATATACAATGAGTACATTTTAAAATAATAATAATTAGACTACAGATTTTATGCATTTATGACAAAAATGGGCATGTACAATTTAAAGCAGTGGACATGTTAAAAATATTTAACGACATCAATGTATTAGTTTCAATTTAGTAGGATAATTATAAGACGAATACAAGTTTTATTTGGCTCCTGCACCCTGCAATCAATGCGAACATTTTTTATTTTGCAGAAAGATCCACAGTCTATTAATAATTCAGGACCATGGAGTATATAGACAACGAACACATCTATACTCGGACCAACTGAAGGAGCAAGGTATTGAGACCACGTACGACAACTCAAGAAATCACGGTTTAAGCAGAAAATAAGTATCATAGGACAGTAGCAGGGTAGTAAAATTGACTAAATAGTTACAAGAAAGAGAGTATCGTTTGCAATAGTTTCCACAAGGGAAGTACAGGTGAATAGATTCTAAAATGGCAAAGAACAAGACAGAAGATAAAGCTATCCCTCGATTGGCGCAACTGTCACAAACTGTAATTACTTAAGAGCAACATATCAAGACCACGAACTACAACTCAAGAAAGCACGGTCTGAGCAGGGAATAAGTATCATGGGAGAATAACAGGGTAGTACAATTGATTAAATAATTACAAGAGAGCATCTTTTGCAATAGTTTTAAAAAAGGGAAGGGAACAGAGGAATACATTCTAAAATATTAATAATTTAGGAGTATGGAGTATAGGGACAACAATCAAGCAAAGCTTGGCGACAGATCTATTGCTGAAACAGCGCAACTGTCACAAACTACAGTTACTTAAGAGCGAAGTATCAAGACCACGAAGAACAACTCGAGAAAGTACGGTCTGAGCAGTAAATATGTATGATGGGAGAATAGCAGTATAGTAGAATTGATTAAATAGTAACAAGAAAGACAGAGAGAGAACATACCTTTGAGAACCTTATCAGGACTGGCCTGAGATGAGTCCTTAACAGGGGGTTCTTCCAACGTGCCTTCCATGGGGCCACCACTGTACAGTTGATCTAAACAATTAACAAGAAACACAGGAATAAGCAGTCCGTGGCGACGACGCGTTTCATTACATACACACGACGTGAACGCGCGAGGGCGGGCGAGGGGAGGGAGGGGGAGAGAGAGAGGGGGGGGGGGGGGGGGGGGGGGGGGGGGGAGAGAGAGAGAGAGAGAGAGAGAGAGAGAAAGAGAGGAAGGGGGAGGGAATTTTTAGCGGGGCCGAATTTTTCAAAATGGCGCTGCGAATTCCGTACTCCTATTTCCTTGTTCCCATAACCAACAAAGTTGGTCGGTTCGGGTAGGTGTCGGTTTCCAGTCGGCGCGTCGCGTCGCCGTGCCGAGCCGAGATTTTCCGCGCGGTCCGGCCCGCGAGAATCGTTGCGAGGTACGCGCGACGTGAAGCAATTCTAGGAGGACAAGGGAGTCACCCGTTGGTCGCCGTTGATAGAAACCGATCGGACGAGGAGAAGTCCTGTATGAAGTAGCTTGAATGGTTAGCGTCTTCTCAGTCAGTCACCTGCACTCGCTAGCCACCGCGTCCGAGCGCCAGCCAGCCAGCCAGCCAGCCAGTCAGTCAGTCAGCCCTCCGCGTACACCTCTCCTCTCAACCTTCGCAGCAAACCTACCAACCTACACCTATACCTACGACAAGCACATCTCTCTCTCTCTCTCTCTCTCTCTCTCTCTCTCTCTCTCTCTCTCTCTCCTCTCTCTCGTGTATATACACACAAGTGCTCCGGCCGTGTATATACAGTCGGGAACAAAATTATAAGTGGACACCCTTTAAAAACTAGTAACTTTTTCTTCAAATTGGACCGAACGACTTTAGTTTCCTTTCGAAATGTTGGAAGGATTTGTTTAATAGTTATTAGTAGACTGCGGATTTTTATACAAAATAAAAACTATCTGCATCATTTGCAAGAGAGTAAAGCCAGATATACGTTTAATTCTTACTTTAATCATCTTAACCAGAGCTGAAAACACTAAATCAGCATTATTAGATAATTTGTTCACTGTTTTAAATGGCACCTACTCATTTCTGTTAGAAATGCATCAAATCCGTAGTCTAGTTATTAGGTATTGATGAAGAGAATTATTTTGTTATCAATGTGTAAACCAAGTCTGTTGACCGCGAGGTCGAAATTGCGAATAGAAACCGTGAAGGTCACGATTTTTAACTCTTCTAGCTGCGGCTGTGATGAAAATTTCAAATATACCTTTCGTAGACTAAGCGAGTTGATCTAAACGTATCGAAAAACTGTAAATATTAAACGATGAATCTTTGAATTTTGGGATTACTATTGTTTTTTATAGCTTATAGCAGCCTGGGTCGATTTTGATGAAATTTTATGCATGTATACTAGAACTTACTCCGCAAAAGTAACATTTTAAATTTTCGTTACAGACACAGGATAGAATTACTCTTTCCTCCGGAATTTGTATCAATTTTGATCATAAATCACCTGACAAACCGATCTCGTTGACATATCGAAAAAATTTGAAAAAGTAACTAGTTTTTAAAGGGTGTCCACTTAATTTTGTCCCCGACTGTATATCTCTATGTCGCAGCGAACCTACCAACCTACACATATATACCCTCTCTCTCCCTCTCGTATATAAACACGTATACCTATGTACATCCTCCTATATACGAAAAAAACGCACACAGATGCACACGACGCGTACATCTATATACACTGAGTAAAGAGACCCATCAACTCACCATCCACTAGCTTGGCGCGCGCGCGAGCGCACAACCTTCCTAACTCTCTATACTACATGCCGGACGGACAACACGCCAACCACCTACAGAACAACCCTATGACCTACCGAATCCGATCATGACATACTGATCTCCCACGATGATGTTACGAGGGACGTTCCTAAAGTTCGAAGAATTCTCCGTTGATATACAATCTGCATCCGCGGACGGAACATATGTGCGTGCGAACAAGGCTTGATTAGGGACATCGGGTCGTTCGGTTTGGTCCAGTCGTTTGCCAACTATACTTCCGCAAAAATTACAGTCGTTTCGATAACCGTGGAGGACGCGATCGATTCCCAAACGATTGTAGAACATGAAATTTAGAATTGTACCCATTGAAAAATAGAAGACTGGAAACAATAATTCAGAGAAGCTGTTCTAGCGAAGCTTCTCTTTTAGAGAAGTGCATTCTTAATGGAGGCGTCGAGAAATGTAGCATTAATAATCTAGAACCTCGGAAACATCCCTTGTGCATTTAAATCGTTTCCCTGCGAAAAGAATAATCGTGGTGCTAGGATAAGCCAATACCGCCGATGAATGTTCGAACGGAGATACTCCGTGCGTGACGAAGGAGGAACTATATAGATGAACGCGGACCATTTTGTTAGATTATCTATAGAGGTCCATCCGTGACAACGTTCCGAAGATGCTCGATGGAAATGTGAATTCTACGCTGAAAATGCTCAAGAAATAAATATATACGAAAATCGTTTATGAATTCGCTTGAAGAACACGCGACAACGGTGTTAAAAGATGCTGAGCAGACATTTAACCTACACGGAGACTCGATGCAACGTGCATCGGTCCGAGGCGACCGATAATCGCATTGCTGCGAAAAGAATGATAAGGGAACAAACGGGAAGAACGCGTTCGATAGACCGGCAGGATGATCAAGTATAGTCCGGGGTTATTATAATTTCGGTATAACTTGGTTCGGGGCATGTCTCGTGCTACTTAACTCGCTATTCACGGATCCCGGCGGTTCTACGAAGCAATGGAAACGCGGTTACGAACTTGATCCGTGGTACTCCTGTCACCAGGCACTGATATACGCACCTGGACCCGTTTTTGCTCTCCTAAAGAATTCTCTGATACCGTGACATTTCTCACAATGCTGCGATCCTCGGAGCGGCAGCGGCCGGGAGCGTTACGATTCGTCCTTACAAATGCACGATACACGATTTATTCACAAAACCTGTAAATAGTGAACATTCATCGCTGAATATTAGGCACCAGAGGGCAGGAGCGACGTTGGAAACGTTAAAAAGTTATGCCCAGGGCCGTCGCAACGTCGCGGGGCACCTCTACGGGCGAGGGTTTAAGACCAGACACGGAGAAAAGAAAGGGTCGCGGCGAAGAGCAATCCCGGACATGTTCTCACGATTTCTCTGTGTCTATTTAATCGGCGTCACACTTCTAACACCGTTTCATTGAAATCCCGTTGTTTTTTTTTTGAAGATCATGGTACCCCCTACGATTTTTTTGCCAACGTCCATTGGTCGATTAGAATCCCCATCAAACAACGATATTGATTAAAGTGCTTTTGATATTGAACGCTTCCCGTTCTTTTCGTTTTATTTCTCCTTTTTCCCCTGAAGGCAACTACTATACATATACTACTATATACTATATATATACTACTATATATATATATGTATATGTATGTACATGTATATATATGTACATGTATACATATGTATATATGATGTACGATTCACTCGGAGAGGTCGTCGAGAAACACTGTACGTTGTTCGTCTAGGAACGAGAATTACGGTGAAATGAAAAACAGAACAACTGAATCAGTCGAGTTCATCAATATTATCGTATATTTACAAACGTAACCAGTAAATATGTATAATCAAACTTAAAAGCAACCACGATGGAACTCTTCCCTTCCGGTAGAGGAACTCTATATTCTGTATTTCGCTGACGACGCGCCTTCCTTTCGGTAAATTCACGATGCACGGAATGATAACACGTCTCCGACGAAACCGATCACTACTTTCCTAGTATCGAAACGAAACAATTTCATCCCCGAACCAAACTCTCTCACTCGACAATCCATCATTTCCGAAAAAGATCAGACAGATATTTTACCAAAAAAAAAACAGAAGTTTGAGTCTGGCCGAGTCCGTTTGTAAAATTCCTCACAGGCGTGTATTATTGAACCATGTATCTGTCAGTAGAGTAGTTATTAGAGAGAAAAGAAACACTGCAAAAGATTAGTTTATGTGTACTACATGTGTAACGTTGAAAAGAAGTTTTCGTTACGATAGGAAACTGTGAAGTCTATCCGAAGAGGAGACGAAGTGTAGGCGGGTGTGTGTGTGCATGTAGAGAGAGAGAGAGAGAGAGGGGATGACGAGACAGCGGTAAGGGGGAATTGAGAGGATAGTCACGGCCCTGGTAATATTGTGTTATTCGGTAGCAGAACTGTACAAATCATAAAATCCAACAAATCAATCGGCGGGGTCCCGTGTTGTACGAACGGGAATGTTAAATGTTCGCGTATGCACAAACGGATAGGACCCGTGGGCACACGTGTTTGCTTGGTCTTATCAGAATTTAGAAAGCTCCCGCCATTTCTTTCGTAAGGGCTGGCTTAGGCTGCTCGGAACAGCTGCCGTGGTGGTCGCTGGCCGATCACGATTATCCCCCCGAGAGAGGAGCAATAATCGAAAACACACACGCATCGCAAATGCCGCGCTATTTAAATTCACTGACCGTTCGGAGCACCGAGAATTATTCGGCTGCACACGCGACTCCCTTCGGCACACGATACACACCGTTTTTATACCGAAATTCTTCACATATACTTTGTGTTTATTTGGGTTCGACGTCACGGATCCTTCTTACCTCCGTCGTCGAAAACTGCCAAGATGGCGACGATAATCACGTGACCGCAAATTTTATGACGTACGCGTAATGTTAAAGGGACAAAACGACCAGTAGCGTTTGTTATATATTGTCACGTGACCGGGTACACGTGCACATCCAATGGGAGACCCTCCTAAGAATAAGGGCAATCTGCAATTGTAACAATGTACAACAATAGGGCAGTCTAACGAATCCCCGCCCTTTTTCTACGGACTTCTTTCGTCGACCACCCTCCTGAACAATTATTCCTCTAAACACGAGGAAAATTATTGAAAAATTATTTAAAAATTTGTTTATATTGCGATCATTGCATAACACTTGGTTTTTTTTTTAATGATTGCTGACTACGTGAAACAATGGACCGATTTTCTGTTTCTTTTTACGGAGAATTTCGTGTTTGCTCGGTTTTTTTATATCGAACGGTTCACGATGCTCGTTATTAGAATTTTATTATTTATTCTCGTTTGTCCAGTAATCTTTATCGAAAGTTTGCAATGTTCACAGCATTCACTGTACCCAAAGATTTGATTCTGTCCAAGGAAAATGTAATTCATAATCTATGTACATACATGAATAATATTTACATTCAGTGGTTCTATTTTGTACATTATCTATCTTATCGTACAAACAGTCTTATAATTACAAACTTTATGTACTTTATATAATTCTTATTTCATATATCTATGAAGGATATACATTCTCTTCTTAATCTTAACTTATCCTATTGTGTAAAGTGTTAAAAGTCTCTTAACGTTTAGCATATTTAGACATTACTAAAGATCATCCTCGTCATTATCGTTAAAAGATAGTACAACTTTCTCTCGTTTCGCTTTCTTCATTTTCTTTTTCTCTGGCTTGTCTGTGGCGTCGGGCTCTGCAGCATCTTTCTTCTTCTTGAATACAACTCGTTTGGATAGATCTGCCCGTTCGTTAGCTTCCACTGGAATTAGAAATATTATTGTTTGCACATTGATAATGAGAATATTTCATCTATACCTTCTTCCTTCTTTTTCTTGAATGCATCTGCTTCTTCCGCAGTTAAATCGCCTGCATTTAATACAACCACGATAGGTTGCTCCTCTGTAGGGTCTTCCCTCTCGTCATCTGAATATTGTGGTAATACTTCCCTCTGTTTCAAGAAGTCATTTAAATCGCTGTTTATGCTAATTATAAACAATGCTTAATTAAAATCTACTAGATTATTTGGGCAAAGTATATTGAAGGGAAAAAAGGCATAAAATACGAATTGTGATAAATAGACTGCGAATCTTTATGCATTTATAAAGAAATTGGTTGAGTGAAATTTAAAATATTGAATATTGTAATGTCGTTTTTAATGTAACAAAGTCATTAAAGGATGAAATAAAGTTTTATTTTGCATAAAGATCCGCAGTCTAATGATAAATGTTACAAGTACGATATTATTATAAATGATAATAATAATTTCAATGTGAAACAATAATATATACCTTTGTGTCAATTGTGGGTCCTTCCTTGTATCCGGCTCGTTCTTTCAATTCCCGTAAAAATTTAGGTTCGTCAGGTTTAATGTACGCAACGTTATGTTTCTTTCTAGACATTTTTCTCGCTTGTCTTTGATACTTCCCGTTTCAGTAGGCAAACATTAAAATTATAACCTATATCGAATACGTTACAAAATAACGCCGTGCAAAACCATAAAATTACAAGCTACATAGATGAACGAACGAAAATCATTTAGTGAAACTCCCTAGCATACAGCAGCTGACAGTCGATAAATTCTATAGGGAATTTTTCGTTCATCCCTATACGATTCTCCACAAAACCAACCAATGAATAACGCCTTTAGGTTTTCGTAAAAAGTTCTCGTTTATTTTCGGCTTCTACTTCGCCGCAATGAGGAGTTACAGGATGATTATATCACTTTTTAGTTCGAAATAATATACTTTGATAATCTATTCATTTTACGATAACGATTATATTACTGTTAACATTTACTTAGTTCTCAACCAATCGCACGACTAAGTAACCATTAAAAAATTTGAAAAAAGACCTCCGAGCATCGATATGCCGTTATCAATCGTCCAGAAAACGATTATCGAAAATGATTCGTTGGTCAGGCGATATTCTATGAACGAAATGCGTGAACCAATGATGCTTGTACTTCTGAAAATGGTTTCGAAAAACGTGTCCGTTCCGGAATAAAACACTAAATTTACCCTCTAACACACATTTCAGTATGGTTTTCGTCGATAAAAAGCTGAATACAAAAATTCGAATGAGAACCTCGTCGTCCGATATAATATAAAATAGATTCGCGCTATCCACACAGGACGAAACATTCTGTATGGATAATATGAATCTATCTAAACACGAGGAATATTTCATTGGGCTATGGTTTTTGCGGGGTGGGTCGCGTACAGTGGAAATTGTTTAGAGCCTTCAACGTCACATGAGAATATTCTCAATAAGATACGGTTTCCAATAAAGGGAAGATCGTTTACAGCATCGTAACTTTGGAATTGTTTAGAGCCCTTAACTCCTAACCCAGACTCAAGCCAAAGTCTTCAACTTTCCATAAGAATATCCTGAAGGACTTCCGAATTGTTTAGAGCCCTCAAATCCTAACCCAAAGCCTTCAACTTCCCATGAGAATATTCTCAGGGTACGGTTTCCAATAAACGGAAGATCATTTACAGCCGTGTGACCTCAGAATTGTTTAGAGCCCTCAACTTCCCATCGGAATGACTAGATCTCCGGTGTCTAACTTGCGTGTGCGTGCTGATAATATACCCGCCTTCCTCTTGTCGATTATGTTTCTCGATTTGCACAACAGGTACGCATCTGGGAGCAGGTCCATCGAGGCATTCGCAACTTAGGCTAGCGTCCAGCTCAGTCTGATAAGGAGGCGGTATCAGGAGACTTTCTGTAGACTTTGTAGGCTGGAAATGTCTACCAGAGCTGCCGGAATACGTAGTACTTGTGCTGGTTCTTCTTTGAACGGTTCCAGTAGGGGTTTTGGCTCTGCCATGCGATCCTTTACCAGGTCTTTCAGCGCTGTGGGTCTTTATGGTAGCTGTGTCCAGATACCCGTATCCAAATCCATATCCACCGAACGCTTTGGTAGTCAGATTGTCCCAGGACTTTGGTTTTGCGTACTGAAGGCACGGCGGTGGTCGTTGATGAACATTTGTCGGATCCCAGTATAGGGTATCCGTGCTGAGACTAGTCGTACAGGAAGCAACGCTATCAGCGATGGTAGAGACGTCGCTGCTAGTGATAGAATGCAAACTATGACCGGAAGTCCGCGAACAATTGTGCGTGCCATGTTGCTGTTGTGTCTGCTGCGGTTGATCTCGTTGTACATGATGATGCTGTTGCATTTGCTGTTGTTGTTGTTGCTGTTGCTGCTGTTGTTGATGATGATTTTGCTCGGTCCTTGCTCGTCGCTGTTTCTCACGACGACGACGACTAGGAACGCAGTTAGGGTCGCAACAAGGGCTTGCTAGGTCATAAGCGTCTAGACTACCGTTGTCCGATTGTTCTCTTCGACGATTCGTGCTGGAGATACATGCTACGCATAGGCTGTTTTGAGGTGGCGCATGGAGATTAGGCTCTCCACTAGAGTTAGATTGTTGCTGCTGTTGACATGACTTGTGCGATTTTGATTTTGCAGGCGTGCCGCTCATGCCGTTCGCTTGGTGATAGCTGTGTCTCGAAGAGGTCGCCACGCCCGAGTCGCTGGACATCTTAGACAGGAAGTGGTGGTGGTCGCTGCGAGACCGTGGCGGACCCACGGCCACCAGGCAGGCTGCGTTGCGGGGTACCAAGCATGGGCGACCGTCCGAGAACTGAAAAGTAATTTTATTGCTTTGTTCAAACGTACTTTGTTGCGAATAAAATGCTGGATGTTTTTAAAATTTTTTTAAATGTGTTCTATAGATTCTAGCTGATCTCTCAAGGGGTCTGTTCAATTTGCAGATGATCAACAGCTCGTATAATCTCTGTACAATACTTGCGTGGTGCAAAGGATTAAATTTTTACCACGTTATAAAGCAGTAGGTGTTCCGTGGAAGTGGCTGGTCGGCAACACTGAATCGTCGAAGAGTTGAAACTGGATGACGGCGATGGTTGGTTGGGGTTGTTGGTGATCACGCTGTTAGGCGTCCGCTTGCGTGCTGGCAGTGAATGGGTTTTCCATCGACCCATTATAATGGACTGTTCCCTCTCGCACAGCCTCTCCAGTTCGCCTAACCGGGATTGGAGAGCGCGTTGCAGCTCGATGTAGCGCATATGTAATTCCACCTGGGGGTTCAAAGACAAAACATAAGACTTAGAACAATCAGCTACCAAGATGATAATTCTAATTCAGACCAAGTATCATCGTCTGCGATATCTTTCCTCACCTTCCTCACACAGTCTTCGAAAGAAACCACCATGCGCATCCTAGTATCACAGTTCTTGATGAAATTAACCAAGGTCTTATGGTCGGCTCGGTCCATTTCGTGGCCATTTATAGAGAGTATCACGTCGCCCTCCCGCATGCCGGCTTTGGACGCTGGCCCATCGTATTCAACGTAGTCCACGTACGTGACCATCTCGATTTCCTGCTCTCTTTTGTAGTGGATGCCATAACTCTGCACAATTTACACATATCGATACTTCAATCGCAAGTTTCAATTCTTAAAGTTGCAAACAAATAATATGATCATTGTGCTAACAAAAGATCAGTCTTCCTTCCCCAAAACTTTGTTATTGGACAATTTTGAGCAAAAAAAAAGAACAGAACAATTTTCATCTCTAACATCCAGCATCGGTCACAATGACAGGTTTGTAATTTTTAATTTTATTAGGCCTTTGTGGTGGGTTTACTGTTAAAATCTCCAAGGAGTCAAATGTACCGATCAAGCGTTTTGAACGCCAGTGAACGCGAGTTCGTGAAAGCGAGTGACACGTGGACGTGTACTTTACCTGTAAAGTGAAACCGTACGTGCCATTCTTCTTTTCGACGATAATAGTGCGGCGACGTCTGTCTTCATCCGTTCGCGACACCCGATCCGACTTCGACCTCTCCAGAACAGCCTACGAAGAAACACGTTACTGTAGTGAACACGAAGAGATGCACACCATCATCATCTTCCGAGATCGCGTGTCTCTCGCGAAACAAGAGAAAGAGAAACTGTAACACGACTAGAGGCGACAGGAAACGTGCTGAGCTCGGTGAATTCCGGATCGGTACAACTAGACAGAAACGTTCGGGGAATGCTGACCCAAAAAGCTAAACAAAAATGAGCTGAGGACGATCATGACACTGCGTATGCGTTTATGAGAAAAATTTATATAATACATACCGGTACATATATAATGATTGAAAGTTGAATTTGAATTTAGATGTAAATGTAACATAACGATACTACCGACTCTGACGAAAATTTCAAAATTAATGAACACTGATCGACAGTGATCCCGATCCCTGCAGCCTGATAAGATCATCGCGCCGATCCAGAGTCTACCGAAGAGATGCAACAAAAATAATACAATTCAGAGCGAAGCTTTTTGGGAATCTGTTCGGCAACGAAACAGAATCAACAGATAAAAGCAGAGCCCCGTCGAACAGAATCAAACGACACAGAGAACGATCGGCAACAACGAACGTAACAACAAAGAATAAATGTTAAGATAATAAAGAATTCAACACACGTTGTGCAACCCACAGAACTTCCTTGACCACGAAAAACAACTTGAAATGGGCAACAAGAAACTGCTCGAGGAAGGCTGTTTCAGCAAATAAAAATCATTCTTTCGATACACGAGTCGATGTAATAACATTACACATTCCACGACACCACTCCATTCTTCTTCGTCGCTGTTCTCGACGCCGGTTCGATGTTGTTGCCCAGCTACCTCCGAGTTCTGCGGCGAGTTGTTCATGATTCCACGCCGGTAACTGGATGATAACCGTTGGGACGATGATTTCTAAGCTCCTCTCTCACGGGGAGGGAAAGTCTCCCGTCTGCTTTCGGGGGAGGGCAAGAACAGCTTTGAACACCGGCACCACCAGCTTCATCAGCTTCGAACGATTTCGTCGACAACTTTCACTGGGGAAACTTTTGTCGATGGCGGAAGAGGGTCGCGCGGGTTCACATTTTGGAGGGCGAAGTGGAAGGCCAGAGGCGAACCAGCCAGCCAGCCAGCCAGCCACGGAGGTTAACGTGCGTTTAGCCCGCGGTTTATATATGCTCTTTTATTGTCATCTTCCTCGGTAGAAGAACCGTCGCCGGGCAATGCGCCTGCCCGACAATATCGGCTTACAACCCCGTGCCCGTCGCAACGTTCATGGCAACAGAGGGTGGAAGAGGAGGAACCAGAGCGCAGACTCGATTCTGCCTCTCATACCCTTCTCACTGGATAGTCTCTCTTTATCTTTGTTCGAGTGCTTCCCCTCGGGGACAGGAATAACGCCCGACGTGCAGCGTCCTTGCTGTTGCAACGTCATCTTTCTCGGGGAACGTGTCAATGAACGACTGTTCCCGGAAGATTTCGGGGACTGTCCAACTTTCGCGATTTTACAGTGGTCTGGCTTTCCTGTAAGGATATCGATGCATATGCATGCATTTCAGCAGGGAAAACCCGAGCGTATATAGTCGTTGCTTTGTTTGAGGGAAGGAATGGTTGGCCAGATTGTTTTACTTTATGCGGAATAAGAATTGCCTACAACCTGAAGAAACAGAAGCCACATAGAAGACGTTTTTAGTAATCTTAATATTGGGTTGGCAAGAAAGTAATTTCGGTATTTTAAGGTGAAATACCGAAAAAAGAGCACGATTTTTTTATCCAAACAATGAACTTTAATGAATAAGATATTTTCCATTTTGTTCGATGATCATTAGCCAAAAAGAATAAATAAGAAAATAGTTTATTAATTAAAGTTCATGGCTTGAATAAAAAAATTGGGTTTTACTTCTTGCCAATCCAATAGATTGGTAGTAATTATCGACCAATTACTTACTAACTTGTTCCCGAATGAAAGCGTGAATTCATTCACGGAGCTCCAGTTCGCCGAACGTGCAACGTACGACGAGAATAACACGCAACGACGCCATCTTCGTCGCCGTCACAGTCCAATGTATTTTTACAAACGACAAAAGAGCGGGACACACGTGAATGGAGAACAATAAGTGGAAGTCGTCCAAGAGGAAAGTGTACGCGATTTATGGCAGTACATGTTCAGACGATCTTCATAACAAATGGCTTACCCTGTGATGCGACGGCGGACGTCCATTACTTTCTTTTCCTTTTTCCAGTGCCGACCTTTTTGTGCACTTTCTTTCCGGGGTCTTTCCCCGAGACTGCATCTTCTATTTGTTTCTGCGGCTTTAATGGCGGCAGAGGAGGAACCTTCGGTTTCGGTACTGGAACGTGCCTGGAGGATTAAGACAAGATTTGAAACGTGACGAGTAGATTGCGGATTTTATATTATTTATTGTAGAAACGGGAGATACAGGTTTTGCACTCCAAATTCACCCTTTTGCAAATAAAGTAATTTTAAGTAATGTATGAAAAGTGTGTGTAGATATGTATATTTATTGTAGTCATTCTCTGATTAACAAATTTTTAGAAGTTACAAGTACAAATTTTTAGAGATTATTTATTGAAGCGTATTGAATATCGAGTCTTATATAATTTAATCTAAATAAGTATTCCTAATGGGTGAAACTGATTTGCAAAATGGTGAATTCAGAGTGCAAAATCTGTATGTGCATCAGAAAAAATTTTAGAAGGAAGTTACACGTTGCGAATAGAAAACTTGAAGAGATTCTACTTATGCAGGAATCGCTTGGTATCCTTACTTGATGGCGATGTTGATCTCCTGGAGCGATCTATCCTGCGACACGTTTATCCAAATATTAGATTGCGTCCTCGGCCTCATGCACAACCCTTTGGCCGCGCAGCATTTCGCATAATCGCGTTCCTCCTGAGCCTGAAGCTTCCTCTCCCAACACTCCTCCCATTTACGTAAACGTTCCTGCTCCTCTGCCTCGGTCTCTACTTCATTTTTTCGCTTGGTCTCCTTTGTACGGCACGATTTCTTCCTCCTCTTCTTACCCTTTTTCCCAACAACAGCGGCCGCTGGCATCGTTTTTCACGTTCCCCGCATTTTCGACGTCTATCCTTTCCCAAGGCTCGTTAACCACCGCTTCCGGTCGCTTTTAATTGCTGCGAAAGTTCCCCTTCCCTCGTCGCCGGTCAATATCCTACTCGCTTTATTATTCTGATCGAGCGATCCATGGATCGGTGCCGCCTTCTATTGTGCTGATGAACGTTTTCGATCATTAGTCGAACTAAAACGCCGATCTGATAGGCTACCTGGAAATTGATGACGGAATGAATTCCTGGAGACCATTACTGTCTTTATATGCTTGACAATATAATCATCAATAAAGGCTTAATATATGAACATGAACAGAGATTTTGACGATGTATTCGTAAGCTTCGCGATCGGAATTGGTATTTCCTATTACGCTAATGTTCACACGAAAATTTTGCTGTACCGATTCTGGACAGATTGATGTCGTGAAGTGAGAAGCACAAACAGACTTTGCTCGTTTGACGATGATTTCATAGTGATTGTAAACAGACTGTAGACTAACAATAGGTAGAAACAGATGTTTCATGGAAAATAAAAACTGTCCGCATCGATTATCGAACGCTGAAATTAATCAATTGAAAAGAACATGTTGTTCTCACTGTTTTGAGTTTTCTCATAAAAGCACCAATTCCACGGTCCAGTTACGAATTAATTGTGATTTCTATGGATCTATGAACGATATTAGAAGAATGAATTTTAGTAGCTTGTCGAAACTGCTATGAAATGAACAAAAATCACATATTCAGAAAATTCTTCTGTTTGCGCTTCAATGTTCAAATTACCGTGCGATGATCGTTTTCTCGTGCAGTCTCCTCAATTCTGCTTGCAGCTGCAACTATAATCCTTACGCTCTTTGACAGGACAGCCACAATTCTTCACGCTAGTCTCCCTAGCCGAGAAACTGCTAAAAGGCTGAAATCCTTTCGACGACGACGAAGAACGAGGAGGACACTTGTCAGCTCCCGACTGACCTAATTTCACGAGTTGTCCAGGTTGTGGTGTGCAGCAAGGAGGACAGTTCCCTTGATCCCTGCCTCGCGACTTGGTCGAGCATGGTTGACAAGTAGAGCTTTGTCTCCTAGATAATGGATGCACATCATTTTTAGACATAGATTTTGTTTGTGTTTTGTTAATAAATTTTTATTACTACGATTAAAGATGATTATCTCATTAAGTAGAATTTGTTTCTTTATTAAATGTATATTAGATTGAAGAACGAAATACTTAGTCCCGCGGGACCCTGTAGCGCGGGATTGCAAATTCTTATCATTACCACCTTGTTACATTCAAAATAATTGAAAACAATGATGAACCGCTCGACCCCAGCTTGGCAACTCCCCTAATCAAAGGAGCGTAGTTCCGTTCGGCGACCCTAGTTGCCGAGGAGTGATTCAGCTACTTTGAAGAAGAAGTAGAAGGCGAATAGGAATAATAAAATAAAGGAACAAACCCAGGGGATTCCTGTCGTGATGGGCAGCAAGGTCTGGGGCCCCAATCAGGTTGCGAAACTCTAACAGGTAGTGGAGGACAAGGAGGTGCCGGTGTAGGGCAACAGGTTCTTCCCGAGGACTCTCCGCTGCCATCGAGACACTTCTTAACGCAGGTACACTTGACCGGAGCAGGTGTATAGCAAATGGACGGTATCTTTTTGCATTGAAAAACAGGACTGTCATCGGCGCCCTTGAACAAGTACGGTTTCCTGTTGTGCGGGATCTGGAATTGCGTGATGATCTTTTTGCCGAAACCGGAAGCCCTCACGTAGACCGTCACCGTGCCAACGCATTGGCCGGTTGCTGTGGTGATCTTGAAGGTATCCTTGATCGTCTGACAGGGATTAGGGATTTTGAACACCTGCTGGCTCAATACTGCGTTCATCAGAGATTTAGCTTCGATCTGGTGGCTGCCGACCGTCATCACGTCTGGTAGCACTCCCGGTGGTAGCTTCTTGTAGACTAACATCTGGATCGGAAACGTTGTCAACGGTTTCTGAAGTACTATAGACGGCAATGCGAACAGACATGATTTTCCCTTCTTGAAGATCTGTGTGTCGCCATCTTCACAACCGCAGCCGTCTGTTAGGGCCTCTTGGCAGATGTCTATGGCTGGTAGACTAAGGATCTGTCGGTCAAAATCAAAATTCTGAAAAACCCTGTACATCGATATGTATAACCTCCATACACACGAATGTAATGCCAATTTTTATAGTCCATACTGACTCAATCTGCATCGAACGACTGCATAACGGGAAACAATTTCACACAAGAGATAGAGTATCAAAGACTGTCTATAATTAGTGAAATCTGAATGACGGTACTTGAAGGTTAACATTTTCTAATGAAAACTGATTTTGATTATTCAATTGTAAAGAAACATTGTATAAAACACTGTTCAGGATTACTTGAAACGATACGCAGGTGCATGCCGGTAACAATTCATTCTGCATCGCCCTAATCACAGGAATCTTCACTCTGTCGACGAGGAACTCGATCAGAAATAACTGTTGCTCTTCCCCCATTTCGAATAGGAATTCAAAAGCAACATAAACTGTCTTCCGTGGAACTTTCCAATTATATTTTAGTCAGAAATACTCTCAGATGTGTATGCGATTGTACTAATAATTTAAATATACTTTTCGAACGGTAATGCACGCGGAAGATTTCAAAGTTCAAGGTCCAACTAGAGGGCTCTCAATGTTCGCTCTCGACATTAATTATTTGAACGAATTTCCAAAATTAACCTATCATCAATTTCAAATCTACATTAATCAAAGTCAATCTTTAATTCCTTTATTCCTCGATCAACAACTCAATCGCCTTTAATTTCAATATCACATGTCACTTTATTTATTGTTACAATACAAAAAATGCGAAAAATGGTACAACTCACACGCCGCCATCTTGGAAACAACAGATGCAGCGCGTGCACAGTGGTCACTTTATTTTCTCTTCAATTCTCCGACGTACTCGCGAGATGAATACATTAGTCTGCTCGAACCTATAGTCAGCTAGTTTACAAAATTACTCCTTCTTCGCCTTCTTCTTTTTCTTCTTTTTCTTCCTCCTATCCCCGTCCGTCTGCATCTCCCTAGTCTCCATCCGAATAGGCGGTCCTTTTTCAACACCTTTAGGAGTCCTCATCTCCAACTGAATATCCGACTTTTCCCCAGCACCGACAATCCCCTTCTTCCCAATCCTCAGCACAAAAACATCATGACTAGGATCAGAACAACCCTGATCAGCTGATTCGGACTCAGAAGCCACAGTGACCGTCGGTTTTCTATCCTGTCCAGTATCCAACACACCAGAGACCTTGAGGACGACTGCCTTTCCGCACGGTTGCACCGGACCACGACTAGATTGGATCAGTCCGATCTTGTGCACGTCGTCGCAAGTCTTAGGTTTCGATTGAGACTTCGATACCGTGGTTGGGTACCCATCTGATCCGCCAAATTGCCGTGCACTGACGTTCGGCTTCAAAGTCGCACCTTGAGGATTTCCACATGGTGTACAAGGATGTTCTTCTTTCACACAGACTCGACAAGGTGGTCCTCCTTTCGTTATATCCTGCGAAGAGTCTCTGCCGATGTCTGCGTCTTTGGAGTCGATGATGCGGCACTTGTAGGACAGGGATTTTTGGTCCATCTCGTTGGCCTTGAAGAGAAGTTGGTCAACTTTTCAATATGTGACGCCTTCACAGATGTTCATGATTTTTGGATATGTCGAAGAAATATCAACATTTTGAATATTTTGTTCGTGGCGGTCGGCTTTGGATTCCGGGATAATTGGTTAGGTGATGAGAAATCTGGATTGACTGAATTCTGTCAAAGGATGTATTCCAGCATTTTTTCTCTACTAATCGTTTTTTTGCCTACGTTCTGTCTACTAATCGTGTATCTCACGTGCCTAATCGCTACCAACTCCAAATCACCGAGGTCATAGCTTTTCGACAAGTTCCACACAGTGGTGGGTTTAACGGTAAGCGGACTAAGCGGTCGCGTGGGGCCCGGGATACCATAGGGTCCCGAATTTCGCAACATTAATTTTTTTACAAAATAATTCAATTTATTTACAAAAAATTAAAACAACTTTTTCAATTTTCAATTGTGAATTATGCTTATTTTTAATACCACGAACGTTGTAGGCTACTATGTTAAAGACTAAAATTTGTTTTTTTATGTAAAAGACCAAAATCTTTACCGGAGCCTCCATTTGACTTGAGCCGCCATTTGTTCCACAAAAATTATACAATAACTAAACTAAAGTCAGCGTGCAAAGGAAAAAGTTGTTCAAAATGTTGAGTACATATCCAAAAATCATGAAAATCGGTGGGGGCGTCGCACATCGAAAGGCTCGCCGAGAAGTTAACCTTAAACGAAGACCTCACGAAGGTCATTCGTTCATCTACCTGGAAGATATAAGCATCGACGTCCATATTAAGGGGCGCTTCGAACTGCGTCACAACGGTCTGTCCAAAAGCAGAGATCCTCACAAACATACAAACAGTTCCAATCTCTTCGTCATTGTACATCAAGGGCACCTCTCCCTCAAAACATTTCGGTGGCGGCGTCATTCTGTGCCAGCACTGCAACATCTCCTTCCTTAAGGCCGCGAAATGTTTGCTCATATTCAACTCTCCTTCTCCGATCATGACATCCGGTTTTAATCCTTCAGGCATCTTCTTCTCGACCCGAAGATTCACCAAAAACTCCAAAACCTTGTTCACCACCGTTCGATGATCGATAGCGAACAGAACCGATCGTCCAGAGTAAAAATACTCGACATCATCGGCAACCCCTGCTTGTGGTTGGAATAAAGGATCGACAGGTGTGATCTCGATGGTATCATCCTTGGAGAAGTTGAGGAAGTTGACAGAAATTGTTGTGGGAACGAAAAACATCTGATTCAGCTTCGCTAGACGATCGCCGGTTACATGGTGCACCAAGAATTCAAGCAGAAAGAGATACTGCTCGTTTGTTTCCGGTATCGAGGTGTTTCTGCTTCCTAATGATGTCTCTTCAGCTTCCTTAACCTCTGGATTGTAACGGGAGCTTTTTTTCGAACGACTGCCCCGTTCCATCGCTGTGATTTCTTATATTTGCGAGCGTCATGGAGCAGACATCATCAGCAACCTTCACTTGGGATTTTGATCAAGACGGAACCTTCTTGAAGAGAAGTTTCAAGGGATGGGGTTAGAACGTAGCATTTCCCTGAAGTTCTCGATGATGAATCGTTCTGAAGTTCTTGTTCAATCGATAGGCGATGGGTTTCGCGCGGATCGCGTAACCTTGGCGAAACTGGTTCCGTTATTTTAGCATTGGCCAGCCGTGACTTGAAATAGCGCGGCATTACACGTCATCGCAATGACTACACGGAAACTAGAGAGCGGAGATAAATGTTCAACACTCCGCTGTGTCATCCGTGTTTGGAACTGCTATCCGAACTCGAAGATTAATTCTTGTGTTAATAGAGTAGCGAATTACAGTCTTTCACATATTTCGAATTTGCTCGATGTTGCTTAACCATTCGATTACATACAAAATGCAAGTAATGGGTAGTATCAATTAGTAAATTTCAACTCTCGGTTGTTTTTTCGTTGGACGAGTCACGTGGATTTTATCTACCGTTTCTGTCCGCTGACTGAGTCATCGGTCGACACAAGCTGAAAAGTTACTCGAAATTTTCGCATCAACCTGGCGCAATGGTTGCCGTGACGAAGTCGTATCTGGATTTGTAACAACGAACGGGCTAACAAGTTTGCACTGGAATCTGCCAAGTCATTCGGCTATGAAATTTTACGATCCTGAAATGGTTTCAAGAAGGAAATTCTTTGAATTTCGTGCGCTTTGACATATAAATATGTTTTTGGTGAGAAATTCCCAAAACTTTCTTGAGGTTGAATATATGGATTATGGATTGATTTATGGATTGTTTAGTTTCCAGTACCGCCACCGATCCGTCACCGTGTCGTAAATGTTTCGCCAACGTTTTCATCCGATGGGATTTTCCACCATGGCAGGCCTGCGTGCTCCCATAAATTCGTTGCTAAAATGCTCAAAGAGATCCCAAGGACGCTGAGTTAGTTAAATTATTAGATTTCAACGTTTTTCAATTAGAATTTTAGAATTTCAATTCAAGAATGTCATTTTCAAAAGAGCACAAGTTAGGTGAGCCGAATGCCACTTGACTGGGTCCATGCCAAGAAAACTCGAAAAATAGATCAAGTATTGTGATCGTAAGCCTAAGACGTCCCCTTTTGTGTAGCAAGGTGTGTCCACCCAAGAGAAATTAGGTGAAAATCTCTAATTCAACGAATAAGCGGTTTTCGAAGTATATTCGAGGACTGTTTAGTAATGGAGTGCACGTGTCGGTCAAGAACATGTCGATGAACCTTCATCGAGCATCATCTAATTGATTTGACTCGGTTGAGGGCATCTAACGTGCGGCGCCGCAATTGAATCGAGGCAATTGAATTAGGTGAAAGTAGTTATGTGTGTTTGTTACAGGCGATCCGATAGCACCGCCTCGCGAGCTGGATCTAGAGCGTTTGGATCGATTGATGAATCGGGAGAAGGGGGGGTTCGTGGACCCCCCTGGAGCAGACAATGGCAAGGTCTTTGAGTCGTTGAACTTGATGCCCAAATCGAAATCGGCCCGAGATACGTCGCAATGTTTGTATTTGAGTCAATCATCCTTATTCGCGCCATAAGTTAGTCTTAATACGTCACACAGAATAGAAGAGTCACATTTAAAAAGTTCCATCAGTGATTGCTACCCTAATTTTACCCATCATGCCGAGAACGCTCCTAGATTCCGAGACAGCTAAGGCGGATTTGCATACTTTTAAATAGTTCCCTAGTGCTGCTATTACGATAATATTTGAAATTTTAATGAAATATTTTCAGTTTTATAATTTGAACATTCTTCTGATTTTAATTGAATCAAGATAGTTTTGATTCAACGCTTCAAATTTGAAGACAAATTTGAAGAAAGTGGAGCCAAATAAAATCTTATTTTCATTGGTAATAACTAGACTGCGGATGTTTATGCAATTTACAATTTTTGTAGACAAATTTTAAGAAAGTGATACCAAATAAAATTCTAGTTTCATTGGTAATAGCATTTGTAGATCCATAATAACTAAAAATCGTACTAAATTCTGTTGAATTTAATACTCCAGCATTCCTTGAAAATTATTATGAACCATACACGCATAAAGGCATAAAGATTCGCAGTCTAATTGGGATTGCTAACCCTAATAGTAATATATGAATGAAACGAAAAGTTTAATCACAAACAGCAACTCATCCGACATACCAGGAACGCTGGCTGCTTAAATAGTCGTCTGGAATTTTAATTGTTCCTCAATTAAAGTAACGAAGGGACACATATACTGCTCCGGCAATTTCGACCAATCGAATATAGGCCACGCGAATAATAAGACGTCCGAGAACCAATCGACGGCAAAATGAATCGCGCACGACACTAATTACCTAATGAATCGCGAGTGATTTGTAACCTAATTTCACCGAGAGCTCTGTAAAACTAGTTTGATTGCTAATCGTCGAGTAATTGACTGATCCGCGATCGGCATTGCTTTCGCGTGGTTAGAGTTTATGGGTTCAGGGACTTGAAAACCTGTTCTAAATGATCGATTCATTAATTCTCAATTTACAGATTCCTCTGCCTTCTTCCCTCGTTCCAAGCAATACGAATTATGGTACATTCGCGACAGGCGACGGAAAGACGCTGAAGAATTGACTGCGACGATGGAAGAACCCCACAAAACAGAACAGATTGATAAGTAAATCGTCTATTTATTTATCGTGAGTATCACGATCGAGATAGAGCAGTATTTTGCACAGGATTGCAACGAATGGCGAAGCTTGTGGCTATCTTAAGCCGCCATTTTGGTGGGGCGGAGAGACTACAAGATCCAAAAGCCTTCCGGTTGGCGATATCGATGAATATGCTTACGAAAAATTACAAGAATCCCAGCAAGATAGCAGAAAAATCAGCGAGAGGCTCCAGATGGATCATCCGAAGAAGTATATACCTGGTGTGATCCATCGGATCAAGGTAAAAAAAATTTTCCAAAAACGTTTCATGCAAAATATTTTTTAGGAATACCGTGCTAGAAAAATTAGTGTTATTGCAACGCTTCGCTGGTTGTTTCTACTATATTCAGGAGAGAATGTCAATGCGACGTTACCTATGCAGTTTCCAGGAAAGTGCAGCCGGGTGCACGTTAACTGCGACAGTGTATACGATTCGTCCGCGAAACGGCCACCGTGAGAACGCCGCATCTGCGGAATTAAATATCCGGGGGAATTGTATGAACGAAGGCCTTTGATGCTGCCATAACCTTCCCCTCGCGAACATTATCTGCGCTGTGTCGCAAAAATCTTGCTGTTTGATTACCGAGTTGCGTAAAACGGATCAAGGTCGGAGAGCTCTCTCCCTACCGTGAAAAGTGAACGTTCCTCGCGGTTCCAATTATGGAATTAACGTTCCTTGATCGTCGATCGATAGATCCTTCGAAACTCTATAACACAAACACGTTGGCTCGTAACAATATCTTCGATAAAGATCGAAACTCTAAACTCGTCCACGTTCGGTGTTAATTGTTGATACATTATAGTGTGTACGCTCAACGGTCATTCCGTGATAACGACTTGTTATCGCTGCATGTGTGGACTGTGTACGCATCTGTGTGCGATTATTAGCTGATTGTTGGCAGTCCAACTGTTGACAGTCAAACACGGATTACACTGTTCAACAGCCAAAAATTATTTCGATTCCCACTATGCGATTCTTATAGAGTTTTTCGCGCTGATTCCGAATCTGTCCTTAATTTTAATTTTATAATTTTCATTAAAAAGCAACACGAAATTTAATCAATTGAACGATTTGGAAATTAATTACAGCGGTTACAGAGTGGTAACGAGTTTGAAATGTTACCAAATTCGTTCCAATCGCAGTTTGTTGCACAGAAAATCTCCGACGTGAGTCAAGCTTAGAAAAATGGCGGTGCAATAGTATTTGTGCTGCTCATCGATGTCTTCTACGTCACCGTGTGCACAAAGTCACATGCGTTTTGCATTGGATACATATTAAGGTTGTGTAATTACTACCGGAGAACTGTGAGTGGCAGACGCGAATTGCAAATATCGTGAAAATGGATACGTAAGACACACTGAGCGTTATCGTCCCAGTTCTGCTCATCATGAGTATCAGAATGTGCATATCGTTTTTCATTCGCTAAGAGCAACATTTTCATTGCATGAACGGCTGAAATAATTTATTTTCGACCCTACTTCGATTAACAGACTTTAATCATTTTACTGTTGTCCTTTGCCATAAATGCGTAAAATCAATTTTGCCAGAATCCAGAAGATACAAGCATGAAGGATGTTCTGGACAAAGCAGATTCCTTCGAAGTGACGTTAAGACTGAACGACAAAGTGCTAAAAAATGGCCCACGTGCTGACATATGTTCCCATCCCGTGAAAAAGCCTAGCAAGTATCCTTCGCGTTCTCTACTTGTTCAAGTTACTCACTTTGATGATTCCACTCCAAGAAAAATGATTTATTCCGCAGTGACGTTGCTGCAGCGGGATGCAAAATGTAAGGACAATGATAAACCTCTTCACGATAACGATAGGCGATGGCAGCCGGTCTATGACAAAATAGGCTTTATGGGAACAGATGTCGAACTACAGACAGAACTGCGCAAATTATCGAAACCGTTTTCACACGAGCTACACAAATGGTACTCTGAGAATAAGCCCACGGAGCTCGTGCAACCTGTGAAGTGGACAGGAAAGAGACCAATTCCAGAAATGAGCTTCTCACATTTGTAAAAAGTACCTCTCCGATTAAAATAAACAGAAAGAAAGAGATTTTTAGTAATATCTTTCTCATTCATGGAAAGCAAAGCAGTTTCGAATCCGAATGAGGTTAAAACCACACGCACGTTAGAGCAAAGTAGAAGCCTTATCATAGTTGATAGCAAGATACCAATCATGCTAACAATTTTTCAGCCATAAGCTACGCACACGATGATCTACCTGGTTCGATCAAACAATCTGATTGATCGATAAAAATCAACTCTGTTTGGTTGATTGATAAGTTTCACACATCGTCTGATTAATAGGAATAGTAGACGATGCAAGTATCTCTTTTCGCAGAATCGATTTTCCGTGCGGTCTTACTATTAAATTACGCTTCCTAAGTTACATTTCCTTTTTCGCATGGTGCTTGCGGATTCAGCAACTGCCACGCCATCGACGCGACGTTACAAATAACTGCGTTGTTACCGTGTTCTTTGGTATTCTGAATTTTATTTCAATATTTATTTACCTCTGTTTCGATCAAAAATCTGCAGCAAAAGTATTTTTATATAGCTACAATCATTCATGTACTTACGTCGAAGATACAATATACTTGTTTTATTGGCGGTGTTACAATTAGGCTGACAATGATTGTAGTTATCAGCGGTAATTTTTAATTGTGCTAAATCATTGCGTTATAATTTATCTTTGATCCCTGACAGAAATGGGTTAATGTTATTCCTAAAACAAGAAACGCGCGCGTTCCCGCGAGAATTAAATATCGAACAGGAGCTCGA
The DNA here is from genome assembly GCA_028455805.1 of Lasioglossum figueresi. Classification (NCBI taxonomy): domain Eukaryota; kingdom Metazoa; phylum Arthropoda; class Insecta; order Hymenoptera; family Halictidae; genus Lasioglossum; species Lasioglossum figueresi. The sequence goes on along the minus strand of CM052193.1, from coordinate 13,780,746 downwards.
CTTGATGTATAGTATTCCCAATGTGTCAAATTACATCTCATTGATTGTAAGCGCGGTTATTAATGAACCCGAGGCATGCTTCAACGCGTACGCTCACATATATCGCGAATCCTGATTAAGTTCTCAACAAATCTTTTATTAAATTTATCTCGCGCAAAATAACTTGGATGCCCGAACTTTGAAAAATTAGTATTCTACGTTACGGGTACTATTATCAATTCTTATTCAAATCTCCCATTAATAAAAATCCTTTGAATGATTCTTCTGCAAGGGAACTGGGACAAGTCACTGCTCTTTTTTTAAGTAAAAATAGAAAAATAATGGCAGAGGAAAAAATCATAAAAAAAGCAATAACTTGTTCCAGTTCCCAGAAATACCCTGTATACATAATCATTAATTCTTATTTAACGACCAGCCATATAATTAAAACTCGTTTCAAAGATTTTCCTACGAATGCGAAAAACATTATGCAAGTAATGCAGCAGATTACAAATCGGTTATCAACAAACATTGAGAAGTGTATTGCGTCAGTCTTATCAAACGAAATAGCGCATAATGATCGTGCCCGAGCAAGAAGTTCAGAGAGTGTCGGTATAGAAGCTGTACACTATCATTAAATATTATTGACAGTGATCAAAATTCTTAATTGATTGTTAACTCAATTGGCTGACATTTCAAGCTCGCTGGCCGCATCGTCGTGTATAGTGTATGTATAGCGTGCCGCTGCAGTATCCCTCCCAGGATTTCATCATGCTTCGTCTACCCACGTGCTCGCTGGGCGTTTTCGCGCGAAAACTGCGCCTAAATGGAGATAAAGCAGAGATACCATAATCTACCGTTAGACTACACAGCAATTTTTCTAACAACGGAACATGACATGTTATTTGGCGAACTGTGCAATTAACACGTTGAAACGTCGACTGAATTGCAATCGGACCAACAAAAAATTTTTAAACATACCGTACAGAAAATGATAGGATAAAAATTAATGACGCTTGACGCTTGCCCAGATCAATAATTCACTAGATTGCGGATGTTTACGCAATTTTTAACTTTTTCAGGCGAATTTCAAGAAAGTAAGAATAAACTTCTATTAATATTCTCTCTCTCTCTCTCTCTCTCTCTCTCTCTCTCTCTCAGACGCTCTAAAAAAACGATAACTTTTCTAACCTTTAGTATTTTCTCTTCAATTCCGACAACTAGCAATTTTTCACAAAAAAGTACAAACTCGTATAATCCAATATTAAAAAAGTTATCGTCTTTTAAGCAGTATCCAAAAATTAGTGGGAGTCACTGTAGATCTGCAACAAATAAAAATTGTATTCAATTCTTGAGATTCTATATTCTAGCATTTTTGAACATTTCTAGAACCCATGAATGCATAAGGATACGCAATTTAATCATCAATAGACTGCGGATCGTAGAAATTTTCCAAAAATACCATAATATCAAATTCGATAGAATTTAGTACGATTTTGATTTGTTATCGATCTACAAAGGCTGTTAAAAAAAAAGAATTTTATTTATTATTTTAAAATCTAACGCTTCTTACCGAATATGAGTTTAAGCGACACTTTTCACCGTCGACACCGTCTTTCTTTCAAACACCGGAAGTGGTCGAGCCAATCAGACCGGCGAGTCCGATATCCTCAGGAACTTTCTGACGCAATAAATCTCGACTGAGGAACATCGACAATGACCAGCGGTCGATCTAAATAATTAATGAATCGATCGTCGGATAGAAAAATATTATGGTCGATCACGAATCTGAATAAAAATTGAAGAAAGCGAGCCGATCATCGATCAAGCACGTTGCTCGACCTCTGGCGGTCGGTTGGTGAATCATGGCGGACGCTCTTCCGGGGACAAAAACTCGGTTTATTCTTGCACGGCATGGTTCCTCGAGTCAGTCTCGTTCGATCCGTAGTCGTGTCGTCGTGGTACGCCGGTACGTGTCTGTCGTTGGTACGTTCTGGTGTCTTTTTTCGGACGTTTCACAAGTACATACATCTGGACGGCTCGAGAACAGACATATCTCTGCGAGAACCCTATTCATCGGCCAACCAGCGTACCGGCGTTCGCACAAGGGATGAAGTAAACGTCAGACACACCGAGATCGATCGTACCCACGTTGCTTTCGTTTTCACCCTGCACGTGCGCAGACCACAGGTACGTGTCCGTTCCCAAATTTACAAGCGATGGCCATTATTAGACACCGTCTGGCACTATTTAAAGTGGTCGCGCTCCCGATCTTAATTAGAAAATAAACGACGCGTCATCGAACGAAACGCACTTCGACAATGATAGGGTAAATGTGCCCATAACTGAGGGAGTACATTTTACTGCGGTATTTTTTCCCAGTGAGATTGCAATACGTAAAAACGTAAAAATGAAAATTTTCGCCCCGAATAAATTTGTAGAATTCAATGATAACGTATTGTCGCTGAGGAGGCAAACAAAATTGTAATCATTCTCATATTTTTATAATCTTGCAATTCGAAATAACATTCTTCGTAAAAGGTAAGCAGTTTTCTTCTATCTCGATCACCGAAGAACTGTTTAAATTGCATAGAGGGAAGTTTTTTTTATTATTCAGATACCTACTACTATAAAATAAAAATATAAAAAGAAACTTCTCTTGCTTTTTTAATATAAAAATGAAGCGGATTACTAAAACAAAATTACGGAAAAATTAAGCAGAGAATACACTGAGAATGCACGAACGTGCGTTCATCGAACCGTCTCCTCGATCCACGCGATTCGGGTGATTGTATTTTGAAAAATCGATTATACGTGGTCTGTAATTCGTAACCCATAAAATCGAGTTTTTACTTTTCCTTAAAGGTTGAATTGCAAAATATATATAAAAATAAATTGTAATGCAAGAGGTTAATGAGATGTAGAATGTTTGGAACCTGGTTTTTTTCGTCGTGGTCACGGAAAATTTAAAGCAGCGTCTAGACGCGGAGGTTTAGTGATAATTTAGTATTCGGAGTTGTGTTTCCCTGCCGCGCGATCGGCCCGATTGATAACGAGAACGCCACAATGTATTTTCGTATTGAACCAGAACGCCATTCAGTCTCCAACGTTATCGTAATTTACAACTGGATCTGTTCGTTGCGCTTTTCTTCCCCTGAATCTCAACGATCGCGAAGGTATTTTAAGAATTCGTTTCACGCGTGGCAACCTTCTATATTCGAGCATTATTCGTGGCGGGTACAACGTATACTGTAACCCCTACGTTGTCCTCCACTGCAACAATTCGAACTTGTTCCATCGTTTATAATTTACTAGATGATGTAGAAAATTACACAGAAGTAACATAGAAGTTCTTGTTTGCGTTATGAGGAAGAATGAAAAATAACCTTCGTATCATTATTCTTTCCTTGCATTGTGTTCCAACTAGAACAATTCCAATTTCAATATATATATATATATATTGTTGCATATTCATATGCATACTTCTGATAACAACGACAGTCTGATAATAACGACGCGTTATCTAAGAAACCTTTGCTAATAATAACTAGAACAATTACACGCGTATAATAGTGCGATAAGTTAATATTAGGTCGTTCGAAAAAAAATTTTGTTTAGCGGGTAGAGATGGTATTGCTTCTATTTGTTATTGCTTAACTTTAATTTATATTAATGGTAAACAAATTGGCTTTCATTTTCCCTAAAAAAATTCAATAGATAATGCCATAATATTGTAGGCACATAGTTCGTTCACATTGCCCTGCTATTAATGATAGAAATACAGCAGTAGAAAATGTTATCTTGTGTCGGTTCTAACGGGTTAACGGAAGAGCTGCAGACGATTTTTGAGGTAAGGTAATACGATTCCATAGGAATTTTTCGTGACGGTCGTAACAGTACGTTCTAACTGACTTGAACGATCTACCATATTTGAAAAACCTTCCTAACCTACGTCCAAACTGTCCCACCACGCATCCGAAAAGGCAATAGTACAAAAATAAAACCATAACATCTAATACAATCAAGTATAACAATATTCAAACTTCAATGGATTGTCGTCAGAATAAAACACGGTCGCGCGCATTCTTAAAATATTCAAGCTAACGGTAACTTCATACACGATACATACTACTATCGAAAACCGAACATGCGTCACCTTGAAACGATATGAGCCACGCGAAGTTTGTATACGTTACACTTAGAAGGTTGTCGGGCATAATTCGTTAACCTAAAAAGAAAATAAACCAGGCTTTGCACAAGTGCGCGCCGTGGTTTGCACGAGTGATACGACATGGAAATAACACGTGGTGACGTCTCGCGTGACGTCAATAGGAAAAATCGTCGCTTGGGATTCCTGTAGACGTATAGTTACAGTAGCGTTTCCGCAACTGTACATTGTTTGTTGGTTGTTCATACTTGACTGGTTCCAAGGATGATCCCTCCAGAGGTGGGGATAAAATTTTGGCAATTATGGCAGAGGTTGTCGCCGACATAAAACTGTACATGAGAATCGAAAGGTCTGTTTCATCAGAAAACTCACGCCGCGGCGTCGAGCACGTGGAGTCTAAGTTTGTGTGTGGACTTGTATGGCTCGTGACGAGCGTTGGTCGTGCGGAGCGTCGCATGATGTAACTTTGCATCGATATTTCGGACTCGTGTTCTTCTGCCGCTATACCTGTGTAGAATGCACCGTCGACGAATTCACGTGCTGTTTTACGGTCTGGCGGCAATAAATTTGATTGTGTTCCGCGTTGTTGTATTTAATTATGATTGTCTTATTGTTAGACGACAGTTCTTCACTCGAACGTGTATAATATACTGAAGGAACAGAATCTCAAGCCCGTGCTATCATTCAACGGCGACATTGACCGTTCTTGTTTATATTTTGAACCGAGGGAAAGTAAACATAATAAACAGAGAGACGTGTAGCTTCATTCTATGCTTGAGAAATCAATATTTAGAGGTGTATTATTTTTTTTACCGCTGCTGGGTGCTTTTTTTAGTAGTGCGCTTGGTAATTATAATATTTTAGTAATTAGAATTTGGAGTATCTCCGACCTTATCGACAAGGAAAATGATGTATGGCGACTAGTCTTGCTTTTCTGTGACTAACAGGACTGTCCAAAGAAAAATTGACTGAAGAAAACTTGTCGCAAAGATTTCATCAATCTTTCTGACACACCCAGTACACGTCACTTCGTTCGTTGCACCGAGCGACACAGAAATCGATTTCCCTTGTAATTATGAATTCAGCCTGTCCGGTGAATAGCAGCGTGGCACATGTCTTTCCATCAAGTCATTTTATGAAGTTTTTTAAAGAACATACGTCGCTCAAGGGAAAAGCACGCGAGTTAGTGCAATCTAGCGATACGGTTTTAAAAGCAGTTTCTTTCCCTTTACTATCGGCCATTAAAAGAGGAAATTTTAAAACCAATTGACGTAATACTATCAGATTGACGTAACGGACGAGCTGAATGTAACCGTTGAACTTGAGATACGATTTTTAAAAAATGTTGACATTACAAAAACTAAAAAGAAAGGCGGTTCACCTTTCACCCTGCTTTTGTTGTTGTTCATCGTAGAGGTCACAGTGTATAGATTTGTTTTTTTTAGCTTTCCAAGGTTGAATATCCTATACATTTATTCTCTATAATAATTAATTGATTATCAATCAATATCTTATTAGAATTACACACACAAAAATGTTTAATCGGTTCGTAAATGTTTAATCCATTGCGAGACTGTTGAAGTGCAGACTCAAAACAGGAATTAGAAGATAGCAACAGTTTGTGTACAGTTTCGCGTCGCTACCAAATTAGGGAGCGCTTCTTGGAATCAGAGGAGCCTGACTGGATCCTGTTTAGAGTCGACATGGATGGGATTGGACGGTATTAGTACATAGTTCCATGATCTCCGAAAGTTGTTCAGACTATCCTAAGCATCCTCCATCGCTGTTTGGACCACGGTCAGCGTGTTTAGAATGTTTCGACACCGTTGAACTTGAACTAAAGTTCCTTCAGCAATACACAGATGCATGACGAAATCGCAATGAACGTGAAAGTAAACTTCGCAATGGGGAAACCGGTTGACACAAATGAAACCAGCCAGGAGTCTCCTTCTCGCCATGCATAACTTCATTGACCTTGCACTCGCTCAACCTTATCACGCGCAAGCGTAACTAGATTGAGTTTCCTTATTATGCACGTATGCGCATAACGGAATAATTTATGCGTTGAAACGCGTTACAATTAAGGCTTTTGTTAGATTTTTAATTATTAATAAAGTTGGACCAGCGGTTTTCTGAATTGAATGCGCGGTTTGATTGACGTCTTTTCTTTATCTGTGTTTGATAAGATTCGCATAGATCACTGGTTCTTAACCGGTGTCCCGCGAGATTTTTGCAAATTATCCGCGAAATTCCGCGAAATATATTAAATATATTTAATAATACATTTTCTAAAATATATTTATTACTACGCTGGATGTTTTTGTCTGTATTTTGGATAATTAATTTTGGTGTTCCGCAAATTTTTCATATTATCAAAAGTGTTCCCTGACTTCAAAAAGGTTAAGAACCACTAGCATAGATGGTTCTTTGTTCATTATGTAATTGCACAGTGTGGAAAAACATCTATCGCTGATTATTTTCTGATTTTTCAAATGAAAATTCTGACAGCAATCCTCGGTAAAGAATAATTGCATTGTGCAACGTACAGTTTGCACAGCTTTTTCGAGTAATAGCAATCGACCGTGCGAACTGCTAACGAACCTTGACATCAACCCATGTGGCAACGAACTAGGAAACTTACCGAGGTGACCCAGATCGGGAACTTGTTCAGCAACATCGATCAAACTTTCATGCAGCTGGTTGAAATGTTGCATCACGTGCAAGTGAATCGACAAGGTACACGTGAAGCCACGCCGCGCCGCCACTAGAAAAAAGTGAACAAGATCAAATTTTCAAGTGTGAAACATGAACAAATCTTATCGTTCCGCTGTGGTAGTACATATAATTCAAATTTTATGTGCAGTACAACAGTGACATTGTTTGGCAACAAATATGTCGCATGTTAGAATATTTTTTGCGAGACACTTATCTCGCGTCGAGATAATTTACATTTACAGTGTTGTATATCAACGCGATTTTTCACAAATGATACAATGTAGGTAATTTATGATGTATTAAAATGTTTTTCAACCGATAATATTGAAATGTTTTTTTTTAACTGATGACACACAGAAAATTTACGATCTTGCATTAAAATGTTTAAATATTTCAGTTTAGCTATAAATAGATTGATTTCGAGTGAAATGTTGATAGGATCAGATCAATGAACAATACAGGTAATTTATGATGTTGTATTAAAATGTTTTTTTAACATATTATATTGAAATGTTTTTCTTTTTAACTGATGACACGCGAAGGAAATTTACGATCTTGCATTAAATGTAGAAGATAAAATGTTTAAATATTTCAATTTAGCTATAAATAGTTTCATTAAACAGTTTCACAGTTTATAATAGTTAGTTTTTAGATTTCGAGCGAAATGTTGATAGGATTAGATCTGTTTGTTTGTGATTGCACGGTCCGAGATGTGCCAGTCATTCGTGTTAGTCACCGAGTTGTCATCTGAGGTGTAGCTGCCAATTCAGTGTTTATCAACATAGGCTGCATTTCTAGACAATTCAATGACGTTGTGAAATGGCAGTGACATATGTAGATGAAACGAGAAAAAGTGGTCTAAAAAAAGCAACACTCTATGTATATATCATCGCGTGGCATTGCGAAATTAGCAGTAGCATCTTGTAGCGCACGATAAAACTGCAACAAAAGACTAACATTCTTTTTCCAAGCTTGCGAAAGACTATTAAACAATTGAAAGTCAAAGAGTACCCTGCTTCCGCATACCTTTCGCAAATGAAATCTTTTTTCTTTTTCAAATTGCATGTCTCATTTGAATACATAATTGTACTAGTTGCAGCCAGATAATTTCCAGTTAACAACTCGCTACCTTTCACTCGTGTTTTTTTGAGCTTCCATTGAAACATCACACTTCGTTAAAATTATGATTACGGCAATTTCGAGTATTCTTTCTACAAGCTGGTGGATCAGTTAATCGCAAGCTTCCAGTTAATCGGATAAACATTGTCGGTGAGAGTGAACGACTGTGAGCACAGCCAGAGCACGTTTTGTGAGATGAGCAACATCGCAACAGTGTCATCCGATGCGTTGTTGATAATGCGTTGTCTCTTGTCTGGGGTCAAGAAAACAATCGCGACGATAGCAATCCCCGTCGAATGGAAATTATCCAAAATTATCGTGCTAAGTATTTTCCATTCTACGATGATTTGTCTTTCGCCGAAATTAGATGGTAATGAGCAGACACGAAGTTAACCGTAGTTAGGGAAAGGTTAACTCTAAAAGTTGAACGATCTAATTTCTAATGTAACGCTCGACCCGGTAATTGTCGCTCTAACGAGGATAGATTAAAGATTAATTAATTGTAATGTGAAATTACAAGAATCGTTCGCGCGGTCTCTGTGATGGCTCGTTTTCTCTAATTCACAGTGGGCGAAAATAACTATTCGTAAACCAATGAATCTTTTTTTTCAATTACCAATCCTCTTTCCGTGTAATGCTGGTGTTAACGACCAATTAAATCTTGCCGTTCCATGAAAATTTGTTTCGTTGTACCATAATTTCATTTTATATAGTTTTTATACGATTTTTAAAATGTACGTTCTCACCCTGTAGAACCAGAAGGTGTTAAGAAATTACTGAACACATTTGTATTGACATATTCCAGCAACCATTACATAAAAAGAAGTCCTAATCGAAGAGGCAGCATGTTTCCACTAATAAAATGTCCAATCGAAGGCATGTGACGTCAACATGCGAATTAACATACATTCTTAAAAAGACGATAACTTTTTTATCATTGGACTTGATAACTTTTTTATCATTGGACTTGATAACTTTTTTTATCATTGGACTATACGATTTGAATGTTTTTGAGAAGTTATTTAATTTTTTATCGAATATTTGAAAAGTTATCGTCGTTTCCGGAATCTAAAAAGTTGCAGAATTGCGGTTCGCGTCTCGTGATCTAACCAGCAAGAGATCTATCAAATGCCACAATTACCTGAAGCTATTTCTGCGTGTGTTATAGGCGAAACAGGTGTGAAATTGCCATTTGAAACACCACGCGCGTGCAGGTAGACCGCATCGTTGACAGACTGGTTTTTCAAACGTGCTTGAATGCCAATAAATTACCACCCCGACTCTTTTATCTTTTCCTTTCGCTCGTCACCGTGTCGCGTCGTATTGAAACAATAATTAAGCTCTATAATATTTAACGATAGGATCCAGGTTACCAGATATACACCTCCGCTCTTTAAATGTCGCACAACGTGTATACAGTTCCGAGATCATTTAAAGGAACTTTTCACCTTTGCGAGAATGTTGCTATTAACGGAAAACACTTTTTTTAAATGTCCCTAGGTTCACGGTTTTACTTTTTCGATAGGCGAGGAGCAATTTTGTTCAGCAGGCTGTGTAGTTCTAAGAAGTCATCGATGAGTCCAACAATGCTTTGCACTCTATCCGCAAAGAATAATAATTAGCATGAATTTGATTATCCACTCCGTGACTTGTATGATCGTCACATTGAATTACTCAACATGGCGCCTGTTGAGGCGTTTTCACACAAATCCTTGATCGCTTCCGAGTACATATTTATCAGAAGTGGTAAATACAGGATGTTTTCGCAGTGTCACGCTGATTACTTCGCGTTATAAGTAGACTGCGGATCTTTATGCAGAATGAAAATTGTCTACGTCGATTTCAAGGAATAGAAACTAAATTGAATGTTATTTCTTCCCTTAATGATTTTAATAGAGAAGAAATCATATACTCGTCTACTCAATTTTGTTATCAATTTTGTTATTCGCAAGTAATGTAACAACGAAATATAATTTAAAGAGATACAGTTCAGTACAGCAATATTAAGGCACGAACATCAATTTATAAACAGGCAATTTACAATGTACTCGGATGTTCCGATGCAAACGCAAAGTTGTTTTACCAGTTTCTCGCGTTTCCTTCACCGTGAAACGAGCACGTGGAGTCTACTTGCTCGTTTCGACAAGTATGTACCGATATGTAAATCGTCCGTTACAACCGATGTGAGCTCAGGTGTGACATACGGTAATAGCAGATATTGAAATGTACAATGCAGCTCGTAAATTGTTCGTCACGAAACGTAATTCAGATACAAAGTCAATTTTATCGATTTGGTTAACACGCTATCTTCAATTATCCGTGACTGGTGGATAGTTGATTGGTTTCTTATCTAAAATACTCCATTATTTTTATTAAACGAACAATATTCTAAAATTTTTTTTCGCGTGTCTAAAATTTTAAGCAACGGGTGGTTGATTTGAATTGAAAATTGGTTTGATAGGTGGACATGCTTTCTGTATGAAGCATAGAACGCGTCGTCCATCACCGTAGCCGCGGAAAACTGATAATCCGAGATAACGTGCGGAGCATCGCACGGTCGTTTATTTTAGGCTCGGCACGCGCGTACATTATATTCACCGTGTGTCCGTGTGATTGCCAACCGTTCTATATTTTTGAGGACAATGTCCGAAGTTACGTCATGAAATGATCGATGAATTTGCCACGCTAGTGGTCACGCTCTTTTTCGAAAAATCTTGATTTTCGAATGGAAATGGAGAAAGTTCATCGCGAGCTTAGATTTGGTTCGCGAACTCCTCCTACACATATTACACGATGAATTAGTAGAATACACTCTATTTGAAATGGATGCACTTTGCAGCAAGTGCAGCAGTACTTTAGCGAGTATTTGTGTCCCCGTAGTCACCCGGCTAATAAGTTAATTGGAAACTGGACCGAAATGCGTTTCTAAGTTTAACCAACTGCCATTCGGCATTTGTGAGACACCGCGATGACTCATTGGAATTCATACACCTGATAATTATAACTGGGGAAAATCGATGAGCAGGTAGATTAAAACAATGTTTTCAACGAGAATCAGAGATAGAAGGAATATTATAAAATATAGCTTATTCTTTGGCCATTAATTACACGTTTGTCTGACGAAAGAGGCGTCGATTAGGGTTAACAATAATCCTCTTTGTTTGCTGAGAACGAGATGAGCGTATGTGTGTAACATTGTATCGGGGAACAAAGAATCTTTCATCAGTTACGACTATGGTCTCTTAAAAGATGCTTGAATGACACATGTTTTTAATTCGCTTAAAAACAACAACGTCTCACCTAGTTCCTCATCTTATTGTTTTGATTTCACCTAAATTTTGATGGTGCTCGAATAGATGATACTATACACGTTTGATTTTGTTTATCCCAGCAATTGTTACATCTATGATGACCTCTATCGTTTTTACAAAAGCGTCTGTACTATCATATAGATCACATATATAGTATGTTTGATCTGGCGAGTTTTTCAGCCAGGAAACGCACAATGTCGTCTTTACGCAAGTATACAATCTCGGAGGTCGTGACTCTCAAACAAGTTTGTTTTTTATTGTAATTTATGATCGCCATTTACAATGGCATTATAGAGGACATTGAAATTTAAATTTCGTACTCGACGACCCCGTGTGGGCGTAACCATTGTTGCCATCTCGCAGATAACTTGAACTGGAAAGTTTTCGCATAAGAAACAAGATTGGTCATCGTCGAGTGCTAGACGGTAGACCTTTAATCGCGCTAATCAAATGATAACTTGATTCGTATGATTCGTTGCACTGTTACGGAACTTCTTCAGTTACGAAATGCTTAGACTATACTTCCGCTGTGGTAATCTGTAGATTAAGTTGAGCGTCACCGGTTAATCGTATCTGATCGTTTGCTGTTTGATCTGTCATATAAGTAAAGATATCGTGCCGAGTCGCGAGGGGAGGATAAGAGAACTGTACGTGTTGCTTTAGACGCATGCATTCGTAGCCAAGAGTCTAGTTGAGTTCAATTTCTTTCCGTGAGAAATGGAAATGTTGTATCTTATAAAATACCAGATTTATGGAATTGATAAGTTATATTTATTAACCCTTTGCACTCGGAGCTATTTTAACTCGAAAATTAAACATTTCTTCGTAGAAATATTTAATTATTATGTATTGCGAAGAAGTTGTGCTATAGCATCGATTTTTTTTTACATGCATATAGTGTTTCCAACTTTTTACACCTCGCGTGGTGCAAACACTTATTAACGGAACATCATTTGCACAATTATGTTAATTCGCCTGGCTCTGTCTGCCACTGCTGTTTTCTATTTCCGCGTGCATTATTTATGCACCGAGAGACTGCAATTTGCAAGGTCGTAGATGTCTTAAAGTCAAAATCGATGTTGCTTTGCATAACAAATTCTAAAAGGGATTTGGTTGCAGTCCATGCAAACGAATGCGCGATTGTCGCGCGAAATCGAGCATCGAATCGAGACTTCAATCTACCTTCCGAAAATAATATAACAATTTTTAAACATTTTTCTTAAATCTTGGTTTAGAAAGAAAAGTTTGTACATGAAATAGACGATATCTCGATGATTACGTTACAGTAAGACATCCCATCCATTTTTTCCTATTTATTTATAGACCTAATTTCTGCCAATCAATCATCCCACAGTCCAGACGCTCCGGATAGATGAACGATAATAGTAATCGATTGGCAAGAGCGACTGTTATCTAATTTGCCGGTAATAATCGCGTAGAGCCAATTAAAACGAAAAGTTTCCGCGATTTAATTTAATCTCATTAAGTAACCAATATTATTTGTCTCGGCAGAAAACTCCGATGATTATTATTATCGTTAATTTTATTGTTCCGTGAGATACTTCATAATTAGTAGGTACACTGTAATTGCTTTTAAAAATTATCTTCATTGTTCACCAGAAAGATAAATATTTTAATTGTTGTCCTTCTGATTGCAGATAATTCATCTCAGCTGCAGAGCACTACTGCTCGACCACCAAAATGGTACGTCTAAAAAGAAAAACTTCCATGATCATTCGTAAACAAGTAGTGGTCTTTAATTTAATATTAATTTAATATTATTCTTTTTATTTTAGGAGAATAACAAACCGCCAACGGAGATGGACACTTTCCTGCCTCAGGATGGGTCCAATTTAAAAGATGGCGTATTATCATCCAAGTAAGCCTTATCGATGTTATCCCAACGAGATCAATTTAAGAAGCACTTGAAGTTCAAATTTATTTTCGACCTGGTATCAGCGGGATAAACCAAATCAAACCTCTGTAGATTGTAGTCATTTATTTTACTGTACGATATGTGCAGATAAAATGTTTCGATATGACCAAATTAAAATGAAACCTCTATAAAACGTAACCGCCGGTCATAGAAATAAATGACGATGTATCCGGTTCTCAACGATTAATAGGATAAATTATCTTTCGTATAGTCTTCATTATCTTAATTTTTTCTGTTCTTTGCAGATATAAAGTACAAGTAGCTCCACGAGATCCGGAGACCGGTCAAGGAGACGGCAAAACGTTTGATCCGTTCACCGAACGAAGAATTGATAACCCGACAACGTGAGTGTGCGGTCACGAGACGATGATTAATGAACGAAAGTTTTAATAATATAGTCCATCGTAGAGCGAGGGTTAAAAATATATTGGCACATGTCGGCTATTCTATATTAATATTGCTGGCATAACTAGCCTTTGTTTCTGATTTCTATATGTATGCAACTGCACTGCGTATTCTGGTAGCTATTGTATATTACCAGTAGACTGCATTTTTCTCTTCATTTTAATATTAACAAGTTGGAAACTGTCCATTGTCCTGATTTTTGTCATAAAATTCGCAGTCTGCTTATCAGCGATTCAATTGTTTATACTCTCCGCTTGCAACTCAGATTATGCATATGTTATCTTGTTATGCACGTCATAAACTATCCATATATCTGTTGTTTGACATATCGCAAGCAATTAGTATAAAAATTTGTAAAGTAATGTGTACTAAACAGAGGTTCAAAGTCTTCTTTATCCTGTCGTTCAGATTAAAGTTGAAAGAAGCTAGGTGGATTGTTCGCGTAACAAACAACGATATTCATATTTGTCACTTATAATAACGTTGTCTCGTTCTTTTCATCCAGGGACTGTGACACATTAACGCATTTATTGAAGGCCTCGCTCGGCACTGGTATCCTATCTATGCCGATTGCTTTCAAGCATGCTGGTCTCCTTGTCGGTGTTTTCGCTACGGTCCTGGTTGCATTTGTTTGCACGCACTGCGCCTACATTTTGGTAAAGAGAAACTGCAATTACTTTGTAGCATACAACTGTATACAATGTAATGTAATCGCTAGACTGCGGATTTTATGCATTTATGACAGGAATGGGTAGATGTAATTTAAAGAAGTAAACACGTTAAGACAATTTATAAGCATCCATGTGTTATTTTCAATTTATTAAAATCGTTAAAGTTAGAAAGAAATTTTTATAGAGACTTGTAGTTAACGAAGAAAATATTTATTTCGCATAAAGATCCACAGTCGAGTAATTGCGAACGATATTGTAAACGAAATCGATTGTATTTTAGATAAAATGCGCACACGTCCTTTATCACAAAACGCGGCGAACGGAGATGAGCTTCGCGGATGTAGCGGAAGTAGCATTTTCTACTGGACCAGAATGGGGAAGAAGGTTTTCCAAACCAGTTAGGTAAGTTAGACGCCTAGCAATTACGTTATATTATTATTACGTTATTATTATATAACGTTATTATCATAAGTACGATTAAATAACACTTTGTGGTACTTTTCCCGCAGGTATCTAATTCAAATTAGTTTATTCGCAACGTACTTTGGCACCTGCAGTGTGTACACAGTAATAGTTGCAGCGAACTTCAATCAAATCATCGAACACTATGCAGACGTTGGTGCTGGCGAGTTTAGTATAAGACTAACGACAGCTTGTCTGCTGATCCCCATGATACTGCTCAGTTGGATACCAAATCTGAAGTACCTCGCGCCTGTCTCCATGGTAGCTAACATATTCATGGGAACAGGTTTAGGAATTACGTTTTATTACTTAGTAGGGGATTTGAAACCTTTGACGTCGGTACCCCTAATGGCGCCTATCGCTGGGTTCCCGCAGTTCTTCAGTATCACTGTGTTTGCTATGGAAGCGATAGGTACGTTACGTTTCGTGATAACGGTATCCTATAACTTATGGTGCAACCAGGAAGAATGCGATAACAATCAAATGATAATACTTTATTTTCTTGTACAGTAACACCTTTCTTATTGTACCGTCAATTATGGCACATCTTGTACAATCACAGATTGTGGACCTTTATTTCAACCCTTAGCACTCGAGTGATGACTCAGAGTCGCCACTAAAAATTGCTACATCATTATTCAAACTATAGTTTAGATTATTAGATGCGTTGGTATCTAATCAATTACTAAACATTTAAGTATTGGAGGAGGTGTTACATCAATTTCATATCTATAAAATTAAAAAAGTCATAATTTTAAAATAACTTCGACTGCAAAGGGTTGAAAAGATTAGAACGACGGTGTATACAAATCCACAGTTTAATTGTAGACAAAAGAACACGCCTGAACGAATGTAATTCCAGGTGTTGTGATGCCATTGGAGAACAACATGAAAACACCGCAGCATTTCGTCGGGATCTGCGGTGTTCTCAACAAGGGAATGTCCGGGGTTACACTTATATACATTCTACTGGGATTCTTGGGCTATGCGAGATATCAGGACGATACTTTAGACAGCATTACGTTGAACTTGCCAACAGAAGAAATGTAAGTTGCAATCTATAAAACAAAAAACCAAATACCAAGATTTACAAAGAAGTCAGTCTTGAATAAATGTGTTAATTAATATATATTCATTTCCAGACCAGCCCAGATAGTGAAGATCTTAATAGCCCTAGCTGTTTATTGCACATTTGGTCTTCAGTTTTACGTCTGTCTTGATATCGCTTGGAATGGTATTAAAGACAGGTTCCAGAAGAAACCAATCCTGGCTAATTATGTTTTGCGAACTGTTATGGTCGCTGGAGCAGGTACTTATAATTAATACTATACATGTTAAGATTGCGTGATAGCCGCTTTGGTTGGCTTAAATGAAAATAATTAACTAAACTGCATTATGTTGCAGTTCTACTGGCTGTGATCGTGCCGACTATCGGGCCCTTTATCGGGCTGATCGGTGCATTTTGCTTTTCCATACTGGGACTGCTGATCCCTGTGTTCATCGAAACTGTAACGTATTGGGACGTTGGTTTTGGTCCAGGAAATTGGGTGGCCTTGAAGAACATAGTGATCTGCATCATCGGTTTCATGGCTTTGGTGTTCGGATCTCGTAGCGCGCTGATAGAAATCGTGAATTTATACAGTTAAAAGTGGGTGACCTCATAGATGTGTACATATTCGAAAATGTTCCAAGCCGGTAATTGTTTGGAAGCCACTTACAAGATTCGTAGGAAATAAATTTCTGATACTTTTTAAGTAGACAATCACGAATGATAACGTATCATTTGCAATAACTTATTTTGCAGTACCACTTTGGCGATGAGAAAGTCTTATCAGAAATTTACTTGCTACTCATGTGCCTATAAAGTGAGTGCTCTAGTAAGATACAATGAGAAAACTCTTGGAAAAAGATTATCTTCGGTTGCTGTGCAAGCAAGAGATCTATAAAGGTATACTACAATTCGAAGTATGCCTCCACGCACAAATTTCTGAAATTATGTCATCGAACGGTTATATGAAAGTATGATGAGTATATGAGAAGTTAGGCGATGCATTTCTAAGCACTAGTAATGCCACGTTTCTAATTTTTATTCGACACGAGGCATGTACAGACTGAGAACCATTGGCAGTATTCGAGTTATAAACACATCGCAACTGTGAACCGTTTAATAACCCTTTGCACTCGGCGCTATTTTAACTCAAGAATTATTAAACATTTCTTCCAATCTAGAATATTTCCATTCCCTATGATTTTTCAAATTTTATGGATATGAAATTGATAAAATACTTTATTATTCGATACAGTAATTTTTAGAGGCACCTCAAAGTGACCATTCGAGTGCTAAGGATTAAAAAGAAACATGAACGGTTTTCACAGACAGTATTTTTAATTGCTATGATAGCGAATCGATATTTATAAATTTTTTTAACAGATTTTTTAAGTAATATGTTTCGAAAATGGAAATTACAATCTCACATTAATGAACTCTCAACTTAATTTTTCAAGTTCCATGCGATGTCTGTTATTTGAGAGTCAATCATATCTTGAAGTATAACATTTTACAATTCAGTGACATAAATCATTTGTTTGTTAGAATATAGTGTTGAAATCTGTAAAATATTTGTGTAAAACGAGAAAACATTTCATGGAGAGGAATCAGTTCCTGTTCCATGACTATTTAGTACATGTGATAGGCATACAGTGTATAAAATGTTTTCACTCTTTCTATGTTGCATTTACTGTGAATACAGAATTTACAAATGGAAAAAAAAGAATGTTCTCTCGGAGCAATGTTTTCTGCTCGAAGACTTTCGCAAACTAATCATCTTTTTATACAACTGTTGAAAATTTTTACATATTCATGGTAAAAAAGATGAAATGCAACAAATACAATTATTAAATACATTTTACACTAGAAACTGTGTCTTTTATTCTTCCTGCTTATATATACAAATGTAAGGAATGCGATTGTAATCCATATACTCCCTTCTATATTGTCATTTTAAAATAATTTATACAATTATATTACAACATGTCCATTCATGTACAAGATCAAGTTCGACAATATTACAATATTAAAGAACTTTTGTATTAGTAAATATTATTTTTCCAATGGCGCATAATTCAGCAGTTTCTCGATCAGATCAACATGTCCCAGAAGCATTCTACGGCAACAGTACCTCTTCAATCCGAGTGCATCAAGTGCATCTCTGCAATAAACAAACGAGATATATTTACATGAAAATAATATACAATTTCTTAACAAAGATGCTACTACTATAATGGATGCTTCCAAAAATACAACTTTGATATGGTTACAAATTTTAGCTACTGCAAATATATAGATTTATTTCGCTCGAAAGTTCTATGAAGTCCACAAAAGTAAGGTTAGGTTCGCATTGATGCATGAACAGATCGTAAATGATACGCTGCTAATTATTTACGTGTTGATTTATAAATAATAATTACCCTTCCGTGTATTCTGCCTGTAGTAAGCCCAGGTAAGCTTCCCATTTGTTGCCAATTACTTTTCCACAAGTGAAACAACGCACCGGTATGATCATGGTTGCGGATTCATTTAAAATTGCTGAACTTCTTTCTTTCGCTACTAGGGAAACATGGTAGTACAATCAGAGTCCTCTCTGGTACAATCTTACAATTAGACCATAAAGGTCTAAGAATCTACATTTTAGTTCATTTGCTAAAAAATCAACTTTTTCAAATGTATGTATATTGCTTTCAAAAAGTTCAGCACTTTTGAAAACGATGAGATCAATTGAATTTTTAAAAAAATTGTAGTCGAAAAAGATATGAACATTTCATATATAATATAAGGACTATTTTTCATCATGAAAATTTATATTTTCTATTTAATAATATTGGTTCATTTGAAAATCATTATTATAATATTGATCTGTTGTCCATAAGAAAAAGGCAAAAATTATTTTGTAGAATGTTACAAATCAAATATCACCACGCTTTCCAGTGTGTCCAATTTCTCTATCATTGTTTCTCTCTAATCATACAATTTTGTTTCTGTCGAAGATAGGTTAGTTCGAAGTTCGAACTTCGAAACTTCGAACCACTATATAAGTTCTAAGTTTACGTATACTGTATACTAGTGTATAGAGTGTTTCGTGAATTCTTTCTCTGCGTTGTTTAGTAAATATCAAAATGGCTAACACACTGGCTAATGTGCCTGTATCGAAGATTATAAAGAATACAAGCAATTTCGAGGATGAACCGAGGAAAAAGAGTAGAGAGGATTGGCGAAAAGCAAAGGAGTTGGAAGAAGCAAGAAAAGCTGGTACAGCACCAGCCGCGGTAGATGAAGAAGGGAAAGATATTAATCCACATATTCCACAGTATATTAGTGCCACACCATGGTATTTTGGATCACAGGTATTTAGTATTTCTATCGATAATTGTACGTTGAAAAATATCCTTTCGACAACTACTATATTTGTACAAAAATATTTTAAAGGGTCCTACTTTGAAACATCAAAGACCACAGCCAGAGAAACAAAAACAATTTAGCGGAATAGACGAATGGTATAATCGAGGTGTCGATTCTTCTAAATTAATAACAAAGTTTCGTAAAGGAGCTTGCGAGAACTGCGGTGCCATGACTCACAAAAGAAAGGAATGCATGGAGCGTCCACGTAAAATTGGAGCCAAATATACAAACGCGAACATTGCTGCGGATGAATTCGGTCAGCCTGAATTATCTATGGATTACGACGGCAAAAGAGATAGGTAATTAAACTGTTTCATGTGTGCTTTTATTCGGGAATAAATTACAATGTTACAATTCCAATTCATTTTTGTTATAGGTGGGCTGGTTATGATCCTTCGGAGCATAGAGCTATTGTTGAAGAATATCAGAAAATCGAAGAAGCTAAAAGACAAATGCGTGCGGAAAAGCTGAACGCGGAAGAGAACGACGAACAAGATTCGGATAAAGACGAGGATAAATATGTGGACGAAGTTGATATGCCAGGGACAAAAGTAGATTCCAAACAACGTATTACAGTTAGAAATCTGAGAATCAGAGAAGACACAGCAAAGTATCTACGAAATTTGGATCCGAATTCTGCGTACTACGATCCTAAAACAAGATCTATGCGTGACAATCCTTATACTGGAACAGAAAGAGAGTGAGTATCTGTAGTTAACGAGTTTTTTAACAAAGCATTCTTTTATATAAATACCTATTGCATAACATTACAGAGTGGATTATAAAGGTGAAAACTTTGTTCGTTTCTCCGGAGACACGCAACGTCATGCGAACGCTCAATTGTTCGCCTGGGAAGCTCATGAAAGGGGTGTCGATGTTCATTTACTTGCTGAACCGACGAAACTGGAATTGCTTAAACAGGAGTACGACAAAAAGCGCGATGAACTAAAAGATAAAGCTCGCGACAGTATAATAAATACATACGGTGGCGAAGAGCATCTCGATACTCTACCATCTTCTCTTTTATTAGCGCAAACAGAACAATACGTAGAATATTCCAGATACGGAAAAGTACGTAACTTAATAAAATTCTATTTTACTTATTTGTTTTATTCGATTAATACTCTTAATTTATATGGATAATTTACAGATCATCAAAGGACAGGATAGACAAGTAATTCGTTCAAAATATGAAGAGGATGTCTATCCAAATAATCACACCTCTGTGTGGGGATCTTACTGGCATGCTGGTACATGGGGCTATAAGTGTTGTCATTCGTTTGTTAAGAATTCTTACTGTACAGGAGAAGCAGGTAAAAAGGCATTCGATGCGAAAATTACGGAAAACAAAAGAATAACAGAAGAGGAGAATTCAGACGGTGAAAACGAGAAGGAAGACTCTCCTGATGAAAAATCATCGAGTAGCGATAGTTCGTCGGACGAAGAAGAGAAGAGGCCGAAAACAATCAAGAGATCGAAATCTTCTAAGAAAAAGGATAAGAAACGAAAACAGAAGGAACGCAAGCAGAAGGAGAAGATGGCGAAGAAGGAAGAGGACAAGCTACAACAAGCGCTGCAGAAAGAAAGAGAGAATCAAATGAGAGCAGAAAAGCTGTTGGGGCTAGACGAAAGGAAGCGGCCGTATAACAGTATGTACGAAGTACAAGAACCAACGGTGGAAGAAATAGAAGCGTTCCAAATGAAACGGCAACGCGAGGATGATCCTATGGCAGAATTTCTTAACAAATGAATGATAAACGAATCTTTAATTTAAGCCCGTCTAGCATTAGAGTTGTACATACTGAATAAATCGTATTTTAAGTCATTTTATAGAAACATTTTCTTCATCGATCGAATAACGTAATAACGGTAGATATGTACTATAATATTATTTTTGCTTTATTTAATGACAATTTATTGAGTACTATTGCATGAAAGTGAAAATTATTACATGTTACACCACATGGCAATATGGAAATATGTATCATACTCTTACCCATGTTCCAAGATTACTTCATCTACCTGATGACGGATGTGGCAAAGTGCTATAGTCTGTCGACTCAATGAAGTCGCAGTGCCACGAAGCTAAAGTGTTAGTGGGGGAAGGGGAGTCGTCGCAATATCTCATTCTGTATAAATATTTATGGAAACTTGAACTCTAATATACTAATAATCTACTTTACTCGTATTACTTTAAATAGTGTTAACTCTCCTTTTGTCAATTATAATCTGGAGAAGGTTAAATTTTACTCGCAACTTTTGCATTTGCTTTATATCGCTATCCATTTTGAATTATCTTGTGACACGACTTGTGGGCACCAGATACTCCATTATCTTGGTACCTGCGTCCTATACATATCTTATACTTGATGGGTCTACGTATAAAAACAGAAAATTCAATATTATTGAGGGGGGGAGGGGTAATAGTGAATTATTATAAAAAATTAATTTGTATAAGTATACAGGGTGAACCGCGAATCGTGACAAATCGTGACTCTGTTATTAGTTTATAGCAAATTTTTTGTATGTATGATACTACTAAGGGGATCTTTAAATGTGAGAGAGTGAGAGAAGGAAAAAAGGAAGAGATGAGACGGTTTCGTCCTAGGCCCGCTAGAGGACTCATCAGTAAGGCTGGCTATCTAGCGGGCCCTGCCTTAGACGCTGGGATATCAGAAGGCGGTTGTTGTGTTGCGGACGGTATATACATATACAGGAATCGGTGTAAAGGATCAGGTAGCGTCAGGAAAGGTCTTATCAACAGGTCTGCGCCCGCCCGCCTTCTCTACGGCGAGTGTTACGGGTGGAGCGAAGCCCGCTAACACTACTCCCTCGCAGAAAAGGACCGGACCGGACCCTTATCCTGATGATTTTTCCCCCTTTTTCTACGATGGTCAATGTCAGCATCCGGGAGTATGATTCGTACACTTGCATGCATGTATGTATGTATGTTTGTTGCTTGCCCCTATTTCTGTCCTAGCATGGCTGTTCGTTCATTCGGCGCGTGCTGATTCTCCGACGGTGACCGACCACACTGTGGAGAGGAGGAATCACGGGTGTTCGGTGTTCTTGCAGTAGCATCTCCCCTCCCCCCTCTCCCTTCCGACGATGTTGTTTGCTTCTCTGACTTCTGGTTTGTGTAGTCTTTTTTCTGTTCTAAACCGGGTGTCACCAATGAGGGAATTCTTTAAATGTGAGAGAGAGAGAGAGAGAAAGAGAGAAGGGAAAAGGAGCGCGTTTCGTCCTAGACCCGCTAAAGAGGACTCATCAGTAAGGCTATCTAGCGGGCCCTGCCTTAGACGCTGGGATATCAGAAGGCTGTTGCGGACAGTGTATATATAGAAATCGGTCAAGAATTAGGTAGCAGCGGGAAAGGTCTCAACCATCTGTCCCTCTTGCGGCGAGTGTACGAAGTTGAGAAATAGCATACAGCATGTTTTCAAAAGAGCTTTCACGTGATTCTAGCAAATTTTTTGTACAAAAGAAATTAAAAAAAACAATTTTTTGCAATTTTTTAATGTTATGATACTTACCGAATTCGCCTTGAAATCCTCTAACAAGTAGACGTAAAAAATAATAGGTGTATTTGTAAAAAAATTGAAGGTGACCTTGAAAAAAAAGAGTCGACAAAAAAATTTGCTATAATCACGTGAAAGATCTCTGAAACCATGCTACACCTGGTAAAAACATTTTCGATCGGACTGAAGACAGCGGATATTATGCATTTATGGCAGAAATGACTAGGTGTAATTTGAAATAGTAAGAACATTAGAAGAATTTGAAAATACTGTTATTACAGTTTATTGCAATTCAGGTAGAAATTTGTTATTTTCCATAAAGACCTGCCACCGACGAGGTAATAGTATCTCGTCGGTGGATCCGCTATCTATAATCTCTACTAGTGACGAGGTTTACCGTGTATATTGTCTAAGGTTTGCAACAGGAGTTTCGCCTCTGGTGTAGATTTGCACCGTGGTCGAGAGACAGCTGCTCCGATCGAAGGACATGAATAGGAGGGCGGTAGGGAGAGAGGGAGAAAGAGAAAAATACGAGGCCGAAGCAAAAGGGAGAACACCATAAACATACAAGATCGGATTGGTTCTGCTTTCTCCTTTGTCCGCCGGATGGAAACATGTTATAACACGGTCAGACAGCTATTAAAATCGGCATTCTAATTATCTCGCGTTGCCCTTTTATTTCGTCGTTTGGTTCACGCGTACTTACAACACCGTGCCTGATTCGGGACTGTATCGTGGCGATCGGAATTTTGGCGCCTGTTCACAGACGCGACATCAGTGACAGTCTAAATGGTTATGTTAACGCTGCGTATATCTCGTAGTACGCGTTTCTTCGCACGCGTACATTTATTTTGACGAGTTTGTCCCGTCTTTCTCTCTTTCTCACTCTCTCTCACACACTCTCTCTCTCTCTCTCCCTCTCTCTCTCCCTCTCCCTCTCTCTCTCTATTGAATTGTGCTCGGATTCGCGGTCACGGTGCTCGCTCTTCCCATCGCCAGTAACCTGCAGCCAAGGTTATATCTTGTGCGTATTTGGGGGCTGTATTGTCAAAATCAGCTGCCATTGATATAGCGTGCTTACTTCGCTAACTCTCGTTTCTCGTTTTTTTTTTTCTCCCGCTTTTTTCCGCGGCTTCGTCGACTGCTAACGATGAAATTTCATTTAGCGTCCACGGCTCTTTCTTATTCATCGCATTTACACGGCGTCTGCCCCCCTTCCTCTGAAACGAGCGGTACATTTTATTACAGTCTTTTTTCCAATCGTTTTCTGATACGCGAATCGAACTATAGATTCAAACGCGACGGTCATCTTGTATAAGTTCTGTAAACAAAATATTGTCTTACTATTAAGCGAATTGAAATAATTCATTATTTAATCGTAGTACAATTATATACGATCGTTTGTATTCCACTCGAAAATATTTACTTTTACTACCGATTGTAATTAAAGGTGCGAATTTACTATAGACTCGTGATAATTTTTTGCCATAGTCATTAGAAGGGTGTACCTTGTTTGCAAATATTATCGTATTGTTTGACCCTCTGAGAGCAACTGTTCCAAGACATGCTTGCAAAAAACTTGATGGTGTATTCGCACCTTGAGATCCTAGAGTACACAAAGTTCGCTTTCTGATATATTCGAAATGATTTGTTTTATGTTTTTATTGATATGTTTGTGAGATATGTTGCAGAGCCTGGCGGTCATTGTTGAGTTGTACATCTGTACAATAGGAGGCTGAAAGAGCGGCGGTTAAATACTGTCGTTGTTCAGGAGGTCTGGTGTAAAGGGTTTTCTAGCTGGGAGCAACTTGAACAGAGTAGAAGTGAGGGTTCAGCGCGATAGCGGTAAATGCAGTGGTTGAAGGAGATATGGACCCATCAATGTTTGTTGCGTACACTCCTCAAACAAACGGCGTTCCACTGGAGTCCAAGCTTGCTACCTACATGGTAGTGTACACTCTTCAGCAATTTATTGGAGGAGAGTCAAACCTTAGTAAAAGTTTTCTATCAAATATATTTTTCAATGAACATTGTGTACACATGTTTACGCAAATTGTTAGGAAAATAGTAGTACAATACGCTTTTATTTATGAATTTGCCTCCTTTATAACTTTGCTGTTTTTCTTGCCGATCTTAAAACCCATACACACATGTCTATAGTCTTCTCATTCTTTATGCTTTTCAATAGAATCGTCAAAGTCCAGGGGTAACTTTAAGTACCACCGCCGTTACAAAACATTTGTCGAACCTTTCTCTGGATTCACAGAAAAAAGTAACTGCCAGTCCAGAATTTGTACCAGGAAGGGGGCTAACTAGTAGCAACAGCAGTTCTCCGAATCTTTTCAATAATTCTTACCATTCTCAAGAGAATGTGGGCGGTACTACTTACTTTTACCTTGGGAATGTTGCGACCGATGCTGTTGGAGCGGACGAAGGAACCGAGACTGTAAGGAATAAGTAGAAAAATTCATATGTCTTTTAATTCAATCTTCAACGATATTAAGGACGCTTTCTGTCAGCAGATTGGAACCGTGGGAGCAGGTCAGATAGGGTTCATCTATCCAGGCACACCGGCACATCTTCAACCTGTGAAACCAGCGAAAACTCCGTCGTCTAATAGCTCGTCTGCTCCCTCGACTCCGCCGCCTCAAGCAGCCCCTAGTTTCTTTATCAGCGAGAGCTTACGAATGGACATTCTCCAGAAGAACGCGTTAACGTTAGCACAACCCGACATAGTACGATTCCCCGACTTGCCAGACGAGGTAGACAGCTACCATGAATTGTGCCCTCTAGAACAGATTCATAAACCTGCCTCGACGATGCTCGGATACCAAACTTCAACGTACAAAGCTACCAGCATCAAAAGTGGTACACGGTACTGTTTACGTCGTATACATGGTGAGCTTCCTCAGCTATCTGTTTAAACCGATCGAACGTAAACCTGACTAAAGGGTAGCGAAAGTAAGCATTTCATTTGTTGTTAGATTTCAGACTTGCCAACACAAAGTGCATGGTGCTGGTAGATATGTGGAAACGATTATCGCATACCAATTTGGTGCAATTGAGAGAAGTCTTTACTACCAAAGCCTTTGGCGACCATTGTTTGTATTAATATCTTAGCCCTGCAAAGACACACTGTTTTTTCGCACTGCAGATTGTCACAGTGAGATCTTTCGAAAAATTCTGTACAAAGTTTCCCTGTAGCTCACGACTACAAGATTTAATGTTAGGTTTATGGTAAAGACATTCTAAATTTAAAGACATTCTTGTTATTTTTATAAGTAATGTATAAAACAGTTACTTTGAGCAGTCCGTAAGCCTAGAGTTAGTTGAGATGCAGTCACAGAAATATAGAGAAAATTTTGCTAGTATCTGAGAGAACTCGGTGTCCCGTTGCAGGGTTAGAAAGCACGTTAGATGGACCTTTATAAAGCAATTTTGTTATTTCAGCCATGGTATTCGTTTACGACTATCATCCCGGCTCCGAGACGCTGTTAAATAAACATTTCTCAGCGACCGAATTAAATGGCTACACGGATCCGTTCTCCTCGGATCCAAATGCTCCTCGACCGTACAGTCATACGAAAAACACAATTCTCAGACAGCAACATAGTAGTATGTTACCTGAGAGTGTGATCTGGAGCTACATTATCCAACTGACTGCAGCGCTGCGCGTTATACATGCTGCTGGTTTGTAGAATTACAAAAACAATATAAGAATAAGAAGAATAATATTCAGTTAATTCTTGAACCATGAAAATTATGTTCGCAGGTTTGGCATACAGATGTTTGGACCCCACAAAAGTGTTGCTCACGTCTCGGACAAGACTTCGTTTAAGTTGCGTTGCTATACCAGACGTAGTTACATTCGATGGGAATGCGGCGAATCCACTTTCACTTATTCCACATTATCAGCAAGAAGATTTAATCGCCCTAGGGAAACTGGTGTTGGCTTTAGCGTGTCGTAGCCTCCTTGCCGTCCATCGCGACAACATGCAAGCCTCCCTCGAGCTCGTCGCACGTTCCTACTCCACGGATCTTCGAAATCTCATTCTGTTCGTATATATGCAAAGTATTCTTATGAAATCTTCGTTCGGGATGATAAAGAGCATTTTTCAAATATTTTTCATTCGATCAGAATCTTCAGAAGCTGTCACTACTAGAGCTGTTACTACTAGAGCTGTTACTTTTTCGAAGCTTCGACTTTTCAAAGATTCGAAGGATTCGAAGGAACGAAGGGAACTTCGAAGTGTACGAAGTTTCGAAGTATTGAAGTTTCGAAGCCTTCGAAGTGTCCGAAGTTTCGAAGTCTTCGCATCGTATGAAGTTGTAACTTAATCAATCTTTTAGCTGTGGTGGCGTATTTTTTCGAAATGTAGGAGTGTCTGTAACTGTATCAAATATAACTTAGCAGCGAAATTTCGAAGTTCAAAGCTTTGAAACTCCGTTTCTTTTAACCTTCTAATAATTTACTACGGAGGTTCGAATTTCGAAGCTTCGAAAATTCAATTCCTATCACCTTCAAAGTTTTTGAAATCGAAGCTCCGAAATTTGAAGCTTCAAAATCTTCGACCTTCGAAGGAAAGTAACAGCCCCAGTTACTACTACTGAACATATTGTTTTGATTGACGGTATGGTTTCCTTTTATCCATACAGAAATGAAAATCTGTTGCTTCAGGTATCTACTTTCCAATCAAGCACGAAGAAGTGTGACGGATCTCATGCCAATGATAGGAGCCCGATTTTATACGCAGCTGGATGCGGCTCTGCTGCGATCCGACGTGCTCGAGAATGAGCTTGCCAAGGAGCTTGAGAACGGCCGGTTATTTAAATTACTTGTAAAGCTGGCTACCATCAACGAAAGACCAGAGCTTAACATGGAACCCACATGGGCAGAGACGGGCGACCGGTACATGCTCAAATTGTTCAGGGACTATGTGTTCCATCAGGTACTGGCTGATGGAAGACCGTGGTTGGACATGGCACATGTTGTATTTTGTTTGAATAAGTTGGATTCAGGGTCTCAGGACAAGGTACGCTTCTTTCGAAATTATCGTAACCTTTTTAACATTCGGGTTTAGGACTATTCACTACTTCTTTTTATTGAAACATATTTTTGTTGGTATTTCTTGTTTCATTATTTTTACTTGAAAAAACTTAAATCACGCTCCTCGTTCACATTTCCGAGTACAAGAATTAATTTCATGAGCCTGACGGTAGTACCTATTTATTTTATGAACGAAGTAATTTTTGAAGAAACAATTCCTTATTAGTAGACTGCGGATCTTTATGCATTCATGAACAAATTAGTTGGGTAACATATAAGACAGTAGAAGATTACAAAAATTTAAGAGCGTTGCAATACTGTTTTTAATGCAATAAAGTCATTAGAGGATAAAATCAATTTTTCTTTTATTTCTGCTTCCCACGATCAATGTAGAACATTTTTATTTTGCATAAAGATCCGCAGTCTACTTATTACATTTATTAGTGTGTTTATATATATCTGATTTTTTGTGTGATGTTGTAGATATGTTTAATGTCACGAGACGAACAAAGTGTATTAGTAGTAAGTTACGCCGAGTTGCGGCAATGCTTGGAAACCTCGTTTGGAGAGCTGGTACAATCTGCAAAGGACTCTGTCTAGGTCTGTGTCGCATTCTTTTCAATTTCTTTTTCGTCGTGCCGACCAGACAGTACATACTCCGAACCATAAATGTGATATCACCACTTAGCGGTACTATCATTTTAAACTTTATCAAGACATAGCAGAGTGAGAGATGTGGTCCGGGACTTCGGTGATAAGTATATATATATATATATATATATATATATATATATATATATATATATATACATATATATACGAAGAAAACCCATGAAGAAAACAAATATAAAATAGTACGTGATCCAGTTTGCGAGCATGTTTCGAATCATTAGATAAACATGCGAAACGCATGTTGGTAACTGCCATTCGATTGTAACATATGTGTGCAAGGTGATCATACGTCATGATGATTGTGAATCGGAAAGAATTTCTGCTGCGGACGCTATTACAGTACTACACAAGAAACAACAGAGTAAGGATAAAAACAAAAACAAAAAATTGTACACAACTTAATAACGCAATGGATTCTTAAGAGGTCTTAAGAAGAGGAACACCTAAAACACAGTCGGTGTATAGAATAGATCTTAGGTTTTAGGATACAGCTGGTAAGCATTAATTTTGAAATAAATGTTTATTTTTGAAAGCAATCTTAATCGACGCTGTACCTTTATTTCAAACGAAAACATTCCATCGATAATCCTTGGTATGAGTGAATTTGTAACACTGTTCTTCCTTCTATCGTTTTCTTTTATTCAATCTTGTACTTGATCTGTTCCAGTATATCCAGTTACCGATCTGTAGATTCGGTTCTTGAACTGTCCTATCTACATTCCCTGCAAGCTCTCCACCTCTCTTCAACCACTGTCCGCAATCAGTCAAACTTGATCTCATTTCCTTCGCACAATTGCACGACCACAACCATGGACTTTTGCACACGCATGTACTCTCTCGTACACATGATCGTCGCTAACATTTCTGGCTACCCACCGCAATCGCAGGACGTTCACGTAAATTCGTACAACTAACATTCAAACGATTCATTTCATTTATTATCTCCGACTTTTCCAAAGCCTACGGTCTATGACTGAGGATCTTTTAGCACTTTACCTACTGAAAGCCTAATTAATAAGATTTTCAATACTTGTGCTGGTGAAATTATTAGATGACGTTACTGAGGGTGACTTGTTGGTTCACTATTAAAATTGCTGTTGAAGGATCTTTTAAAAATTGTGCAATAATCACCGGTCGGTAATATGTGTTAGTAGATTCTTCAACAGCAATATCCATGTCAATTGTAAAGATGATTTGTAAGCATCCTCTTGGTACAGCATAATTATTGTAAACCCTGTTAAGTGTTGTATGAGGTATTATATCAATTTCATATCCATGAAATGAAGAAAATCATACACAATAGAATTATTCTCCGAAGAAATGTTTAATTTTCAAGTTAAAATAGCTCTGACTGCAAAGGATTAATCGCATCGCGTGATTATTCAGTTTCTGGTGATGAATGTTAATCAAAAGTTAATCGAAATGGTTCCAGATAAGATATCACTAAAAATGTTTTAAAAAACGTACAAACAACACCGAGTGTTAATACGTTTTCCGGTCGATAAAGTGTTAAAAATTGAATCAAGTTTCCAATGCTGCCCATATGAGTGTATCGGGAACAGAGAAATATCCACTGTCCAATAAAGATCTCTTCGGTATCGAGTTCGAAAGCCATATGTCAGTCTTAAGGGAGTATTCCAATTGACAGGCAAACACATGGTCGTTTATACGAGCTACGATATCCATCACGTTCTTAATGCACCGTATCGACGCCCATGCATCTATCCTACGTGCGTTCTACAGGATCGAATAAGTGTTTAACATATTATACATACACGTGCGATTCTCGAACCGTTCAGTTGAAATAAAAGGGATATCAGACATCTGTTTCTGTCCAAGACACACGTCGACCGAACGCTGACCGGCCTGTCCACTTCTCCGCCTAATTGTCTTAATGCCGACGTGATTTACTCCCCTGCGCTATGTCACTTCTGACAATCATTCCCCGGGCACGTATCAACCGTGTACACGTACCATGATCGCGTGTAAGTCTTCATTTTATTCGACGTCAACCCGCTAACCCAGAGACGTCAAGCGAACGATATTTTCAATTTTCGTTAACAACGTTCGAACGCATATGTTTTGCGTGATGATAAGCAGAAGATTTTTGGAGATTTTAAGGGGGTGGTCTTGTTTCCAGGATTGCAAGGGTCGGGATGCGCTTTCTTGTGTCTTGATAACGCGAAGAAGGGAGGGGGGGGGGGGGGGGTTCGGTAGTAAAAAGCGCTAGATAAAAGATCAATCTAGGCCGTAAAAGATTAATTAATTGCCCTCAAAAGTCCTATTTGTAGCTGTCGAAGCTTTAAGAAAATAAGACTTTTGAGAGCGACTGCGGCCTAGAATGATCTTCGAATCACCCCATCTTTGCATTACCGAGAAATGAGAAGGCGCATCCGTACCCTTGCAATCCTTGAAACGAGACTATCCCCTTAAGCCGGAACTCCTACGTGAAGTTTTCGTTGGGGAGAAATTAGTTGTTAAAACGCGGAATCACGTTTCCACTCGAGGATGATCTACATGTTCCA
Organism: Lasioglossum figueresi; assembly: GCA_028455805.1. Classification (NCBI taxonomy): domain Eukaryota; kingdom Metazoa; phylum Arthropoda; class Insecta; order Hymenoptera; family Halictidae; genus Lasioglossum; species Lasioglossum figueresi. The sequence continues at coordinate 13,749,762 of CM052193.1, read as the reverse complement.
CGATACAAAAGAAAAGATTGTCCTCCCTAAAATGTGGTAGCCTTCACATTTTAGTAGATAGCCATTTTGGTAGATAGCCTAAAGCCTAAGCAAACGAACATAGTCCGAGCGCAATCGAAAATTCTTGGGGCACGACTGTAACAGGATCGCGAGATCCTGTTTGCTTTAAATCCAGTTCAGCCGGTCGTGAAGAAACATTGAACGCCGCGGTGCAGCGAACTTTTGCGCAAGTGATTTTTCATTGGATCGTCCCACGATCGTGGAACAGGATTGCGCGACGGAAGGTCGAGAAGTTAGAGAACTTTAAAAAGAATAATGTCGCTTAATCCGACATGCATTGTATTTCTAAAATAATTTTTCAAATGATCTAATGATGAATTTGACTTGAAAAAATTACGAAATAATTGCTGGCAGGTAATCGTTGTGAACGAGGTTGACTTTTTGGCTATACGTCACTGATCAGGAGCATTGTGGGTCGTGGGTCCGCGTTAGAAAGAGACCGGTCCGCGTACCCCCACAACGAGAAACCACTTCTAGCAGGCAATTAAGGGAACCAGCGAATGTATATGACCCGAGTTCCTCGGAGGAAGAAGGTCTAGCTTCTTCTATGCGTTCCGAGAAAAACGGGCTACCAGTGAAACGTGCCCGCGCAATATATGGCATAGAATGTATACGGCCAGCGAGCCACCTCGTTAATCTGGTCGGGGTCTCCTCCTTTACCTCCGTCGGCCACATTCGGGAAGTCGTGGTATTCGCTGGCAAAAAATGTTTACTAGTATACACTTATCGGGAATGTGGACCGAATTGAAGAGACGCACCGTCAACGGCGGTGTTCGTTAACGGAATTTCGTCGTAACTGTTATCTTGACTCTGGCTAGCGCTGCCTTGTCAAGAGAATTCTCCCTCAAAAAAAGACGGTTCTCGTCCTATATTCATATTCTTGTAGGAAATCTTATAAGAGATTTATTTCAGCCAGGTGATAGTGGTTTAACTAAGGATACTTACATCTTTCAATGTCTGTCAACCGATTTCGATGAAACTTTTATTTGCATATTAATTGACATAGATCTACAAAACGTATTTTTCAAATTTTCAATATAGGCCCACACACACATTAAAAAGTTGTAAACTGCAACTTTTACTATTTTCTATACAATCCCGACCAATTGCAATTTTCGAAAAAATTTCTTTTCACAACACGTAGTAAACTAATTGCTCTGACTCCTCAAAAAAGTTCAAATCGTGTAGTCGAATATTAAAAAAGCTATCGTTTTTTTTAGAGCGTCCGAATATTAATGGGAGTTACTGTGCATGGATCGCTATAGGAGGAAGCCTCTTTTGCTAAGAGGTCAGCTCGGAAAACTAATGAACGCGACGTTATGGAATGAAAATAGGAGTAGCTCCTGAACAGTAGATTATACAGCGAGAGATGGAGCAGTTTGCGTGAATATTTCGATCTCGCTGGGTATCTAAGATGAGAGACACTGCGAGTAGCCAGCCCGAGTTAAAATGCTGATGGTGGGAGGTAGGGGAGTACTCGATACAGAGAGACATCTCCATAGGTGTGATGGATCTTTGCCGTGTGTTTGTGGCGGGGTGAACAATACAGAGCCCCCCCCCCCCCCCCCCCGTCATCGTACAACCATGTTTTGCATCCGATTCGTTTGAATCGATATTCCAGCATACTCGGAGTCGGAGTTTAATCGCCGCGTTACGGCGATTAATTGTCCGTTAGATACGGGGAAGACAAGTTGTCGGGTAATGTATGTGGGCCGTGGCGAATTTACGTAGCCATGGTGGTAATGCAGTCCCTGTAGGAGGAGCGAAGTATTTTACACCGCGTTATAGTCTTTAAGATAACACGAAGGAATTTCTGCAACGTGTACTCGCAGAATTTTTTGAAAATACTGTCAAGGGTAGCACCTTGGATAATGCTATGGGTAGGAAAGATTATGGAGATTGTAATGGGGTAGCATAACAACTACGCACTTGAACGCTCCCTCGTTTAAATCCCGTTTTGGCCACATGCCCTGATCAGCATTTGCGAACCGCTAGTCATTTGCATTCTGTAACTATTGAATCATATTTTCCCCACGGATGTATTCAGATACAATTGCTATAATATTTCTCAATGAATGGTATTGTTATCCAGATTGGCGATCAAGTGCACAATGTTACACCGTTTGATACCGGTTCCATTAGATAAATTGTGCGCATAATTATATCAAAGTGATCAAAGTCATATGTTTCTTGTTTCAAGGAAAAGGATATTAACATTAAATGAATTCCATATTATGCTGAAATAACAAGCACTGTCTAACGGTTCATTTTTGACGATATCATAAAAATTACATTGAACTCGTTTAGTTTGAAATTGAAAGTTGAATTTGAATTTAGATTTAAATATAATGATTGAAAGTTGAATTTCATAATTATGGGCACAATTGAGAACCGCGTTCTTCGCATTGCCGACTTGCAAAATATTTAACGACGCTTCCCCGTCGATGTTAATCCCTCCAGTCGATAATTTTGTGGTGCCCTTTTCGCGCGCATCGATCCACGGTTTTACTTTAAAATTAACTCTGTTAACCCTTGTCCCTTTGCAGGACACTCATACACATGTTAAATAATTAGCTGGCGAATAAACAGTAGGTTCTCCGTTCCGTATTTGTTGCGGAAGGAACAAAGACGGTAATCTGGGTTCTCTATCATTCATTATTACATGCGGTTTCTATTATTTATCGAGTCAAGGAGGGTGTAAAGCAAATGGAGCATCCCAGTGGGTAAAGAATGTGAAATATTAAATTCTTCGCGAGTTCAGCTAGGGTACAAACCTAATTCCTTTGGGCCCTAATACTTGGATTCGGAAATGCCTGGTCAGCAGGTGAAACGAGCAAGAGGTTCTATTGAATCCCTCGACCCAAATCCACTAATTACAGCTCAGTAGGCAACAGGCCGCTTTTCACTAGCGGGTAACATATTTTGCGGTCTCTATAGCCGATGGTAACGACATAATACGCAGTAAACAGGGTCATAAACGGAAGATTTAATGTTCGGCTCGAGTGATGAGAACGGTAACAGGTTTAATACTTTTTCCCCGGAACCAGGAAATTATTTTCTGCGGTATTGTTATTATACCAAGCTGTAAAACGAAGCTATTCAGTTGTTAACTGATGCTTCGTTTGTCAGGGTCCCTTTGCACGACAAATTAACCCTTACACAGACCAAATTCATCTTTCTGCAGACCAAACGTATCCTTTCGCATACCAAATTCACCTCGAGGGTGACCGGGAATGAAATAACAAAATACCATTTTGTCGTGATTTTATTTAACTTCCGGTTACTCGCACTTCACTTTCTACATAACTGGTTACATGGAACTTTATGTCATTCCAACACGAATAAAATTTTTATTCAATAAAATAGCAACTTTTATTTTTAAGTATTTTTGCAATACATGTATTTATTATTGTGAAGTAGACTCCAAGATTCCAGCATGGAATCTCGACTCGTTAATCGAACAGTTTCTCTACGAATACCGTGGATGCCTGTATGAACTCTGGCAAGGGGGAATGATAGCGATCCGAAGTGATTCTATGCAATAATTATATAATTATAATCCGATTGATGTTGTTATTGGTATTGATGTAATTTCGATTTTCCAGGTAGACGAAAAGGGAACTTGGAAACCAGAAGATAGGGTTGAGTTAAATTTTAAACAACGCATGTAAGCTGAAAAACGAAATTTGTCGTCCTGAAAATAAACAAAGAATACACTATGGAATACATTTTCAAAATTTCGCGTCCCACTCAAACCATTATCGCGCTCTGTGTGAAGTATAACATTACAAACGGAAGTATCAACTATTATATTTTCTCAAAATTTCGTTTTCCACTTGGAATATTATTTCACTGAAACGGTATCGCGGCAGATCTGGTAAACGGCGTTCCAGATATTTTTCTGGCAAAATTTCATCTCGTGTTCGCACTAGGATGATTTTTGTAGGGGTCAGAAATTGTTTTTGTTCTTGCTCCCTTAAATGGACATATTTTAACTCTATTGAAATAATTGAAAATATCTCTTTCCTAGTCGGACGGATTTGCACACGCTTGAGGGGGTCCCTCGATGTAAATCACACAAAAAGGACAAACATTTAAGAGTGTAAGTAACAAGTTGGGCGACGAATTCGAAAGTTTCGGGTAATATTTTCTACCAGGCTATTGAACAAAGAAAAAACATTTTCTTTCGGGAAAGAATGTGCGTGGCCTCGTAAGGAACGTTCCGTCGTACAAATACAGGTGGAAGGTAGTAAAGTATCCTTCACCAGCTCGTCCGATACGCGGGGCGACGGTGGTAGCGGCAACCCCGCTCGCCTTTCCGTTGCGTGGACTTTCTGGAGGGATGGTGGAGTGGCATAGCGCGCACGGTCGGGTGCGAGGAAGAAGAAGAGGAGGCTGGCGCGGTGGAGTGAGAGCAGAGAGCGGCGGGTAGAGCGGTAGTGGCTCTGCCAGCAGCAACACGTAGTAGACGGTAGCACCTTGACGAAGACGCACGCGTTTCGTTTCGTTTGAGTTTCGTCTGGTCTCTGCTCACATCTATTATATACATCTATACACAGCATACACACGGTATCACGTTGCTTCACGGGTAGCAAAGTAGAAAGAGCAGAGAGCCCGTAGACTCGCTTCGAGAGCCAGTCGCTCGCTCGCTCGCTCGCTCTCGGGTCCGGTGGCGCAGCCGCGTTACGCGTGCACATTTTTTTCCTATCTCCGACCGCTACCAGAGAGGCATAGTCACCAACTACACTACGACCGTCATCGTTACCACCACCTCCACCGCCTGTTGTCAACACGCAAAACCTAGCCAGGACCGTCGAGAAGAGCCAGATCTAACCGTCCACCCCCTCTGAACAGGACGAGCACTCTCGTGGACTCCCTTCGTTCTCGACCCTCCAAACGGCTCCAGGTAGGCAGCATTAATATCCACGTACCACAGCGAACAGAGATACACACAGATACTCTTCCACCGCTCCAAACAAGATGTCAGGGTCGCCTGCTCCCCATGGTAGACCATGAAAATGGAGGAGCGTCCTCCGCGAAGACGCTCACGTTCCTGAAGCTTCGGTTACTCGTCCCACGCGCTTGCCGTGTATTCCCATCGATTTTCCACGGCAAGACCCGCCCTGTAATTTACCCTTCCTCTCTCTTTCTGTCTCTCTACTTCTCTCTCACCCTGTTTCTCTGCGTCTCTCTCGTTCTCTTCATGCTCCGTTCCATCCCTACATCCCCCATGTACCTTCTCCTAACACTCGCAACTCCGGACCAACACTCAAAATTGAACTTTATCCAGACTGCACGGGTACCTCTATCTCCAGCGACCATAACGCCGTGCGTCGGGTCCTTTTTTTGCGGCGCGCGTGTTTTGTCGACGACGATCGATGGACTCGCTATCGGGTTCTCTCTTTCTCGGGTTCACCCTCCATGCCCGGACTTGCTCTCGCAAAACGACACCACCGATAGACCATGGACCACGCGTCCTACGCATCGAGAATCGATGATACCCTGCACGATTCAGCCGCGATCCGAATCCACTGACGCTTTATTGCGAACACTTCCGCGCCGGAGACTTTACTCCGAGCTTGTCTCGTGTCTTGAAGTCTTGATTCAGGAGGCAATTGATTCGATGATTTTCATATGTAATTTGTGGGTTTGGAATTGTGCTTGGTAATTTTGCTTTGTTATTGCGTGCAATTTTGTAGAAACGTTTTGAATTGGTTAGTCCTAGAATGTTTAGGATTAAAGTCAACTTAAGGGTTGGTTAATTTGGGTACACGTAGGCGTGTTATATGTTGGAAATTTGACCTTTTCCGTGCAGGGCATATTTATTTATAGTCCAGTGTTGTTTATGATTTTTGTAACAATAAACTGGTCGAATAGTCTCCTACACAAATGCCTTTTCTCAAAAAACGAAGCGAACATTTGTGCTTGTAATTATGGAAGTGGTCTAAGTCGCATATTTCTTGTTTCGAGATGTATAAAGGAAAATAATTCAGTTGAATTTTTAAATATAATGAGGCAAAGTTGAATTTGGATTTGAAAAGGATGAAATTTCTTTATATATATGAAGAAAAGTTCTGGTAGTCCCTTGAAAGTTTTCGGCAAATACTCAGTGTAGTGCTATTGAATTCACTGTCCAGTGAGAAGCCTGTAAATATTTTTAGAGGTTTGCTATTAACCCTAGGATGCCTGAGAGAAAATCACAATTGTCCACGAGATTCAAAATGTTAGCCATTTTAATACCAAATGTGCAGTCTTGTAAAAATGATGAGAATTTTCTGTGATTTTCTCTTAGACATCCTAGGGTTAATAGCAAACCTCTAAAAATGTTTACAGGCTTCTCACTGGACTCGAATTCAATAGCTCCACACTGACTGTTTGCTGAAAACTTTCAAGGGACTACTAGAACTTTTCTTTCTGTGTTAACGGTTTCAACCCTTAAACGATCTATTTCATTGAAATTGATGCTGTTAGTTATTTAACGCGTATTGGTGTCAGTACAAAGTTTAGATAAACCTTCATTCGTCTCGCTACTTTTAAAGCAAAATTGATTTCTCCTTACCAATTCGTTCGAAGCGAATGTTAAGCGTATTAATTAGGTTGTTGAATTTTTGAAGACCCTTTCTGAAAATCCACTTCACGCTGTATCAATACTGTATTAGCACCTAGAGACTTCCGAATTAATTTTGCAATGGTAGCATCAATTTTATTCATGATACAAAATGGTGTCTCTAATAAATTATTGGAGACTGCGGATCATTATGCATTCATGGCTTATGAAAATTAAAAAAAAAGTGCTAGAAGATAAAATTCGGCAGAGTTTATTAAAATTTTTATTTGTTTTGGATCTGCAAAGGCTGGGACAAGTTAATATTTGGGAACCTCGTGAAAACTCGACTTCATCGCGCGTTTTATGAAAATCTAAATTCGTATCTTTTTTCAAGGAAAACTTTCGTCGTGAGTAAATGCGTAAAGATGCGGCGGCGGTTGGTCCGTGATAAACGGTTCCTTTATCACTGTGGAAATTCATTGTTTACGATCCACTGGGTATTTTGTGATCTGCGCGCGCTTAAAGTGTTTTGTTCGCGCGGAGGTCGCGTCTGCCCCTCGACTTACACCGGGACGGGAGCTCTATGATCAGAAAGAATCCGCTGGGGACAGAAACTTTGCCGTGCACGCCACCGTCGGAACCCCACTGGGCTGTAGTTTTTACGAGATCGATCGAATGTATTGTCGGAATCGACGACGACGGCTCCTGAAAACAGAAAAATAGTTGTTCGACGCTGGGGGCCGTCAATACAAAATTGTTGAAAAATTTTCATAATTGAAGATGTCAAATAACATTCAATTTAGTTTCTATTTGTTGCAATCGATGCAGACAATTTTTATTTTGCATGAAGATCTGCAGTCTAGTGACGAGATAATTTATTTTTGAAACGAATATTATGCTGGATTCAGCAAAGGAATCGACTTAGAACCGACGAGGAATTGGTAAAAGTTCTTTAGACAAATCAGGTGATGTAATTTCTAAAGTTTTACAACTGATGGATTGTGGAAGGACCTCTCCGACAAACCCTATCGTTTCAAAGAGGCGCGTCCACGACAGCCGGCCACTCCTTTTGACCTTTTCTATCCGCGAGGAAGACGCCCGGTTTCGAATATCCGAGCACAACGAAGCATTCAGAAGAGAAAAGCAATCTTTATTGCGAATGTGATATTGCCAGCCGTCGTACGTTGCCGCGCGGGGTTGGTTCGGTCTTTGTGTGTCGTTCCGTATTACTTCTTCAATGGCTCCTTGTGCTCGATGAGTCGAATTCAACTCCGCGCCCCGACGACGAGACGGATTTATCGCGAAACGCGCGGGAAAAGTCGATGGTTCGTACGCAAAAAAAACGGCACCAACAGGATGAATTAAACGAACTCGCTGTGGTGTTCGGAAACGATCTAAACAGTCGGCTCACACTAATTCCTGATCAGAAGAATCTCACGAATAAAAAGTGTCATGAAAAAGTCGTCAGAAATAGAAATCTTTTATGCTTATTTTCTTCCAAAAGGTACAAAAAGAAAGAAAGAAACAAACACGAAACCCCGTTCCGATAGAGCGTCGCATTATTAAAATTTTTTCTATATCGTTCACACAAGGATGGACAGCAAATAATTTCATATTCAGTGAAAAGATCATTATTCTCTCCACCGTGTTTGCGAAACATCCGCGCGAATACTATTTTCCGTTTTTAATATACGGCCAAATAAATCTTCCGATGATCGCGCTCTCACAGTTTTCGAATATTTACCGTGCCGGGGTGGCATGAAAATTTTAATAATCGAACCGGGGTGAGCTCGGCGAACAAGCGGCGCGTCGCGTCGCGTCGGGAGAAAACAAAAAGATGGAAATTACCGCGCGCACTTATTTCACCAGTCAAGCCAGTTTTACGGCGGTTTCATTGTTGTGCGTTTAACGATCTTCTACTTTAAGGACACCGTATTCCATAAAAAGTTCTAGTCTGTACACGGTTCACAAACACACACATCACGAGCAGATATGGAGTGTTTTACACAACAAGGTCTGCAAGTATTACACATAGATATATGAGATGTACGATACACGTTTATCGCGGACAGAGCGTAGGCTCTGTTGGAAGTAATGTTTAACGATTTTTCGAGCCACCTCCGACAACCCCTCTCCACCCCCGATTACATTCCTGTTAATTCATTAGAGGATCCCGTAGACGGACGACGATGTTGCGACAACCCTTTAAAAGCGTACACACGGGGATATCATGCTGATGCAGTGGCGTCGATCGGTTCTCGCTTGGCAAATTTGTTTCGAGAATAACCGGGAAGCTTCGGTGAAAAATCGAAATTCTTCTCCGGGGGATGTGGAGGAATTATTGAAATATCCGCAGGATATTTTGGATGGTTTTTAGAAACGATTCTATGCTTAGATTTTCATTAATTTGTTTGGGAATTTGAATTTTTTATTTAAATATAATGATTGAAAATTAAATATGATTGATTAAAAATTGAAGTTAGGTCTCAGAAGGTGAGAAGTTAGATGGAATATATTATTTCATCCCCTAAAGACTGTTCCCTCGGATCTTTGTTAATTTGTCTGGGCGCAGCTTAGATTCTGTTAGCAGATTCAATATAAATAATGACGAACTGAATAATGAAGAAATTATCCCCAAGAAGATGAGAAGTTAGATGGAGCTTCACCCTCTCGCTTCACCCTCTGAAAGACATTCTATAAGATCTCATAGCCTGTTTAGAAGTTCATTAATTTGTCTGGAAAATAGATTAGATCCTCTCGACAGTCCTAATATAAATAGTTGAGAACTTCGTACAGGCTTCTGAAGATGAGAAATTAGTCGAGGTGGTTTATTTCACTCTCTGGAAGAACATTAATGACTAGGAATGAAATAAAATCCTATTTTTAATGGGAACAGTCTTGAATGAGAAATTAACCGAACAGGACAGTTCCAATTTACTTCGCTCCCTATAGAAAAGTTCTAATTTCTTATTCGCCTCCTGAAAAATCATTTGGGACGATTTTATAGTACTCCGTGGCATTGTCAATTTTCCGAGAAGTAATTCAGAACGTCCAGATCCTCTTACCAGATTCAATATAAGTAATTAAGAAGTCGCTAACTAAGACGAGAAGTTAAGCAGGTTCCTTTTGTTTCACCCGGTAAAAGACATTTCTCACGATTTTCGTCGAAATAATTGTGAACATTTAGATTCTCTTAACAGACTTAACATAAATCATCGAGAACTGAAATGAAACCTCAGAAGACGAGGAGTTAGAACGCAGCCTTTGAAAAGCTGGCTCCAAATGGATCCAAGAGGCGTCCATCCGGGGGTTAGTAGATATCCGATGTCGAGTTAGCAGCCCATCCTGCAACTGTCTCATTCTCTTTCGCTTCTATCCTACTGTTAGTGTTAATTTTTATAGAGAAACTAAAACTACATTAATTTACTCTTTTTCAATCATTGTTTACCATTTTGTGTTCCACCTACTCATTCTCGCCATAAACGCATAAAACCCGCGGTGTAGCTATGATAAATCGAGACCGAATAATTTATTAACCCTATCAAGAATCTTATCTCGATCTCACGTCGCCATTTATAAATCTTGGGTAAGATTTTTCAAAAGCCGGCTCATTCTACGGTCATTCTTGTTAGCTCGAAGTTGATATTTCATCTATTTAATCTAACATGCAACGTTCATTATTCTCTTTATACATTATCTTCGTACACTTTTATCTCATTCTACATCCATTATTGTTGTCATTCTTTCCTGTTATGTGTCACTCGCGTGATTTATCGTTCGCAACAAAAAGAGTGCTATTATCAGCTCACCAGCAAACTAATCCACTATACTATTGTTTCCACTCGTCATCGGTCTAGTATTCGATACTAGATTATCGTCATTTGAAACAATTGACCAAAAAATGCTTATACAGACGAGCCTCGCAAAACTCGTTAGACACCTTGATCAATCGAAGTACCCAAAATTCAATGATTGGATTACTCCATGCTCACCGGCATTTCCGAAAAATGCTTGGAAAGAAAATAGTCACGAATACAAATGGTATACGCGCGTGGAATACGATATCGGACCGGTAAATATCAGAGCTGCAAGATCCTTATCCCCGACATCCGGCGCATCGCATCGGCAGCAGCAGCAACAGCAGCAGCAACAGCAGCAGCAATGCTAAGAATAAACGCAGACGCAACGATAAGCAGGAAATCACGGAATAAGTGTCAGCGTAGGTTCGAGGCTCATGCATCAAGCTATCCGGTTATCCGTGTGTGCGCGACGACGTTTCTCCGTGAAAGAAAATCGAGACGCCTTTCTCGCAACAACCTTTTTCCCTCGTGTTCTATCTGTCCCTGTTGCACCGTGGGAGATCTCGTGAAAGATACGCGTGTCACGGTGTCATCGTGGAAGCTTTTTCGAGACGATAAAACTCGACGTTACGAATTGCTGCTCGCATGCGGCACGATGGAATTCAACCCGCTCTCCCCCATAGAAAAGCCAGGATCGTTCCGTCTTCGTCGGGCAACAGGACCGGTAATACGATTCCGCCAGGGCAATGGCAAATATTGCACGCAATTTCCCCTCAAATTGCTCCCCTGTAACTTAATTCGCTCGCGACGCTCAACCGCTTCGATCCTCTCTCTCTCTCTCTCTCTCTCTCTCTCTCTCTCTCTCTCTCTCTCTCCATTCTGCTCTCGTGGACTTTTTCTCTCTGTCGACGATAATTTTCCTCTCACCGTATCGGTCACACGAGTACACCCTCACTCTCTCTCTCTCTTGCTCTCTTTTTCTGCGGCATTTTTCCAGTCGGTCGACCGTATTTCACGTTCGTGTTAATCCCACGGAACCGAAACTCAATACACATTTCCAAACGATTACAGCGAAACGAGAACGCAAGGACTGCCCTCTCCGCGAAACCTCTCTTGACGAATAAATTCATGAGCAGAGAAGCCGTGCATTATTCCAGGATTAACGACCGATCAACGTGATTTCGCGAGAGAGTCAGTCCGTTTGTCCCAGCCACTGTCGCTGGACATGGTTCAACGCTACGGATCGATTTTGTCGACACGTAGTCGTCGCGATTTTTTTTTCTACAGTCACGGGAGCGATGACACTTGCCGAAAGTTTTGGTATGTTTTCCGTCGAATTTCCAGATCCTGTGTAAAAAGTTTTTTTGTTTTTTGGTTTGATACGAGGTTTTTTTAGCGGAACTGTTGCACCGCGCGGTTCAACGGTATGGCAATATGTAGACGGCGAATCTTTATACGAAATAAAAATTTTCTACCTGAATTGCAAGAAAGTGGAGCGAACTGGAAGTTTATTTTCTTTCTTAAATTCTGAAGAATTCTTCAATTCTTCTAATGTGTACACTATTTTAAATTACAACTACTCATTTTTGTCATAAATGCTACTAATACGATACGAGACAATTTATATCGTAAAAACCGTAACGAGGAGACAGCGTGTTAATCTTGAATTACCGCTGGGCGAGAATTGTATTCTACATCAAGTGTAAACGATGGCTTCGCGTTCTTAGAAAGGCTGGACTGATAATCGCGATAAACTGGAATCCCGCAATAAGTAAAGAGTCCCACGATAAAGGAAGACGTGGTCTGACGACGTTGACCCTGATAGCGATCCGTGATGCTGAGGTTAATCCGTCCGTCTTTCGAATGATGACAGTCTACACAGTTATGAACCCTTTGACTGCGGCGCTTTCTAGCTTAACGCCATAAGCCTTTTGCTACCGAATTGTCGCGTGTCGTAATAAAAATAGTGGGTGGCTAAAGTAATTCGTAATTATCGCTGCAGTGAAAGGGGAATTCCAACTGCGAGCCAGTTTCACAGAAACTGCTACAACCAGGCGTTCAGCAATAATCAAAAGAATGCTGCGAAGCAGCGAGTCGACCCTGATGACGATCGTGGGTGTTAACCCGTCCGCGTTCCGAATAAGGAGAATGAACCGTGGAATTGGACGTACGACAGCGACAAACACCGTGAAACACATCCGAACACACAAGCATCTACACAGCTAGATAACCGCACCCTGACGCGGTGCGTTCTTGTTAAGAACCGTGGACGTATTTAAACGGGTATCATGGGCCTATCAACGGGACGTGCTTCCCTCTTTAATCAACCCCAATCTACCGCGGTGCATCTGGCGACATGGTTGCCGCTAATTTGCCGGCGTCTCGTGTTCTCGAAGCAGTTTGCCCTATCGGTGGGGCGTACGTATCGTGCGCATCGCGCTCTGGTAAATTGTCAGCAAGATGTATCGGGCCGGGGGGGTTTGCAATCGAACCCATTGTCGGGTTCTCTACACTATACGTCCACACGTATGCATACGTATCTACATACGCACGTGCAGACACACGTGCAGACACACGTGCACAGAACTACAGAACACGTACTGAACCGGTAGGACCTGTGCCTCGCCGCACGGATACGTTCCCATTGAAAGAGATCATCGTGTGCCTTCGTAATTCGAGCACCCGGGAACGTTTCCCGGCAAAATAACGCACGAAAAAGTCCCGATAAATGCAAGGAAAATGTTGACACAATTCTCGCGTCGAAAGACGACATCATTTCCACCGAGGAGTTTTCGGTGTCGGCGAACGAAACCGTCGCGCGTCGCGTTGATTCGCGTGGTTTTGTGATTCGAGATTTAATTATACCTCGCGACGGGAATTGTGATTTCCGCGGTAAGCTTCAGGAAATTTGAGAATTTGCGGAGTTTGGAATTTTTGGTGGTCTGTCGCCCCGGGTCTGTGAGTTTTGCGTTTAACCCGTTCGTGTCGGGTTCAGTTTTGACGAAATAGCGAGGTACACGGTTTTGCAATAAACGTTTGTTACAATTTAACGAGCTTAACGCTAAAACTACCGAGCACAGAGCCTTATACAAATGAAATGATTGAATTTTGATTTAATACGACGGATAAATGTCGCGCGAAAATCCAGGGGATGAGTCGCAGATATCAGATTAGGTAACCGGTTCGTGTCGCGACTAATTCACAGGCAGCGAAGATCCAGCTCCTTTCTCTGTCGGTGAATTATCGAGGATAAAGTTCATCGGTGGGGAGGAGCAATTGCTGGGTAAATCGCGGGTCGCGTTTTGTGGGGGGTGGGTCACGTGAAAATCGACGTTATAAATTTCGTCGGGGCAGAATCCGACGATGCCCGGGCGTCGCGTCGGTGTTCCGTAAACGAGGATGGAAATTGAAAACGCGGAATATCCGGTGACGGATAAAGCGTTGGAAGCGCGCGGACAGAGGGAATACGTTTTCCCTATCGCTCGCTTTCGGGGGATGGTTGTAGAAGGGGTTGAAAAGCTTAGGTGTCCATTATACATAGAGAGGAGAGAGATACAGAATTTTTATTAGAACATATTCGATCAAAGAGACTACGAGGAATTTTTAAATTTTATGGAATTGAAAAATTCAGAAATTGGGGATTTGGGGGTTGAAAATTTTGAGCTTGACAATTTTAGAGTTTGGGGATTTGGGGAGTAGAAAGTTTGGGAGCTTGAGAATTTGGGAGCTTGAGAATTTCAGAACTTGGGAATTTGGGGAGTAGAAAATATGGGGGCTTGAGAACTTGAGAGCTTGACAACTTGAGAGCTTGACAACTATGAGATTTGACAACCGGGAGCTTGACAACTTGAGGGCTTGAGATTTTGAGAGCTTGGGAATTTGGGGCTCGAGAACTTGGAAGCTTGACAACTTGGGGATTGAGAATTTGAGAGTTCGCGGATTTGGGGCTTAAGAACTTGGGGGTTCGAGAACTTGAGAAAAGTCCGGTGACAGATAAAGCGCCGGCACCCCGCGGCCAGAACGAATACGTCTTCCCTGTCGCTCGCTTTCGCTCGGCAGTTAGGGGGATGATTGTAGAAGGGGGCAGGAAGCTAAGACGTCCATTATAAAGAGGAGAAAAAGGGGTGGATACAGCGGGGAACGGGGCAAACTGCGGCCCATTTACATAGGTCGTATATACGTGGGGAGCTGGGCAACCGAAACCGCATTTTCCGTTTTATGCGACGTCTGGTCGAGCTGCGGGGGTGGAAACCGTTTCTGCCGGCGGGACCGCTTCTCTCTCTCTCTCTCTCTCTCTCTCTCTCTCTCTCTCTCTCAATGATTTACTTTGTAAACACGCGACGGTCCTCGATGCTCGGACGTGTTTCCGTCCGAGCAAATAAATTTGTCCTCGAACGGCCGCGGGAATCGTTCCCGTCCCGTCGTCGGCGAAAACAGAAGGGACCTTGCAAGAAAGAGCCTAGGTGGATAAGAGTCTGAAAACCATGCGATTCTCACCGAAGGTCGCCTACAAGAATTGTGGAATGTCCTGTAAAAATTGCAGATTGTCAATTTTGTTCATATAGTTACCAGCAGAGTTGGACACTAATCGATTGAATTTTAATCAAGAAGGATTGATTAATGTGTACAATTAAAAAAGGTAATCATTGAAAAATCGACGACTGATTCAATCGATTGATGAAGTTAATCGTCGATCGTTGATTAAAAAAAAAAAATCATCGTTAAATCGGAGACTGGTTTAATCGATTATTGTTGAATTAATCGCCACACGGTCTATCCGTAAATTGTAATAAGTAGGCACATAGAGATTGTATTATAGACCACATGACAATATACCTAAATTCAGTTTACATTTTTTTCAGTATGCATACAATTTCGATTCCATATTTCATTTCGAAGTTTCTGCAGTTAATCGTTAATCAACTACCCGATTGACAATTACAATTGAAAAGAATGTAATCGTCAGCCGCAATTAACGACTAAAGTAGGAGTTTAATTGTTAATTGCGATTAACGATTGAAGTAGAAATTTATTCGTCGATCGTTAATTAAATTTTTGCCCAACTCTGGTTTCCAGATCAATTTTGTTCAGAAGTTGTTCTTGCAGTTCGATGCTCTCGGCGTGTATTTCTCCTGCTGATTTTCGAGATCACGTTCCGCTACGTGGTTCACGGAGCTTCTTGTTAAACCGTTTAATAGTTCAGTATGTCTAGCAAACGGTGATGTCGACATTTAACCCTTGGGGTACTGATATTGGGTCACCGGAGACACGCTGGCTGTAGAGCGACAACATGTAGATACATACAATGATACATAGTTGGTATATTTTAACGCTCGGTCAACGAATGCGAATGTTGACCCAGTATCAACGTCTATTACATCCCCCTATTCCTCGGTTCAAGGCAGTATGCGTTAATATATGTGCGTACCTAATGAAGCGATTGCATTGATTTATTTTTCAAGAATATATTTCAAGAAAACAGATGTGTCCGGCAACAGAATGCTTCGGAAACAAAAATGGCGACCGAGGCGAAGTCCACCATGAATATCAACCGTGAAAGTCGCCATTGAAATTCAAAGGGGCTAGGATCTATCGATCGGAGTCTCACGAGCTCAGCTTCCTGTCGAACGAAGCCAACCGCATAGTTTACAGAAAAGATAAACGGAAGGTAGTTTACATACGTAAATCGACATTTTTCTACGGGTGTCCGTGGCATTGATTAGATTTCCCAGGTAGATACAATCGCTTACGGTTCAGCTCTTCCTGTGCTCGTTATGCTCGAGGTATAGTGTAAAATATAACGTAAAAACATTAGAAGAATTAAAAAATATTAAGAAAGAAAATAAACTCATATTTCATTCCAGTTTGTTGCAATTCAGATACAAAATTTTTATTTTGTATAAAGATCCGCCGTCTACTGATCATGCTAGAAAGTCGTATGTGGTCTTAGAAGATCTTCCCGAATCTCCCAGTTGTGTAAATTATTCAATTCCAAAACTTCGAATAGTTCTAATTGTTTCTCAAACTTCAAAGAGAATAATTATCGCAGAACGTTTTGATGGTTTGCCTACTTTAAGCGTAATAGCGTTTGACGGATTGTCGGGGCTAAACGAGGACCGTTAAACGGTGCAAGGAGCACGCCAGTCACTCCTTGCATCATCGTGGCTCGTGGTCGGTTCCATTTTTCAACTGGAAAACAATCAAACGATAGATGGTCACGTGGCGGTACGCAAACGCTCGGCAATCATCAAGACCGCATAGTGCAGTGTATGATGCAAGGAAACCGGAAACGCAGCGACACGTTCATAGGCCGTCTCGCGGATTGAATAACAAACGTACGCGGCATGCCTTTAGTACTTAATAGGTTAAGTGCTCCTTTGATAAATTCGATCGTGAATAGTTTGAAGAGAAACACTCCTCTCGCGCATACTCTCGGCTGAATATTCGGAAATTCGCAAAACGCCGTTTGTGATATTTCTTTCTTCTGCTTCTAATTCCGGGACACGATGAAAAGGAAACGAAGTGTCCGTTCCTCGTTTAAAATACGCGGCGCACTCGAAAGTAGGAGATGTGCGCGAAGGAATGAAAAATTACCAATTCGAAAGTCACCAAGCAAAACCATACGAAAAAAACTTTACCACGTTTATACATTTGGTATATTCTTGCATATTCTTGCATATTCAAGTATATTATAGCATAATCATGTATATTCCGCTATATTTTGGTATATTCTAGTATAATCAATTATAGAATATTCTGCAACATTCTGGTATATTCAAGTACATTTTGGTATATTCTAATACTTTCTTGTATATTCAAGTATTTATATTCTACCATATTTAAGTATATTCAAGTATATTCTGGCCCATTTTGGTATACTCTAGTATAATCTAGAATATTGTAGAACGTTCTGCTATAATCAGGTATATTCTGTTATATTCTAGTATTCAACATTATCAACACTCATTTAAACTCGTGCTCATAGTTGCGTGACGATCCTTAAAAACTTCGAAACAACGAACAAATCCCGAATAATTAGTACGGGGTTAAGGGACCAGTGAAACTAGAACCGGATGATGTACCGGAAATGCCGTGGTATGTAAACGAGCAGCCCCCGCTTTGTAGCTCATCCTTCCGCTTCCTTGTTTCGGCTCGTTCCCTTTTTCGAGCCCAGGGAAGATGGATCCCACCTGTAACAACCTACCACCGTAAGGCGGTACTTATCGCGGTTTAACGTGAGTTTCTACTCTTTTTTTCCCTCGTCCCTGCACCACGTCGCAAGAAAAGGTGCACCACATCCGACGACATCTCGCTGATACGATTCGGTGGCCTGCTTATCGATAACATCTGGATTTCGAGTGTCGGGGATCTTGTCCCCTTTTTGTACGTGCAGGTTAGGTTAGGTTAGGAAAATTTAGAGCGACGCCCTCAGGATGAATAAACCATTCGAACGATTTTCATTTTTTTTTTAATCCAGTCTGAACTTTGCTAATAAGGTTGAAAAATTATTAGAGACGTGCATCCACACTCGTGGGTCCTGTTGCTGTAAACTGGTCCTCCGAATAATTTAGCTCTCGCTTATCCTAATTCGAGTTTCTTAACGCCCTGTTAGTCCATTTAGGGTTCTCCAGTTCCCTCTTGCTTACAATTTCAGTTTCCCACTTCCCAGTCTCTCCAACCCAAATCCTACGAATAATCTATTGTCACTCTTTAGATCCTAATGCTCCAGTTTCATGTTAACTGTTAGGTCGTTCGGAAAGTAATTTCGATTTTGTCATCAAACTTATTCTAAACGGTAAACAAATTGGCTTTCATTTTACCTTAAGAAACCGTGATTCTCCGAACGACCTGACATAATTCCGAACAGTTTTGCCATCGTTATAGAATCCAATATTCCCTTCGCAATCGTTTAATTATGCAGAATCCTCGGCAAAGCTAATTTCTCGTTGCGATTCACACGATTCCATTGTTCCCCCGCATCTTTCCCTGTGGATAGTTGCATCTATTCGGGAAAGCGAACGATTATAATATTACAACGAAAATTATTGATATACTCCATGCAACGATCGCGCGCGTCGGAATCATAACAATTTGGTAATATTCCTGGAGGAGTAGAAATTGTATCGTGTCCCCGGGACCACGCCGGTGCTCGAATTGCAGTGGTAAATATTAATTTCTAGTTAACGCGGGGGCGCAGTTTCGCATAGTTTTGTTACCAAATTAGTGGGTATGCATGGTAACTTCGTTAAGACGCCTTCCGTACAGCCCGGCATCCCAATTAACCGGGGATAATTAATTGGGATCTATTGTTCCAATTGCATATTAATGCCAATTTGCATGGACGAGTTACTGCCCCTTCCCTTCTCGTTCCTGCGTCTATTTTAGGCTCGGAAGACTCTGCAAACACTCATTACGCCACGTGTACAGCATTCCGTTGCCATAGCGATCGCGATCGAACACTTTTCTTTGCCCAATTTCCCATCAATTGCTCCAGCTCCAAATTACGATGCAAGTCACGATACACTTCCGTCTATAAATCACCGGACACTTACTTATATCTTCAACAAAATGGTAATTAAAGATTACAAGCTTCCTGCTTGATTTTATTGTTTTATTTTGATTACATGTTGGAATAAAGAGATTGAAAAATTGTGGGATGATTATGAACAGCTCTAGTCATTCAACGCGATTGATCAATTTATTTGATCCCCAAACAAAACAATCTCCTCTTCTCCAAGCGCAAGAGAGCTCCAGAAGAGTTTCCAGTGGCGTCGCTTTTAGAAAAAGCTTTTCGGAGCCAGATTTTGCCGATCGATTACGTTGGCAGAGCATTCTAAGTCACCGGCAGTGCACTTTAATCGGGACCGAGGCGCATCATGCTCGAAAGAGTGATCTGTGTGTCCCCGAAATTCAGGTCACCGCTCATCTTCACAAAGAAACGTACAGCCGCCGCCATCGCGGCGTAATTTTCGCGATTCCGCGTAATTGCTGCTGATGGCTTAATAAATTCCTCTTCTGGGCCCGGCCGAGACTCTTGAAACTCCTCTGGTCCTCTGCAACCTCTGGCGTTCTTATTTCCCATCCACCTTTTCATCTCGTAGCTTCAACGGAACAGAGAGAAAAAGACTGGTAAGAAGAGAGAGAGAGAGAAAGAGAGGGAGAGGTTGGTTTTCCCGAGCGAAACACAAATTTGTTCGGACGTGTTTGAGGAAGTGCTCAAGGGACAGGGTGCGGAAACGTTGGATGCTTCCGGTGGCCAGTGGCCGGTGAATCATTTACCGCGTCGCTTATCCCCACGGAAGACAACCGTGTCTTCTTTTTAGCTGTAGCCCCCCTTTGCTCTTCGGTCACCGACGTATTTATGGCGTTTTAAGTGGGTTGGTCGGTCTACAAACTTGAAGTTCGTCTCGGAAGATAGGAAAAGCTTTTCCGAGTATCTCGGTATACGCAATTATTAAATTATGTTGTTTTTTGTTGTCGCGATAAACTGGCAAAGTCGAGAGAGGCTCCAGTCCCCCGGTAGAAACTAATTTATATCGTGAGAATCATAAATGCTGGAAAATTGAATTTGGTCTTAAACATAGTTTGAGAAAATATAATAGAAGCGAGAGTTTTTCCTGGGCTTGAAAAAGTCCGCCGCTCGTTCGTAAATTACACATCTAACTCGCTTCGGTATCTGTGGTCTGTTTGTCGTCTTCCCAGCGGATTCTCGATGATACTTGCGAAGAAGAAGAAGAAGTTCGTAAGAAGTCCTCCTCTCGTTTTTAGCCGCGCGATGATTAACTGCCTGGGCCATTGGCCCCATGACGCTTTATTGTTGCACTCGGTGGTTCCTCCGAACGTTCTTATGGAGCAGATAAGCTATGGAGCTCTTCGAACATTTATGGCGTGTGCGCTCGTTTAAAGTGCGATCAAAGTGTTTTGAACACGGCGCGAGTACTAGGCAGTGAGTTCCAAAAAGTAGGAAAAATGGTAGAAATATTATCAGTTATTTCGCATCACGTTATGTTAAAGGCACATAGATAAAGTTCAAAATCGATTTACGAGGATCAAGGGAGACATTTTAAGATGAACGATAGACCGAATAGAAAATGGTCGAAAGATCTAGTTGAAACGGAGAGCGAGTTAATTTTGCCCGGTGTTGGTCAAGAGAGACTAAAAGTCGCGCTTTTAATTAAAATGGTAACAAGAGGATGTACGTTCGGCCATTCCCAGTCCTTTGCCGTTTTAGTTGAAGCCACAAGCCGACCAAGAAAACCGACCACACACAGCTCTCGAAACGATTGTTCCCCGCGGTTTATTTTTTCGTCTCTCCTCGACGTGTTTACTCGACGTACGAAAGTTTGTGGTAGATTGAGAAATCGTCTGGGTCACACATGCCGACCATCTTTTTCGACAACCGGCGTCAAGGGGGAAAAAAAGAGAAAAAGAATCTCGCCGGAGGTTAAAGATAAATCGTACATATCGGGAACGCTATCGCGACCGTTCTGCTTTTCCCTCGGAACGCTGATATACGCGAGCTTCTGCGCCTAAACGTTCGTCTTTTAGGACCGTATCGGCGCACGAATGTCAAGGTTAATTTTATTTAAGGAAGTTAATCGACGACGGATTCGTATGTCGTGGTCACAAACAAATTAATATTCATCATAGTTTGCAAATCGATGCGTCGAACGCCAGAGTCATTTTTCTAAATCCATTTCTGCGAAACACCGTTCGTACCTGAATTTCCCATGAAACTAGGAAACAGTACTGTTCAAGATCTTCCTGTGCAGGAGCTTGGTAGAATTATTTTGTTGTGTTCCGTTAATTATTATTTTATTTATAAGATACAATAGAAACTGGTCGCAGGCACGTCGACATACATATTGTATTGTAACTTAACGGAATATGCAATATTTTAAGACGGTCGAACGAAATGTAGAGGTTTTAATACTATAAACCATCAAAAGCGGTAAACATTGCAGTTTTTCATGATTTTCGGCCTACAACTGCCATTTTTACCACTTTTGATCGTTTACAATTCGTAAACCAATAAACCAATTTCAATGAAATTGTCAGAAAACACTGAAATTTTCGTTATTGGCCCAGCTAAAAAGTTGTAAAATCAATGTTCACTATTGTTTTTCACAGTTCCGACTAAATGCATTTTTTCAACATATTTATTAGACCTCATTTACTAAACTAATTCTTCTAGCCTTACAGAGAAATTCAAGTCGTCCATTCATCGAAGAGTTATACTGATTTAAAGTGTGTGTCATAAAATGACGTTGGCGTACAACAATTTTCAGAGGACATTTCTCATTTGAGACAGACGATTTTACCGGTGAGACCGATTCAATCAGCGATTCAATCTGCGATTCCCCGCGAGCTGTATCCCTTCCCGTCGAAAAATGGCGCAGTCAGCGGGTCACTGGTGCGCCGTATTTCGCGAACGACCTTCCTCGACGAAGGTTCTTGGCGAATTCATCAAGCATTCGGTGATTTCGAGTTCTCATCCAATTTACTTTCTATTCCGGCCACACCGGAACGAAAGAAAACGTAGGTTGGGGAACAAGCTCAAGAGAAAGAGAGAGATAGATAGATAGATAGATAGATGATAGATAGATAGATAGATAGAGAGACTGCGGGAGAAGGAAAAAAATCGGATCTCTCTCCGCGGCGTATAATGCCCGGGCAGATGAGAGTAGATTTAAAAGTACGGCTTTGAGTGGCACGCATGGCCTCCACTTTGCCATTTATTCGGACCACAGGCAAAAACGGCTCTTTACATCGCGCACATCCGTGGTAATATACAAGAAAAGAGACGCCGTGCCGCGGCGCGCCGGTAACTAAAAATATATGGGCACGGCTCGAAACGAGCAGGCTCAAAAGAAACGCGCGGACTTCAAAGGCCACTCCTGCATGATTACATCCGAATTTTTTCCTTTTTTTTCCCGTGCTACCAAAAGTGAACGTACGAATGATGCTCGTTCCCCGCTCGGAAATGTTTGCCCGCATTTTTCGCTGCCCGAAACAGTTGCGATTTCCGATTATTTTTATAAATTGTTTACGGACGTTGTGGAATACCATTGAGGAATTTGAGGAAAAGATTCAGAGCGATTTCGGTCGGTCAGTTTTTCCGCCGTCGTTTTGATTCGAATATATAGTTAATGCGAAAGTCTGTGGTTAGTATCGCAACATGGAGGGAACAAATCACGATAATTGCATAGCCAAATCGATTGCATGGCTTGCATTGCACCGAGATCAGTGACGTCATTGCAGCTATACAGGGTGTTTGACGAAGCGCGATCAGCTTAGATTATTATGCCGTTAGTGGTTCGATCGGAAGATTTCTTAGCTGAAATAACATGGTTCGAGGAGAACTTTCAGCTGATCGCACAGAATTTTTCTTGTCAACCATTTTTTACCAGAGTTATCAAGGTTATCTTCAGGTTTGATCATGCTTCGTGATTCGCCCTGTATATTGGCCGGGTTTCATCTGTGTCTAATAACATCGATATCCACGGGTAATCCGTGGTCCAAATACATACAGGAATACGTGGCACAATAACGACGATGCATTATACGCGGATCAGACCCGTTCTCCATGTCTTCCAAGATCTGTTGTCCCAATAGTAACCAACGATCTATTTCGCTGAACTACTTATTCTTCTTCGATGCACTGCTCAAAACAATATTTAATTCATAGATGGTACTTGCATTTTCAATGGTCCGCTTTGAGGGGGATGAAAATTACTGTTCGAATATAGCTATCCTTCTTCCCACGATCGCCACCTTCCAAGAATTAAAACAATATAAACCCTCAGTTTATGTGGAATTTTATATGAATCGAACACATAAATAAATTGTTATTCGATAGAATAACTACTTTATCGAAAAATAAATATTTCACTAAAACACTAGTGACACACAGTGTCGAGGTTGTGAGTACTAGATGCGAGTAATTGAAAGTTAAACAAAATATGATATTATTGTACAACACATTTTCCAAAGAATCTTCGCGGAAATCGCTCGAAGCCCTGCAAAATGGCCATTTCCAAGCCGAGTTTCGTACTAAAAGCGCCAGAAAATCGCGTGTCTTTCTCTCAGAATCCTTCGCAGGATTTTCTTCTCTCAGAAAATTTCCTTCGCCCCGTAAAACGAGATTCTCTATTCTGAAGACATCCTCGAACTCTACAGACTCTCGAATAACGAAACGAGTAGGAAAAGAAAGAAAGGGGGAGAGAGAGAGAGAGTTCGCATATTCGCGATGGTTGTTGTCCGATCGAGCATCGTTACACGAAAAATCGTCGAAGTATCGTCTGGGCATCCTCCAATTAAAACTTTTTCTTCGATTGTCTGCTATGCAGATGCTCGAACAGAGAGAAACAAGAGAAAGAGAAACGGGATTCTGTAACGGGAATCCGTCGGCAGCAGAGGCGTTCCGTTTATAAAATAATGAGCTTGAATATCATCCCGCGGTTTTCCCTTATCTTGGCTACCCCATGAATAATGCACGAATCACGGATGAATAATAAAATGTTATGAATCGTGTTATCCGGCCTCAGCACACGTATCCCGGTTGGTTTCGCCGATTACAGGGTGAAACAAGTTGCACGGACGGTTTCAGCCTGTGAACGGCTCTGGAATTACGGGAGAATGAAGTAAAGATAGGTTGAAACGGCCGTACGTGGTAATTGCAACAGAAAGGATCTTTCGGAGCTTCGGGAATCGTCTTTTCAATCTTTCTTCTTCTTTTTTCTGAGGGTGAAAGCATCCCTTAAAAAATAATGCCCGCCTTTCTGTCTTCCGCTGCGTGTCTTGAAAATTCTAGCGGATGCAAAGTGAATTGTTATCACAAAAAACCATCAGCTACCTGGTACATAGTCCTTGCGTATGCAGTATACACGCTACTTTGTCCTTCTGGGGAAAAGCAGCCCCTTAAAACAGTACGGAACTTCCGGTGCGCCTGCGTGTCCTGGAAATTATGAAATTGTAATGGATGCTAAGTGAATTGCTGTCTGGAGAAACGCGGGGAGCTTTTGTTGTTCGTTTTTAAGGGTTTCCGAGGGTCGTTGGAGTTTTAACTTTTAATTAGTCGTATAGTATTTACAATCTGAAAACTTTCAATTCAGTGTTTCGAGCATAAACGAAGGTGTCGACGGCACTATCAAACATTTATTTTGCATTAAAGTAACCAGTTTAAAATAATGAGTGACGACATAAAATTCGTACCCGAAATGTTTTTCCTGGAATATCGTGGGAGTCTCTCAGGACCGTATCAAGCCCCAGACTACTTCCGAAACAGTTTCTTCCACCGGTTTCTCAGGACAGGGTGCTGTTCTGTCGAAAGTTGCAGGGAAGTCTGTCCTCCCACGTCGTCGTCTCGTTTTCCGCGGAACACAGGGCTCGAGCACGCGTGCATCCGGATGCAGGAGCAACGTCCGCTGGCTGGATGTCGCGCTGTGTGTTCCCAGTTCCCAGCATCCACCACGGCACGGGTCTATGTATATCCGACGACGCATTATCTGCTTTGCCGCCCGCAGCACTCTTCGCCTCCCTCTTTCTCTCGACGTTGCATCCTACTCGAGTCGTTTCCCGACACTCTCGATACATCTCCACCGTTCCTCTAGCCCTTCACCGCCCTTTGGAGCTCTTTTATGTCACTTGCCCGTGCATCCCCCAACCCCTCCCCGCGCCACCCTTATTTTCCATCGTTCAACCCCCGGCGATCGCTCCTTGTCGCGTGACCGATCCCTCTTGCGCCCGTTCGCGCTATAGTTTTTCGATGCTGCGCCCCTTCTTTTATTGTGTTCGACGATCGTCGAGGCTTCGAGCGCTGCACAGCTCGTTTTCCGAACCGGAATCCATTAATTTCTGCTGCCCTTTCGCGGTACCGACGCGCGGCACATCGAATTTTTATTTAGTTAGGGCAGGGTTTCGCAAACTGAATCTCACCCTCGGTGTCAAATTGACACAGCGTTACAAATTCGATAAAGTAACAAGGTAAACAGCTATTTTCCGACGTTCTTTTATTCAAATTGGTGAGTTAACATTTACATCTTAGGTTTTTCGGTTATGTGTTTCGTATTAAAGAAACATAAATGCCACGAAGTTTCCGAGGGTTGATGACAAAGCTCATTTTCTATATTTTGACTACAATCATTCTACGTATGAATTTTTCTAAGATTTATTGATTACGTGTCATTACCTACTCTTCAAATTACAAAAGGTGTAGCGTCAAAATTCAAAGACTGTCAAAGTGCTCTATCAGAGAAAAAGTTTGGGAAACCCAGAGCTAGGGGGTGGTGAGTTGCAATTCGTAAAAACCGTGAATCTTTGAACTCCTAATGCTTTGTGAAAAAAAATGGTTTCGCGAACGTTCCCATTTTTTTCGCGATAGTATCGAGCACCCTAGATCCAATTTCTTCCGGGGGCGATTGCGAAAGTCTTTTTAGCATTCGCTCCTTTGATTCCTTTTTCCACGTTGTTCCCCGTGACCCCCCTATTGTTTCCCGTCGGTTCCAGGCCTGACCGAGTTGGCTCGAGGTATATCCACTCCCTCTTTAATAGCTCGCCGATATTTCAGGGTAAATCTGGCGCAGAATGGCTCGCTGATAGATGTACATGTATATGTATATCGGAGCGGGAATTCTAGATCAGAGGCTTGAACTCGGTGGATCGTTGACCGATTCGCTCGATCCTTCGATTGATAGGGGCACGATGATGACGAACGCGTTTTATGGAACGAAACGCTTTGAAGCTGACCGATGTCGAGAGAATTTAGCGCTGGGAACTGTCCGGTTGGACTCAGGGGATCGAGAGACTTCGAGTGGATCGCTCCAATTTTCGATATTTCGCGGAATCTGGTTCGAACGATTGAGGATCGAGAGGACCGAATGTGCTTGAAATTCGGGTTTATAATTGAGTTTCCGAACTCTTTAAAAATCTTGACTAGATGAATTCAACCTTTTTTTTCATTGTTTCAAAACGTCATCAATTTTACAAATCCACTGACGACATTTGACCATTTTCTACATAAATCCTGGTCTGAAAGGCTTCCGGTCGTAAAATTCGAGATTCCAATTTTCCCAACGAAGTATACTAGCCTAAATCCGTAGTTCCGAGCCACCGTGTATACGTTCCTTGAAGGGGTTCCTCTCCAGATGCGATTCCCGTCACTTTGCTGTTCCGATTGCACTCTCCTTGCACCTTTATCGCACAGCACGGAGCAGGAAAGTGATGACGGCTGTGAACGCGTACATATGTACACGTATACGCTCGTATGCATGCGTGTCATATATCCATGTGTGTATATTATATGTATATGTTGATGGCGGTGTGGGATCGCGCGACAATGGGTTCGACGAGGAACTTCGACAAAGGAAAACGCGTTTATTGTCTCATTGTCCCCGGTCTCTACTCCGTTGCTCCCGATAATTTTGTCAATTCTGTATGGCACACGACATCGCGGCTCGCCGAACTTCGGCGCTGGTTTCCACGAACGAAGGATCAATTCGTTGTTAAGTAGCCTCCGGTGTTTCAATCTGCCTGAGTGGTCGTTCAACGTTCAAACAGTCGAATATCGAGCCAGGAATATTCTGCGATTTGCAAATTTCAATTACTAGAAACCGGTTCTTGCCTCCGAAAAACATTCCTGATTCCTTATCTTGCGGTTAGAGTACTTTGAAAACATCTCCCTACAGGATGGCCACGCTTGATAAATCTTCAACATATACTCGAAACAACTGCCTTTCATGCTTTTCATTGTCGTACAAACTTTTCAAAGTCCTATCGAAAGCAATTTCGAATTTAATACGCTCGATTATGTAAGACAAGCGAGTTTAACAACTGTTTTTCTTTGCAATTGTAGTTATAATCTCCATGGTATAGCTTTCTCAAGTTCGTCAACATCCTGAAACTTTGCTTCTCCTCGCAGAACAATCGACTTCCATTGTTCACCGAAATTCTGCTTAACGAAATGTATAATTCGGTATCCTTAGTTATACGAAAGGATCAAGAACAACTTTCTCTTACCGAAATAGTTGTGATCCTTAAAGTTTCACTTGCTCGTATAACTTTTAGTATACAGAACAATCAACTTTAGTTGCTTTGTAAAGTTCTACTATAGAAGAAACTTTCACTATTGTCTTTCATTGGCGAACAGTTGCAAGTTTCATCCTTCGAACTCTTTCAACTTCCTCAGGATCTGTAACTTCAAGCATACTGTTCACGAAGAATCTGTAACGCGTCGGAACAATTAATTTTAATTACTTTTATTTCCGTAAAGTAAGTACTTACAACTGCGAGGCTCAACTTTCTCAAGGTCCAGTCTCAAAGTTTATAGACATCCTCTTTGTAAAAAGTAAAAACTATTCGATCAGAGAACAATTTAAAAGTGAAACACTTCTCGGTTAATTGAACCGGAGAGAACAATTAAAAAATTACCCGTGGACAGTATAAATTTCAGAATAGTTTCCAGTGTAAACATCGATGTCCTCGCTCTTCGCTCAAAATGGCGGAGCTCTTGGTAGGTAGTTCCGTGAAAACGTCTAAATATTAAATCGTTCAAGGCGTCCCAGCCGTTCGTTCGGTTCAGCCGAATATGTAATTTCCTGCCGGTTAAACGATGTTTTTCAATTCCACGGTGTTCCCGAATCCTCGTTAATTTAATTGGACCTCAGGGGCGGATCCGGCTCGGATGGTCCCTGCCCCCTCCCTCGACTCCGTCCATTTCCTTTATCGCGCTTTAAAGTATGCAGCATTTCCAAATCAGGAGCGGTGCCAAGTGGGACACGGCACATTTCCTGCTCCACCGGTTAGACTATTTTCGCGTGTTTTCAGCTCTGAGAGTCAATGGCTCCCCGCGAATGTATACGTTCTCTCTCTCTCTTTCTCTCTCTAGGAACGTGTTTACTTTGAGAGATCTCTCGCCGGAAGTTTCGACAAAGGGAACGGCTCGCGCGTTATCTCGCCGACTGCTAGACGATGTCTAAATATAGAGCTGTTTATCGTATTCAATTAGAATCGCCAGCTCCGTCCGAGCGGCCACGCGATTCCCGATTAGGGTAACGCTCTGCGACGCCATTGATAAATTCAGACTTCCAGAAAATACCAGACACGCGTACAGAAGTTCTAATTACTGTACACCGTAAAATATTAGATGTTTGCATAAGTAAAAAAAATTATATAGTCACCAATTTGTTTCTAATTGTAGAAATACTTTTATCCACCTAGATTGGGACTTCACCCGGAATTCAATTTTCTTAAAAATTCTTTTGTATCAACAATCGAGTGCTAAATTTATGATACTTTATCTTGAAAAAATGAGATGTAATTCAAATATCTTTTCAAAACTTTTTCTCACGATCAAAAATACCATAAACTTGAAGATTGAGACCTCCGCTTTTTTAACAACACCGCATAAGTTGACATGATCAGCCGCGTCTGATGTGTAGGATTGTTTTTCCACCTAAATTGGGCATTCGGCAGAGTGTGCGACGGCTGGAAAAACGAGGAATGCGGAGAAGGCTCGATTTTCACGCGACGGTGCTTAAAAGTGCCAATATAGCTCTGGCGACAGGTCGGAAAACTAGCAGGGGTGGATAGACCGTCTGACAATGAGAATCCGCGTGCTGTGAATGGCAATTGAAAGCTGCTACTATTGGCCCCGTACCTTCGCGAAGGGATGAAAAACAAGAAAACAAGAACAACAGAAAGAGAAAGAAGAGCGGACGGGGAACGAAGAAGAAAGGCCGGGAAGAATGGCGGCAGCGTTGCGAGCGACGCGACGGAATTGACAAAATTATCGGGGCTGTTGGTATCGCGGAAACCGGAAGACAATGCGAAAACGTCTCCCTTTGTCGAGTGTCGTTGTTCTCGTCGATAGCCATTGTCGCGCCACTCGATGCCAGATACATGCGTTACGAGAATTCGAAAAAATAAGCGATTTTTGCTGGTGCGCGTTCGCACCGTCCGCTGGGGTAAAATTTAGTTTTTATATACACAAACTACAAGACTCTGGCTCGTGTGTAAAATTGTTCCTTCGCTCGGAATTTCTGAAAATAATGATAATAAAAAATGAAAAATGAAATAAAATGGATATAGAACAGAGCTGGCAACGGTGAAACAGTGACGAACACGTACGCCAGGGTTCCCAAGGAAATTTGAAGTATTTGTATAATAAAATGGTGGCGTTGTGGGACCAAGACGGTTCCGTTCGACTCGCATTGTCTCCATCTGGAACGTGGAAAATGTCGGCGACCGCAATTTCCATGAAAATCGAGTTGACACTCTTATTTTCCGAGAGGCGCGCAGTATTGTCCGCCTCAGGGAAAACGGAAGCCTTCATCCTTGCGGACCGGAAGCCGTCGGAATTTGGCGAATCTTGTGCCATCCGGGTTTTCGCGAGCCTCGGCGAACGCTATGTTTGAGATCCCGAGACGTATTGTTCACTCTGTGCTCGGTGAAAAATCAATTCCAGGACACATATAGCAGCGAACCAACGGATATAGCACGTGATCGCATGGAAAAATGGATTTCACGCGGTCGATCAAGATGAGCAGTAAATGCGCAAATTGTGTTGCGGAAACACGCGAATGTTGTGAGATATTTGTTTCAACTGGAATTTCAATTGTACATCCGAGGGAATTCGATTTTTCGCGAGCATTCCGTCGATGCCTTTTGTGTTTCTGTTTGGGGAAATATGTTATGTACAAGTATTTTGAAAATACATTTGCGTATAAATGTTTCAGAGTATTTGGAACAATTAAATGTGCAGATCATGTCGATGGTCGAGCCGACTTGTTTCCATTTACGTTTACATATTCGGTTTCACTGTCGAAGAAAGCGATCGCACACGATTTAAAAATTTCTACACGGCACGAGAGCGTGCAGATCAAACGCGGCTGGAAATAAAGTAACGAGCATGGAAAATTGAAGTAGAAAAAAAAAGAAATTAAAAGACGGTCGAGACTCCAACGTAGCGGACCACGAAGGTCGTTAAGTTAATCTGCCGTGTCACTCGGAAAATTCACTTTAATTACGGAAGTTCACTCGAGACTTTTTCTACTCGGGGAACATAAGCAACTGCGTTTAAGAGATTCCGCCCTTATTAACCGGAAACGTACTTCAGCCGTCGATTACACACCGTCGAGAAAATAAAATAGAGGATGTATAACACGAATAACATGGTCAAATGTATAACTTTGCTGCCCTGGTATGTTAGGTTTGTTCCGCGTCGTCCACGTGGCAAACGTGCAAACATCCTGGCGATACTCGCCGGCCGCGGTGCGGCGTGGTTAACCAAGGAAATTCTGTTTAATTAGAGAAACCCACTCGAGAAAGCTATTTTTAAGAGCTCCCCCGGCCTCCGGTCCTTTCTTCTGCTGGCGTTGTAAAACGAAAAAATAGTCGGCTCTGCTTTTGTTTACGGTCGCGTGCCGGATGACGAAGAAGACCGCGCACCGTGATCTAGAAACGCGAACAGCTTGGAAACAGCTTGCTCGTAATTTTCGGGGACTTTTAATTTTATTTCAATTTTTTAAGGAGGACAGAAAAGGAAAAATTATTTAATCCTTCAGACAATCGGCAATCTTGATCGGCAAGGCTGGAAGAGAGGGAAAATGGTCGTGTAAATTGTTAATTTTCGCTTCAAACAATCAGCAATAAAAGTATGTAGAACTCCTTTTAATACAACTGCACTGGAAAATGGACCCGCTCGATTTTTGCATTAACAGCTTCAATTGTATTTTCTCTTACAGAAAAGTTCACCGTGAGAATCTGGAACGAGGCGAACTCCGGATTAAACTGCAATTAACTGCTGTAAATGCATGCAAATGGAAAAGATCGTGCACCATTTTGCATATCCGACGATCTCCTTTTATTACTTCGAACTTATTTTCTCTCGAAAGAGAATCAAGTATCTGCTTCGAATTGTCACTAATTAATTTTGATCAACGATTATTGGCGATCAAGAACTTGACCCTTAGATGGTTTCGGAAAGCTCCGAAGCTTATAGGTTCGTGTTTTCAATCATTTTCCTTTCGGAAATTAATTCGAGCATTCATCGAGTCTCGATTGAAATTCTAATCGAAGTCCATAGACGAAGCATAGAACCTCGTTTGATTTCGTGTTTTTCCAGACAAATTCCAAATTCCAAATTTTTTCCAAAAAAATTTTTGTTCGAAATGTACGTAGAATAAAATGAACCAGAAAATCAAATCACATTTGCCGAAGTTCGTTCTCACAATTTGAGAGTATACAAATGTTAAACCATCCATAATCTTCATTATCGATACTGGATGTAAACAGTATCTATCCTGTACGGGTAAACAAATCGAAAAGTAATGTGTAACTTTGAAATTTAATATCAATTTATAACAAAATAACAAAGCCTCTAGCGAATTCAATTAAAATTAATATATTCAATCCGTTCAACCTTCCGTTCGGTTGCCAAATAAATTCGGTAAATAATACGGAACTCTCGCGACACCCATATTTTATTACAGTAATACGCAGTGGGAGATCAAATTATTATGATCGCAGGAAAAAATCGGATATATCCTACGCTCTCGAATCGAAACTGTTTGTCGATTAGTAATGACAAAATTGCATGTATTTAGATTACGTACCAGTTTTGAATTTATCAGAAAAACTAAATGCACACATCAGGAACAAGTCATTTTACTGATCCGATAGTTCTAGTGTTAATTATTATTTAAAAAAGTGGTATACTTGTCGAATTCGAATGTCTGGCGCAAGGATGGACAAATCTACTCGATGTTCGCAGCAAGACCAACGATTCGGCTGGGGAACATGATTCGCTGTTTGAGGATTGATAAGGGTTAAATATGGCCGAACTATGTCCGGCAAAGCGGGGGCGGAAGAAACGTAGGTTCTTTGCCGGTTTAAGCGGAATGGTGGGTCAGAAATCAGCGGAAAACGATAAGAGAGGTATTGTACGCTCGATAACACGGTCGGCGGGTAAACAATGTTCAGCGACGCGGACAATGTTCCAGCGACGTCAACAATATCCCGTGACGAAAACCGCAGCGAAATCGAATTCTTTGAGTGGGCCCTCGTTCCCCCCCGCGACCATTGCAACCGCACGGTGCAAACCAGATTCGCGTTACTGCTGACTCCTCGATTATTCGCGAGATTGAATTACCCCCGACAAGACTAATTAATCGGCCGATGTAGATATAGGGTGGTCCCGACACGAGACCGACAAATTATTCCGAGGTCAACCTGCAGCTGGACATCGAACGACTTGTCCACCAAAATCCTAAACACAATGCTCCGAACAAAAATTAAACGCTGAAAAAGCAGTTTTTTTCCATTTCTAATAATTTAAAAAAAAATCAGACACGTCGTTTTATGTGGCCAACTTGAAAGTTACACAGAGGCTGCAGAGAGTGAAAGAGGCGTAGAAAAATTTCACTAAACAAATTCCGAGGATTGGACATTTTTCCTATATTTAAAGTATTCCCGGTAAACACGATTTTAATCGAACGGGCTTCGAATCGGGCCGCGAGGCTGCTCGGAATTTAATCATTCGGAGCCGAGGGCCGATGGGGATCGATTGCGTTCCAAAAGCTGCGTGTACGCGTTTCTTTTTTCCCTTTGTGCTGCCCGCATGTACGCGATAACAATTTCGTCTGTCGATAATTCGGTCGCTCTCATCCGTTACGGGAGCTCGGGTCGCGAATATTATATTTACGAGGTGCGTGCGTGCAAAGAATCGATCGGAAACAGTCGATAGTACGCGGACAGATCAGCTGAGTTACAGCGATCACGTTATTCAATGATTGAAAATAAAAATGAGAGAAATTGTGTAAATACAGTATAAAAAGAAACTCGGATGTATGGAAATTGTAAAATTATTCGGTACATTGGTTGATGTCCTTCTGGAGTGAAAGGACTATTCCAACAATGCTTCCGAGAAGGATGTCTCGATACAAGCACGGTTGTCTCGCGGAAGAATTTAGGCAGCGACCCGATACACATAATTTCTTTTTCCGGGCTGGCCGGGCCGGTGAGATTCGCCGACAAGAAATATCAGTCTTATTGTTGGGAATCCTGGACAATGTCGCGGCCAAAGGATTCCATCGGGATTCCTCGGAGCCATTGTTCGTCCTTCCTGCCACGGTGTTCCCGTAACCGGCGAACTATTTCTTGTCGCGTCTTGTCGCGTCTTGTCGCATTTCGTCTGTCCTTTCGTGCAACGGGAGCCAGCTAACAATAGTGATTTGACCAGACGTACGATCGTACAAACTACACTGCACACAAAGGAACTGTTCTGTAAATATCGTACAGATCTTGTTGATACATATACACGCTATACGCTATACGTATACACATACTCGTACATATATATATATTTATATTTTGAATGGTAGATATATATATATATTTGGTAAATTGATATATATAAAATTGGATGCAATAAACTGAATTATTAATGAAATGTTTAATTTCAAGTGTTCGTCTCTGTTATTTCAAACTCAACGAAGCAAAACGCCTGGAACGAACCAGCTCGTCTTCTGTGATTATAAGAAACGTGCAGTGTCTCTGAGGATCAATTTTCGAGAGTCTCTTTGAAGATATAGCCTCCCTCTGTCAAGCCGTTGCACATTATGCGCTCCCATTGCAAGGAAGGACCTTGAAACAATGATTTATGCGTGTCGTCGCGCACCCTTTTGCCAACCGAATCAATCTGCAGCTTCCGTGGCCGGGATCGGTCAGGGCCGATGCGCAGCATCGCAATTTTCGCCTGTCTGTGTATGTGTGTCTCTCCTCTCTTGATCATCATCATCGTCGTCGTCATCATCGCGGCTCCGTTCCGCATATTTATGAAGCGACACCGAAAAAAGAAAGACAAAAATAAAAAGGCGGCCAGTCGGTTTCGCTCCCGGCGAAATTTGGGTGACACCCTTATTTATTCCTCCGCGCCTCCTCTAGTTTCTTTTTTTTCGCCTCCGCTTTTTCTTTTCTCGGTCGAGCACACACTCCAAAAGAGAATAATTGCGGCCTCGTTAGAACCGATGCGATTAAGCGAAAATATGCTCAAATCACTGCCCACTAAACTCGTTTCGGAATTATTAGTTATATCCCGAGGAGAACGTTCTTGTTCGTTCAGAATGTCATGGAAACTAAACTTTTCTCGAAGAAGAAGATCGTTCTTAGCCTGTTCAATTTTTCACAATGCCCGTAATTATTTTTATTTCGGCATAAAACCCTAAAGTGATTAAAATGAATATATTGAAGAACTTACGAAGCTCCTGCGATATTTTTCCTTCGAGGAAGTTGCTCGCTTTGTGGATAATCTGCTGGATAGAAAGTCGATTCCATATTTATCGTAGAGGTAAATTTACTCGAAAGGTTAAACAGTGAGAGAAGAAAAATAATGTCCTCTCTCTTTATTATCCACGTTTATTAGAATTGATCCGGAATACTTTTTCTACTTGACAGTGTTCAAGCGTGTTACGTTTTTCAGGATCAGGTGGCGATTTTCTGGCACGGCCGCTCGTCGTAAATCCCGAAAATTACTGCGATACAACGAGCGATCGCCGGCACAGATATTGGGAATTACAACGCCGCCGTGTTCCTTGTAACATGTGAAATTTTCCGGACGATCGGGCTGGATCGGTGTTCGTCGAGTGCACATGTACTGGGTGTTGTACAACTCGCGGTACAAACTACGAGATACACGAGAAAGATTGGCGAAAGCTTTCGAACATCAATATGTTCAACAAGCATCTTCAAACATTCAGACTCCGTATAAGAAGATGTTGTAATTTCGGTTTCCTCTACTTTTTCGAGTAGAATCTTGCGACAGCTCTAATGTGACACCCAGTACACCGTACAATGTATATCGTTAGTGGGGTGAAAGCGTTCGATCGCGGGAGGAAATGAGGCGAGCGTAATCGGGTTTGGAATATTCATTACAAGAATAATTCGAGGAACGTTGGTTCGCCGTGCCGCGTGGGCTCGTTTGTCGGAGTTTGAAGGATCGATGAGTGAAACGGGCAGGGACGTAATAGAGAAAGAACGAAAAGGAGAGAGAGAATAACAGAGAACGAAAGAGAATAAGAGGAAGAGAAGCTGACGCTCCGGAAGAATATAAATTTTCTGCGCAAGTAGACACCCGAGGACCGCCGCCATTCTGGAGAACCGGCACTGTATATAAATGCATATTATATACATACATACGTACTATATATATGTAGTATATACTCGTTACTTCGACCTCGTTATCGTTCGTTTGTTTCGAGCTTAATATACGCGACTAATTCCTCGTTCGTCGTTCTTCCATCCGATTCCGAGTTCCTTTCGCCATCGTCATCTGTCCTCCATTTTACTTTCGATTATCCACCGCACAGCCATTCTTCAGCCCCGTCCACGCCAGATTTCTTTCTTTCTTTTCAACCGGATTTTCTCTTCACGCGCCGTAATTTTCCTAATTATGTTAGTTCTGCACTCTTTGCAGTTCCATTCGAAGATATTCAACTCCATTGTTAGTGTTATTAGCGCTATTACCGCGGCTCTGTGCAACCCCTGCGCAATTACGCCTCTGTGGAATTCGAAACTGGAGTTTGATGTTTCTAATTCACCGCTATTATATTTTCTCACTACTTTGCAAACCCTTTGTCAGTTAATCGTTCTAACGAATTTAAAATGGTACATTTAGCCAGATGGTCGAACGATTTTCATTTCACAGTTTACTCGTAATTCTTCGATGCGAAACACCTCCGCCGCGTTTCCACGGATTACTCGGCGTAAAAGTATGACAAACAAAAAAGTTTATTTCGCTAATTGGACAGAGGAGAAAAATACAGTGACCGACACTTCGGTCGCCCAGTCCAGCCAATTTCGACGCATTTATCTCAATTATTTATACCGTCGACACCCTATGCATATAAAAAAATGACAAACACTGTTCAATTTCCATACAAAATCTTCCGCGTGGCGTGTGAAAATTTGTCAGAAAAACACGACGATTCCCAAACAAATTATTGAACGAGTCCCAGTGTTCCCGTGCTGAAATTGTTTGCGTTATGCCAAACGGATAATTGGCGAATTATTAATATTTCTGAATATTGACAGTTTTATCGACAGAGAAATTCATGTTTGGCTGGCATATTTCTTCGCAGTTATGCTTAAAAAGAATTAATCAGTCAGCCGTAGTGTTTGCAACTCTTTTGAACAGATTCTGGTCCTCCAGGACACAGAATCCGACTTCTTTTCGCGTTTCAATCCTCTCGCAGCGAACGCACACCCATTTTTCGCCGGCAGTTATCTTTCTCATTTTTCCCTGGTCGTTTCCTTTTGATTTCTCGCGGCGTTCTCGATTTTCTGCCGGTTCCCTCTTTCGCCCCCGCAGCTGCCGACGCTTTCACCCCCTTTTTTCCTTTTTTTTCTTCCCCTCTGCCTCTGTTCTAGTGGCCGCTCTTTTCACCCCATGAGAATGCAGGCAGGCGGCGCGAAATGGCACGGCGCGACGGCACGATTCGCGGAACTGCAGCTGCCGTTCATTAACGGCGCGGTTATTAAACTTTTCGTCGCCGGTTTCGGGCCGATTTGCTTCATTCTCTGCGCCCACCTCGTTAAAATTCATTTTGCTGCACGCTCTCTAACCTGGCTGGCTATTTTTCCAAGGCAGAGACGTCCTGTCGTCGGATCCCGGCCCGCCGAGCCCGTGATATTAGTTTTCTGGACTAATGACTCCATATATGCGAAGACGAAAGAGACGAAACATCGACGCTAGCATTGTACGTTCGCCTGTAGTTTTCCTAAGTGATTGACGCTGATCTTATTTAAATTAGCGTCTTCGTCTTCGTCTTCGTCTTCGTTCACACGTGCTCCTGCGGTCGAACAATCGAAACGGACTCTAAATGTTGTCGACAGTTTTGTTAGAGGGATAACGGGAACACGCTTGGCAAGACACGAAGAAAGCGATCGAATGCTGAAGATGTTCCTTAAAGAATCGTTTATCGTTTTCGGAGAGGTAATTTTTCTCCAGCCGTCGAAGTAATCACTCTTCGACTCCAATCCATCGAACTACGTCGTTTGTTCTGTCCCATGAAAAGGGAACATACAGGTTTCTTTCACTCGCTCCGATGAAATCGTTCTTCCTTTCGGAGAACGTCTTATCAGTTTGG
Source organism: Lasioglossum figueresi (assembly GCA_028455805.1). Taxonomy (NCBI): domain Eukaryota; kingdom Metazoa; phylum Arthropoda; class Insecta; order Hymenoptera; family Halictidae; genus Lasioglossum; species Lasioglossum figueresi. The sequence goes on along the minus strand of CM052193.1, from coordinate 13,712,215 downwards.
TGAAGAACTTGTTGACCGTCGAAGTTTCTCAAAAATTACATTAACACATCAACATATTCAAGTTGGTTCGAGGTCAGTCCGTATTTTTTCACTTCCCAACAATTTTATAACAATCAAGAAGCATACACACGCACACGTACAGAGAACATGAATTAACGGCAGCGCGGGAGAAATGGTTGGCAAACAATGGACGAGAATGTCAGAGAATAATTAATTTTTGATTGCTGTGAATTTTCCAGCAGGCTCCGCCAAAAAAAACAGCGTAATTTGTATCGGAATTTCGAAGGAGGTAGCTCGGTATTAATTTCGCAGCCGTTCTCATTCATTAGCGACACAATAAAGATTGTCCACGTATTTCTGCGATCGTCTATCCCGAGTATAAATATTAACGAGACCGGAGAAGAACGGAGAGAAAGAGAGGCGGAGAAAGATCAAGAATTCATCTCTCTCTCTCTCTCTCTCTCTCTCTCTCTCTCTCTCTCTCTCTCTTTCTCTCTCTCGTCGTAAGCTTATTAAAATTCCAGTGCGGCGCGATGTAAATGTTTCGAACGGCGAAAAGAATGAGAAATGGGACCGGTTTAATTATAAATTGAAAAAGTTGCTGGCTAGTTTTCCGTTCGCGGAGCCTAGCTGCCGCGTTAACGAAGACCCGTTGTGCTCCTTAAGATTAATTAACGTCCCCTTTTCGTCGGAAACGAGCCTATGAGGGCTCTCCCTCTTCTTCCATTGACATTAAAAAATCATCGCTCCTCTACTCTGCTCCTATTCGCCGGCAATCCTTTCCGCATTTCCGTAATACCTTTCCGAAGAAGAAGACTTCGTTCACTCTGTTCACTCTGTTCACTCCGCCGGCTCTCGTCGCAAAGCCGATGAACGGACCTTAAGTCGAGTGCACACCGGTGCAACAGAGTCCCATTGGATTGCGCAACCAGTGAACCGGTAAAAAATTTTACCGAACTTTCTATCCCATTATCATTCTGCGTTTCGAACTCGGCGGAGAGCACTGTTGATAAATTTCTATCCGAAGCTGGTTGGTATAGTGGATTTTCTGCATCTGTGGCTATAGCGTTTATGGCAGAAATAAGTAGGTGAAACACACAATAGATGAGACGGATGAATTGAATATTGCTGGTACATTTTTCGCGACCTATTCAAATTATTCAGAGAGGGCAGGAATTTTTATGCAAAAATTTTCGACGTTGAGGTCCCTGGTAAAAACAAAATCCGTTAGCATGATGGCAGAAAGAGAGAGAAAGAGAGAGAGAGAGAGAGAGAGAGAGAGA
>CM052193.1:13687940-13710832 GCA_028455805.1 Lasioglossum figueresi | reverse complement strand
CTCTCTCTCTCTCTCTCTCTCTCTCTCTCTCTCTCTCTCTCTCGAAAACCGCCCACGCTAATCCCTATTAATTGTACGCGATCGTTTCGTGTGTACATTGGCCCGACACCAGGCCGGACTGCGCTCGCTGATTAACAATTACGTGTCTTCGTGTAACTTCGCTGAAACTTTTCGGGGCGCAGTTTGCGGGCACGCTTTCGAATTAACAGCTCGACAAGTAACAATAAAAATTTGCATAGCCACACTACCGTGTCTGTTCTCGCTGTTGTTCCCCGCTTTTTCCTCGACACCCACCACCACTGTCGACAGAATTCATATTATTTTCCAGTGCAGTTAGAAGCGAAGCAAGAGATAGCTTTTGATTAGATCGTCGAGAGAAATACAATTTCCTCGAATCCTCCTTTTGCCGGCGATTGTTTCGAGGATGAAAGCTCACGCAGAAAATTTCGTCCGCTATTGTTGTTTTTGCTTCGAAACCGCTAGCCCTTTCCCTGCTCCTTGCTTTCAAACAATTGATATCCTTTTACGAATTTTTATCGGACATATTTTTCGTTGTCCAGGTTAATTCGGTTATTCATTTTTGCTCTTTTGTTCGTTCCACAGTCAATTTTCAGGAATAAAGCGTCCATTTATCACGACAGAAATGATCTGCTATTTCCCTTGTACTCTTCGATTGCAGTTTCTTTGGTAGCCGAATTATTGGCTAAAGTGTGTGACGTCATGGGCCCCTGTGCCGTCTCAAGGAACAACTTGTGAAGCATTAACAGTGTATGAACAATTAATTCATTGTCTTGCCCCCTTGTTGAAATCATGATTTCACGATTTGTTAAAAGAGGCAGATTTTTCAGTATAATGAAAAGATCTTGTCGATCTAGGTTGGTTTCCGTGATTTAGGAAAATACAGTTTTGAAATCCGATCATTATTTTCCAGGACACGGCAATTGCAGGGTATATTATTTCAGGATTTTTTGCCAGTGGTTGTTTTTTTTCTGCCGGATTCTTGCGATATTGTTTGCGCCACCGTGACGAGAGAGTTGCACAAGGACGGGTGGGTGGGGGTAGTTTTAATTAAGTCTTCGAACACGTTTGGCCGAACGCAGAAGTCGCGCGGCGAGTTTCGACTTCCGGTCGCCATGATGGATTTACTGCGAACCCGCCGAGGGGAATGGCGAAACTTATTTTCTACATATTCATCGCGAACCGCAAACTCAATTTTTCGATGAGTCTCTCTCTCTCTCTCTCTCTCTCTGACGCTGGTATGAGAATATGTTACACGGCTAAACATGTTTCGTATAGTTTCATGCGAAAAGTCGGAGTTAGAGAGAGAAGCGAACCGAGTAATTTCCAACTACTTTATTTCGGCCGATATTTGCGACCATTTTATTTGCACGAGCATTTTAGTTACACGAACATTCACTAAAATTTGATTTACACGTATGTTTACGACCATTTCATTTCCGCAAATATTGGCTACTATTTTATTTAGGCAAACGTGTACTGTTATTTTATTCGTGCTAACATTTGCTGTCATTTTATTCACGCGTACATACATATTACCGATCCACTAGCGCAAATATTTGCGATTTTATCTAGTGCTCTAACTTTTCGGATCGAAATTGATTCGATCGAATTGTTTCAAGTGTTCATTCTCTCGATTGTCTTGATGGCAGTTGATAACAATCACACAGCAGTTACACCGCACATTTATGACCCCTAAATCGATCGATCGATCGTTTGACCGTCGATTTCGTAAATTTGATCGGCGAACAAGCGAGTCGTCGCGCGTTCGCGCGCGTTGCGTTTTATTGTCTGAACTAGTCCCGATCGATTATACCATAAAGTAGCATCGCGTAATGAGATAAACGTATCATTGTTCCATTGGCATTGATTGTCGAAATCGTTGACGCAAATGGAAAAGATTTCAGTAATTGCCCTCCGGAGCAAATGTAAGAGACAAACGAACGTTTCCTCCCACGGCGGCCAGGGCGAATTGCTTACAGTATAATTCTCTCGCCCCCGCACTTCCCTATTAATTAACATGACGATTTAGGCCCCGTGTACACAGAACCACCACCGCGCACACACATACGCACATTTGTGCATTTGCACAGTGACTGTAAGTGCGCCTGGCAGATATTTAATATTCCTCGCGAGAGATGATAAATTTTCATTCGCCCGATACTCGCACCCCCGAAACGCGTTTCACAGCGGCGCACGGTTTGTTTATTTAACACTGGGCTCGTTCCTATGGTTGAACAACTGTATTCCGGACTGTGCGTTCCTCTGCGACATTGTGCCGTTTGTTGAAACCGCGTTCCCTTAGGACAAGCCTGTAAATGCACGCGAAAACGAGAAAACACAGTGGGAACGCGTTTAACTTGATTTTTTGCGATCTTTGTCTGGTACTCTAATGGAAAACATTTCAACATTTTTCGTAAAATTCTTCAATTAATTATTGTTCGTAATATTTCTTTGTATATAGTACTCTAATGGAAAACATTTCAACATTTTTCGTAAAATTCTGCAATTAATTATTGTTCGTAATATTTCTTTGTATATCGTCCACTGGGCAAGATATTTATTTTCGAGATGAATTTATCAGAGATTCTGAAAACATTAAATTTATGGCTTGGTTTTTGTCGCCTGGCATAGATCATTTCGAAACGAACCCGTGATACATCGTTTCGGTTGATTCTACTTGATCTATACGATTCGCGCAGCTCGCATTGTATCATTGCACGCGGTATCGCTGCAGATTGAATTAATTGGAAATTCTAATAAATCTGCGGTGACGATCGAGACAGAGAGCGGAAGCAAATAAATTTCGAATTCTACTAATTACTCGAAACGAACGACGATGCCCCTTTCCATTTTTGTCCAGCATTTTCGTTCGTTCTCGCGATAAAAATGGAACGTTCGATTGTTTGTGGAATTGTTTCGACAAATCGCAAAAATGATAATCACACTAAGAATCTTCTTTTTAATTATTAGTATGTCCCAAAAGTTCGTTTCGTTCTCGATTATTGTGCTCAGTGCAAATTCAGAGTAGTTTTTAAGAAAACCAATCTCATGATTAAGAAAGGGGAAGCTTAAGGAATAATAAAACATTAACGAACAGAAGATAGTGTTGCTTGTATATGCTGATGTTATATAACAATATGAAATGTGCACGTAGCGATAGGAACTTTTAGAACAACCTAATATACATATCACTGACGATGAGCTGTGTCGACTCGTAATTAAAATTGCCATCTTTGCTGAACAATGTCTCGGATGTTAAGAAACGCTCACCAGCGAATTCCAGGCTTCCAAAAAGCGGTAAAAAATCGCTGGCAGGTAATATGTTAATTTAAGAACGCAACGTTCTCAACGGCCCCGCCAGCAAAGAATAAATAATTGGAATATCGACTGCGGTCGCGGCTATTTATGCAGCTGCGGTTGTTGCGGTCGAGGTTGAGGTCGGTAACGAGCCGAATGTTATTCTCCCTCCTGTTAAAAACAGCCGGTTCTAACTGCGCGTTAAATAAAAATGAAATATTACAGTTAATCTGTAATTATAATTCCCGCGTCTCGCTTCGGGGAAACACAAGGCTGTCGCGGCGATCGATTCGATCGGAGTTTACGCCGGGAAAAACTACCGACCTAGTTGCCGTTGCGGCTAGGAAAATACCAGCGAGGATTATTTATCTAACTGCAAAAATATTAGTTTTTCCCGGGGCGAATCCCGCGAGACACTAACAACGAGCCCGAACTTTTGCGCAGTAAATTTTCCAGCGCCTGGCCCGTTTGTAAACGCTGGTAAACAGTCGAGAAACATCCTTTTGAGTCTTTTATTTATTTATTTCGCGCGCGAGAGAGAGAGAGAGAGAGAGAGAGAGAGAGAGAGAGGAGAGAGAAACGAAGAGAAAATAGTAGACGCGGATCTCCGAACGATTTTTCAACGAGCCGTATCAAACTTTGATTTTGTAAAAACATTTACACAGCATTTTATTCAGTTTTGTTTTGTTTATGGCGTTTGTTGTTACGAGGAGTTGTTAAATGGAGGGTTGGTTTCTTTTGAATGGCAAAGAAAACGTGGGATTTTCGGTAGCTGCAAGATTTCTTTAATCTGTGAACAAAATGAGTTAATATTTTGTTCGATTAAAAGTTAAAAGAAGGTTCTTTGTCGTTTGTTTGTGAAGTTAAAGAAGATTTTCAAGTGTAAACCATGCCCACGCTTCGGCGTCGTACCTGTTGACACGAATCCGCGAAGTATTGCGTTTTATTCGGAGTGTAAGTCCGCGCAAACGTTCGCGGTCTAGTTGTAATTAAAAGTTGCACTAATTAAGGGTAGCAAATTAACGGAGCCGCGTTTGCCGGCTTCTCTTTTTACAGAATGAAGCTGTGGTGGAGTCTAACGCTTGTGGCTGTCACCTTACTGACGACGTTTGTCACCGCAAACACGGAACCCGATCTCTGGGAAGAGGACGACGAGTCAGTCCTCATGCGAACCGTTCGAGGCACCAAAGAACGAGGTAACCGATCTTCAAGCTTAATTAAGAACCCGTGTAACCCACCTCATCACCATCCTATCGATCCTCGAGATACTTTCCATCCGAGCTCAATTGCCACGATTTATTAAGTCCACCATTATTCGCTGCAATTAATAATGAAATTGCGAACGCGACGATTGAGTTTCATTCTTCTCGAGTGCAACGAATCTTCTAGATTCTACGTTATAAGATTCCGATAGCAACCCCATTTAAATCGAAATTCAACTTTCGATCAATATATTTAAATCTAAACTCAAATTGAACTTTTATTCAAATGTAATCCTTTAATATCTCGAAACAAGAAATATACGACCTAGTCCACTTTCATAATTATGGGCAGATACAACGAATTTGTCAGCGCAAACGCGAAGTTTCGCGGGATTTCGTCGAATGGTTGGAAAATAGCCGGCAAATAGCGTCGGGGGAGGATTAAGAAACGTTGTTCTGGGATAAGCGCGGAAACGAGAGTGGAACCAGAGACCTGGTTGGATAAGGGAGGAGATTGCAGGGGTTGGAGGAGTCGTGTCGCATTAGAAAGGGGGGTCGGTCGAAGTTGAAATTTTGCCGGCCCCCTTTCCGAGGTTGTTCCCCGGGTGAAAGGCTCCGCAAGCCGATGAAGAAAAGGGTCTATCTCTCCTCTCCGGAAGCTCCGATCCTGGCCCGAATAAATTTCTAAGAGCGGCAAATAATCTTAGCCGACAATGAAACGCCACCGGATGATATTCCAATTGTGTTCACGGCCCCTGGCCACGGCAGAGGAAGCCCCCGAAAGATGAGAAAGAGCCGCTGAGACAAAAGAGCCTTTCATCTGCACGGGACGGGCCGCCACCGCGATACGACACTTCAATCCCTGGCTTGCAAACTGTTATATTATCGATTTCGGTTTTTCGGAACGTCCGCTGCGAATCACTGTCCTGGACACCCGAAAGGGTCTGGCAGGATAAGCATGCTCCACGGCCTCCACCACATGTTTTATTGATATCGTGTGCAAAACAATGCTTTTAGGTTGAAAGATAATCCCTCAAAAACTTTTTCGTTATAACTCTGCGAGTTTATTTTACATTATACAGAGTGTTCTTTCCATGACCGTCTCGAGCCCAGCTTCAAATTCTCAACAGTTTTCTGCATCATTCTCGATTCTCGTGCTCTCTTTGTTTCTCGATCGTCGGCATAAATGTCGCGTTATCGATGGAGTAACGGATCTGAGGCTGTATCGCCCGGCTCTGATAATGGGAAACTTTATCGGTGTGGTTCGCGCGAAATGGCAGCGATCGAGTGGAATTCCTCTCGTTTCCGCGCAATAGCTACATTCTGCCTCGTGATCGCTTGATCGGCAGGAACTGGAATCTCTGCCACGATTCCTTCGGGGCAACTAGCAGGTGAACTGGCAGCGATGTGCAAATTATGGGTTCCGGGGTGGTTTCCTCTGCCGAGGCTGTTTTCTGTACAGATCGCTTCAAAATCGTCCGAGCTCTCTGTAATAGAACGAATTTTTATCTCGTTTCTTTTTCTGAGAAGACTTCCAGTTTCACGTAAGCAGCTTTCCCTCGTTAGCGTTTCGTTTTTGGCCCTGGCAATAAAAGCAATGCATTAGATTTGAGGGGTAGTTCTGCCGTATTTGACATAAGCAGGTAATTCTGCTTGTGTAATATTGACACACGTGTGCTACCTTTTTGTCTGGGAGTGTATAAATACTAATTTTGACTGTTCCCTAATTTTGCCTGTTTCCTCTGCAAAGCACACGCTGTCTCTTCACAATAACATTTATTTGCAACACCCTCTAACAATAACCAAAACGAAAAATGAAACGCTCATGAAATTGTTCGCGCTACATCTTCAACGTCCAACGCCCTGTTAATCGAAAGCACTTGATCATGCCAGTTATGAGCGCACGAACCGGTCAAGGCACGAAGCGGAAGGAAAGCAAAAAAACCACAGAAAAAATCGAGAAGGGGTGAAATATTTGTCGGAAATTCCGGCCATTGAAATGCCGGTATAAATTATTCAAAGTTTCATAATTGGCCGGGGGGGGCTTTATTAAAAATTTACTGGGTCGGCTGGCCGAGCGCTCAATGTTCGACAAAGCGCTGATAATTAAATCAAACGAGAATTCGCGATAATAAAAAACCAGCGTAGACGGCCGGCGTCGCGTTTACGCGTTCTGCTCCCACATTGTATTTGCCGTTCATTCAACGATCGATGTATATCGGGATATAGCGTTTTAATGAAAGCGCGTTTTACCAGTCGCTTGGCGATGAAAGCTTACAACTAGCCCCCTATGCCCCGTTATAACAATCGCATTCCGCGATTCGAAAATCGGTCGCCGAATCCTTGCGATTTTAGGTTTAGCGACTGTGACATGGTTCCGATAGGAAATCGTATGTTGGACGCGTAAAACAACTCGTAAGAATTTTATGGCGGGAGTTGAAATACTTTGAAAACGTTTTACAACGGATTTATGGCTTCCTGTTCGGTTGAATGTATTCTGTCCTGCTGGCGGAGGGTTGAGTCTTAGGACAGTGATCATATTTGTATTGAACTCTGTAAAAATGAAATAATCGTTGAAGGAAGCGAACAAATCTTTTCTTATTTAAAGGTTTACATGTCAAGGAACGGATGCTGCACTGATATATCAAAAATTTTACCAAGAAGTAAAAAAATATTTATAGTTTCTTCTCATCGCAGAATCCGCCACGTTTCTTTATTACAGTTTCCACTATTCTCGCCATCCGCGTGTTAAATTTTTTCATACTTTCTGTTGTTACATTATTCCATTCTCGTTCCAAAATATTCCATAAATGTGTTTTCGAAGTAGGGCAAAAGTTTCGTACCTGTCTATCCAGTTCATCCCATAATTTTTCTATGGGGTTCAAATCTGGTGATTGGGGCGGCCATTTCATAATTTTTAATGATTTATTACATTGAAGTTGATCCAAATAGTTTATACATTTTTTTCAGGTGTGTTTTCGATCATTGTCATTATATTTATATTATTTAGTTAATACAGAGAGTTAAAGGTTCATAATCTATACGAAATACCAGAGTTTTACTAAAAACCAAAGGTGTCCTAAGACTTATGAGCGGGAGCATATATCCTGAACTTTTTCCGTGTCTTTCGATCTCGGAAGAACAAGTTGATGGTAATTAAGGAATTCGTAGACTCTGTTCGGAAATTCCTCTGTCCACTACGAGAGCCGTGCCTCCAATTATCTCCACTGACGTTTTGCATCTGTTGACGTAGCATCCGGCAGCGCCGCATCGTGCAAATACGAGAGGGGTCAATGGTCGGAATGCGACCCGCAAACCAACACACGGTCCCGTACGCTGAAGCTTAAGAAGGGCGACAAGTCCTGCGAGCAGACCAAGACCATTCAGAAGAAGTGCAAGAAACGTATAGTACCTCTTTGATCCGCCATCTTTCGCGAATTTATTCGTTCACCCGCCGTGAGAACGTTTTTGGCGCCGCGCCCGGGAAATTTTTGGCAGTCGCCAGTTCCATCGTGACAGTGGGAATTCATCGAGAGACCAGGAATCGTAATATCAAGCTACCGGATCCTCCTGACGTGTGTTCGGCTAATTAATACAGTTTAAATTCACGGGAGGATCCGGGCGCGATCGGATGTCCGCGTTCTTCGGCTTGGAGCACAGGTTTAATGGACTCGGCTAATTAGCGGGCTAGCCCCGTCGGGGGCGTCTTAATTAATTAAACGAATCGAAAGAATGACACGACGTGTCCCAGTTATCGGTGATTTCAGGCGACGGCGCTTGCTCTCCCAGTCTCTGTTAATCAGCCCTGATAAAGTCGCCGGGAGACGACAGGATCTCGAAGAAATCCTGTCGAGATAACGGGCGAGCCTGATGGAGCAAGTCGAAAAACGAACGACTGTCTTCCGCATAAACCAATGATGTGATAGTTCTTCGAAAATATTCTCTGGAAAACGTTTCATGAAGTTTAACGCGTTCGTTAGAAGTTAGTTCTCATTTTTCATTTTTTTCAATTTTCTCTATCGCGTTAAGTTGTGCTATTATTCTGATATAATTTCGAATTTTATGAAATTTATTAAGTTTATATTATTCGGCAGCATGTAGCTGTCGCAGCTACACTTATGAAAAGTTGCCGAATAATGCAAATTACGCATCGGTTACAAGTAGGATTTTTGAAGGCGACTGCGGCCTAGAATAAAATTTCGAAAGGATCAATTCAACCCATCATCTACAATAAATTCCCAAAAATTCTACACCAGGCTCGCCCCTTAAATTACTCGGACGAGATCATACGTCGGGAACAGAAGAGAATAGAAAAAAACAATGGTCACCAGTGAAAAAACTCAGTTCGAAAACTTTTTAATTTGATGGATGCCGGTTCCCGATCGAGTTAAACGGGACCGTTTCGATTCGGTTTCAAAGTTGGACTTTCCCGGGACTTTTTTTGCTGGTTGGTTTACGAGACTGCTGAATCGTGGTTTCTAGGGAAATTGTAGATTTAAACAGTTATTTTCTTTTTTGAACCGTGGCAAAACCGTAGTTCACAGGTCCGCTGAATTGCGAAGGAATATCGAGCATAAAATTGCCAAACCATGAGGAATTTTACGATATTAAATCAGAGAGCCGCCGGATAGTAATCCTGGGGAATATTGGTTGAGATGTCGTGGTACGAGTTGATGGGGAATACCAGAAAATTAGTAACCGGCCGATTGAAGTTGGTAAACCTCAGGAATTTTACGATATTAAATCGGAGAGCCAAGAAAAAATGGAATTTTAGAAGGAAAATGTGCGGAATTCTCTCGACACGAGTTACAGGAATGTACAATTAGGTTAAATAGAATGATGAATTTGTGACAAATTTTTTCTGCTGTTCATACTGTTCTGTAATTGTACGATTGATTCTTAGAATGAATGAAATCAAATGTTCTTGTCTTAATGAATTTTTTGGGAAGTTACAAGAAATATTCAACAGTCTTCTAAGGTTAAGGATTCCGGGAAAAATTGTGTGGTATTCTGTGGTAGAAATTACAAAGGACTAGACGAGGTCGTAATTAGTAGAATCAAGTTTGAAATTTGGAAGTTCAGCGCGCTACTTAGTAAATTGAATACTTTCAGGCCGTCGTTAAGGATCATGAATATTTGGGAAGTTACTAGGAATATTCAGCAGTCTTTTAAGTTAAGGACTTCCTAGGGGACAATGGAGCATCGCGTATAGTTACCAGGTGAATCCCCGTAGGCAGCGTTATAATTCCCCGGTGGCCATCTAGACTTCTAGGCTTCCATCTAGGCTTCATCTAGATCGTGTCGTTTCGTAACGAGAGATGCACCGTCGTTGTCGCCGCGTTAACGTTCCGCCGTGGGTGAACATAAATGGAGTTTATGGCAGTATGATTATCATCCTTATGTTTGCGGGGAGTACAGCCTGCCGGTACGAAAAGGGCACGTGGACCGGATGCATGAATCAGCTGATGACGAGAGTGGACAATTTGAAGACGAACAGCGATCCGACCTGCGAGAAAATGCGCCGGCTCACCAGGGGCTGTAAATCGGAGACAAACTCCAAGAAGAGCAATAAAGGTACACCCTCCACAATTTTTCCTTTTCACAGTGAAACCACTATACCATCTGTCGAACAATTACATACATTCCATTACTAGTAATACATATTCCATTTGTGTAAACGAGAATTTCTATTGTACTTTGCACTGCAGCGTTGTTTGACAATTTTTATCAATCCTAAATGCAGAAAAGTATTCGATCGATCAAATTAAACAAATTTTTTTTTATAAGGTACAGAAGTAGAATAAAAGTTTAGTCGGTTAATGAAGGAATTCTCTTTAAAAAGTGATCGATAAGCGAGACACTCGTTATATGTATTTTTGTATCGGAGGATGATCACAGTAACCCTAGACGCGAAATCGATATACAGTGGGCGTACTTGAGGTTTTTTGGGAAGTTAGAAGGATTAGTTTACTAGCTAATGTGTAAATAATTTTTGCAATTGCGAAGGTCGCGATATTGAAATTTAGAAGATGTATTTGGTAGCAAAAAAATTAAATGGTAATGGTAAATTTTGGTCGCAATTGCGAAGGAAAACTTTATTATTATTATTTATTTTTACCTTTAAAAAAAGAATTATTTACACACGAGCTAGTAACCTAATTTTGAAAAAGTTATTCGTTTTTAAAGGGTGTACGAACACTGTACACTCGCTGTACGGCAGTGTCGAAGGAGATCGCGGCGTGTGTTCCCTTTTTACGGTGCAAACTGTTCTCGGGAAAATGGTCCGCGTCGCTGATAAAATCACGTAAAAACGAATCTTCCCCGAGATTATATTGAACGACGCCAACAACCCCATTGTCTGGCACCTTCAGTGGTCTGTTGTAGTCTAGTTGTACTCGAGATTGACACTAGTGTCGCAGCGGCGAGGCTTCGTCAAGCACGCTTGACGATGGCATTGACGGATTTAAAGATAGGTTATTGAAGCGTCTCCTTGGGGTCACGGACAAAAGAACCAGCAAATGCGCCGTGTAAACGTCTGAATAGACAGGAGAAACTTCGGTCCAAGGTGGACGTGTTTCTGTGTCTCTTCCAATGATCACGCCCGTGATCCCTTATGCATCAGCATTCATCGCGAATAAGCTCACGAGATTCATTCAAATCCCGTTTTTTCCCCGCTTGAAAACTGTTCTCTTAATCGTTCACGCTGGGTACAACGTATACGAGCAATAGACTAGCTAAACCATTTGCATCATAAGGGAAAATGCATAATTTTATGATTAATACGTATCACCTTTATCACCAATCTTTTAAAAAGTAAGAAAGAACTTCATATTTTACTGCTAGTACATGGAACTTTACATCACTCCGATATAAGTAAATTCATATTCAATGAAATAGCTACTTTAACGAAAAATAAATATTTGACAGTGTTGTCAACGCCTCCGTTTATGCTCGAAACACTAAATTTAAAGTTTCGATTGTGAGACTGTAAAGCAAAGTGATCTGTACATTTTGGTTGCCTACACAAAGGCGTCTGCACGGTCGGTTGCCTCCAGCCGGGTTAAAGATCTGTTTTATCGACCTGTCCTAAGTGGGGCATCTATATTCGAATTTTCTGGTCGTGCGAACATAATCACTGTGCGTAATCTGTTTCAGGTGAACGATCGAACAAAAAGTCGGGAAAACAGTAAGCCGGGAGAGTCGTCGATCTATCACACAAGGTGGTGTCCGGACGTTCTGTTTCGGCAGTCAGGCAACGAAAACACAATCTTGTCTTTTCGATGTGAAACTCTAATTTTTCGACTAAAATAAAAAAAAATGAAACCGCAAGAAAAACCAATACAAGATAACTACTGTCTAGCGTGAGCGTAAACGAACGAGCAAAACAACGTTTGCGGTATTTCCAGAGTTGACTGACAGCGGCCGTGAGATTCGAAAACGAAAAAAAAAAAAAACGATTTTCTCGAAACGTTGTTAAAATGAACGCTCGAAGTTAAACGGTGGGACGAATTTCCGGTATTTCGGAGAGCATCGTTTGTTGGTAGACGGTCGATCGTCGGTAACAGTTATCGAGCGGGCGCGTCGTTATAGTTGGCGAAATTTCGAAAGACGTAAAAATTTGTTAGTCGCAAGGACGCGCCACATCGAATAACTGTGGCCGATAATGCGCCACTTAACCGTTCCATCGGCGTTGAAATTACTGCGTACCAATTTCCGTATGAACATTGCGAAACCGTATCCTCGACGCAGCGGCATAGTCATTAATTATCGATTATCCTCCGCCTTCCACCCTCTCGTAGTTACCGTGCATTATACCTGCTCGCTCGAGGAATTAATTCGATAGAGTAACAAGTGTCTTCGAGGCACGGACGGTGGCCAGGACGTAGCATGATTTTGTAAAATTATTCGATCGACGGAGAACTGTTGTCCCATCAATTTTAAAGGGGGTAGACTCGTTTTTCCAGGATTGTAAGGGAGTGGAATGCGCGTTCTCAATCCTCGATAATACAAAGATGGGCTTTTTCAGTAGTTAAGAACGTTAGATAAAAGATCAATCTAGTCCTATTTTTTTCGTTTACAAGGCGTAATTTGCATTATTCGGAAGCATGCAGCTGCGCATGTAGCTATTTTCATAAAGCTGCGACAGTTACATGCTTCCGAATATTGCAAATTACGCCTCGTAAACGTAATGCAATTCTGGAAACGAATCTACCCCCTTAAACGAAACGATCCCTCGAAAAATTTTCTTAGGGATTGCTTCACGACTCAAACCGTTCATTACGTTTAACGAACACAACCCTTGCTGTATTTCGATATTAAATATGCTCGTCCCTGGCCCTCGGCTACGTCTCAAGTGTATATATGCGAGCGATACGACAAATATTGACCCCGGTTGCATTTAAAACGATTTGTTCATTCACTATGCTACTGCCTTGACGATACAATGGAGAAATGACTGCCGTTGAGATTCTGTACGAAAGATATTCTCGCCGAAGCAATGCACAGCGGCAGAAGCAAATGTTCCGTACACCGTTGCTTCGAATTGACAATATTCTCAGCCTAACACTACCGTGAAAATCATCTTATACTCGATGGAACTCTGCGAAACAGTTTTCAGTCAATCATTTTTAACGTAGCGTCGCACTGGGATTGGTATCAACGATAGAAAAGCAGATTAGGTGTACGAATATTCTTTTCTCCCAGCTGTAAGCATCGTTCGGAGAAGTCCATTCGTATTTCCACCGTTGTACGATTTGTCGTAGCGTAGCGATCCCCGATTAGATTATTGTATTAGACTGCGGATTTATGTAAAATAAAAATTGTCTGTACGAATTATACGAAACAGGAGCCACATAGAAAATTCATTCTTAGTTTAACGATTCTAATCAGGGCGAACTAACACTTTGATATTGTTTTAAATTACTCACCTTCGTCGTGAATGCGTAAAATCCGCAGTCTAATCATTATTATTACACTGCGGACCTTTATGCAGTTAGGCTTTCGAAAATTTTCAAAAAATGCATAAAATTCGACGGCAAAAATAAGATTTTATTTGATCCGAGTTTCTTAAAATTCGTCTACAAAAATTGCAAATTGCATAAACATTCGCAGTCTAATTATTATATAGTGTTTATCTTTCTCTCGAGACGTCGACAGATGTGAAAAGGAAAGGGACTCTGTTGTTTTTTTCGATAAGAAAAGAAAGGTGTCCGTTAACTTTGTCTTCCTCCGGCTGAAATGAGAAAAAGAGATATGGCGTCGATGGCCGACGTTCAGTTCATCGAATACCGTTAGCTTTTAGACGCGCGCACACCCCTGTCATACGATTTCCGTTCAGGCTGACTACTCTGTTCAGCTCTCCCATGTTTCGACTAGCTGTGTTTACACTTAAAACCAGGTACAATGTTTGTGGACAGAGATACGGTCCGTTGTAGAACGCAGCGTGCCCTCCAACGCAAGAAGAAATCTCACGATTCCGAAGAAACTGCCGCGCTAGCCTCAGGATTTTCATGCATTCACTTCTACAATTTTGTATTTCGTTATTTTGTTTTTTTCAAGCTGGTTCTTTTCGGATCAATGTTGATCTTTCAATGTTGAACGTTTGTAAAGCAAGCCCCGCCATTCGAGGATCAACCAGAAGTTAACAGGTTGTTTTACAATCAGACTGATGCGTTCCAATTAACATTTCATTTAACCGTTGATCCACTAATCTCGTCGAACCATTCCAGTGTTTCTTCTTGTACCTTGTACAATAAGCACTTCGCATCTGTGTGCACTGAGTTTTACAATCGACTGTATATATCGTCTCTTATAAGTAATATACAATGTTCGATGTTAACTATGTCTTCTAACAACGGTTTCCAAACCTTCCGGATTTTTTTCTGCAGCAATTAACCGATGTTCAATCGGCTGTACAATTGAACAAACTCCTGCGAAACGATATATGTAGTAACGAGATGAATTAGGAACATGAATTAGAAACGCGTTTCTCTCGGAGAACGTTGTACCTAAAAGTTTGGGAACCGCTGCGTTACATGATAAGCACAATTCGATAATTAATACCATTTCTCCGATATTGTACTAACAATCCTTCTGGACAAGACGTGTAATTCTTAAGAGGCTAGACTCGTTTCCAAGATTGCAAGGGTGCGGGATGCGCCTTCTCGTTGATTAATAATGCAAACATGGGGGTTTTGAGTAGTGATAAGCGCTAGATAAAAGATCAATCTAGACCTCAATCGTCCTCCAAAGTCCTATTTTTACGTATGCAAGGCGTAATTTCAGATACTTACTTATATCTTCAACAAAATGGTAATTAAAGAATACAAGCTTCCAGCTTGATCTGATTGTATTATTTTGATTAGATGCAGCTATTTGAAGAAATAATGGAAATTACGCCTCGTAAATGTAAAAGTAAGATTTTTGAGGGCGTCTGCGCTCTAGACTGGTGTTTTATTTATTATCATTAGACTGCGAATCTTTATGCATTTATGAAGAAATTGATTGAGCGATATATAAATGAGTAAAAGATTTTAAAAATTCAAGAATGTTGTAATGTTGCTTTTAATGTAACAAAGTCGTTGAGAGGTCAAATCAATTATTATTTTATTCCTGCTTTTCACAATCAATGCGAAACATTTTTATTTTGCATAAAGATCCGCAGTCTAATTATCATTGATTACTGAAAATCCCCATCTTTGCATTATCGAGAAACGAGAAGGCGTAGCTCGTCCCGTGCAATCCTGGAAACGATCCACCCTCTTAAGAGAACGAGAAAATGAGAAAAATCTAAGAAACGTCGATGTATACAGTTGTTATATGTGTCTCGTATTATCTCTGAATGGAAAATCGTAAGCTAATAACGAAAGCCGAATGAGCATAAAAATCAAATTAACATAACGCAGAGTCTCAAGCGTATCTCGTGGTGCCAGGTGCCTAATCGGGTAAACGATTAGGTCGCGGCCTCACGAGACGTTCCATTGAAACTAATAGAAATCAAACCCTTTTCCCCGGATACAAGATTGTATTTGTTTTTAAGTCTAGATGTATACAGAGGAAAAAGAATTCGACGAATAAGGTCAGCTGGTACAGATTCTGACGCGTCGACCTTGCAACGAACGCATCCGAGTACCTACAGGTCGTTCCAATTCACGCATCCACCGAGTCTGTCATCGCCATCTTGAATAACGGATGAAAAAATTCCAAGGAAAATAGTTCCGGTTGTACAGTGTGACCCATATTTAGTTACACTTTCGTTCGACTGTATTCGTGGCCTTGCGGCGTAAAAAAACAACAACTCTGTCTCGTATGTATTTTGAAAAACAGCAAAGATAGCAGAGGGTGGCCATTGTAAATGGAATGTCCTGTATTCGTATCTCTCGGATACGAGGATGCTACGGTGATTGGTCGATCGTAGGCTAGATTACATATGTAACACCATATCATCATTACGCATTAAAAATGAAACAATGGTAAAAGAAAAAAAAACAAATAAATAAAACGAATCTATCGATAGGCTAAGATTAGCATTGTCTACGTTCTATGGTCTCTTCTAATTGCTATAATTAAACGTCTATTAAGCGTAATTAATAAACCTGTGCTTCACCTCTCTCTGTGTAGAACTCGATGGAAGTTCTTCCGTGTTTTAAACTGCATTGTAACATAGCAGAATTGTAACGATAGAAGAATGATTAAACGCGACCGATTACTATGTTAACCGTCTTTCGAACGCGGGCGAGCGATTCAAAAATTGTTCTAATTTTTTGGAAGTCGAAACGTAATCGCATCGCTCACAACAATTCTATACAGTTCATAATCAAAAAAAGTTTCTTCGATCATTCGATCCTGTTGAATATATAGTTGAAATTCGTTGGTAGGAGTCTTTTTCTTTGCACCAGATCAAAAAGGAACGAAAGCGCGACGGTAATTGGTTAATCAAAGGATACGAGAAAAGATGTCTTGATAGAAAGTAACAGCTGAGGTTTTAGTTGGCTAGGCAATCGAATCAAATTAAACATTTCCTAAATCAAATATCTCGTAGTTCGTGGGAAATCGTCAGCGATTTATTTACAAGCTGACGTTATTACTGAGCGCAGAAAATTGTATAATGTATCTACTTACTTATTAAATAATTGTGTAACCGTTACACATGTAATAAAAATCCAATGTTGTCAATAAAAACTAAATATTATATACAAAACGACTGACCGGCTTCTGTCGATCCAGACCCGGTTAATTAACCCGATTAACCCATTCTTGCAGGGAATTCGTTCTTCTTAATTGAAGCTCATTACGTGGGAGTCGTTCGTGCGTAGAAAATTCACAGGATTTCTGTATAAAAACAAGCACGTTTATTTGTAAAAAAAATTTATCAAAATTACAAAAATTCGACTGTGGCGGCCTACTCCTACACTCGCCACAAGATGGACAGATAGTCAAAGACCTTTCTCGCTACTACCTGATCAGTCACCGATCCCTATATATACGTCCTCAACTGCCGATTACATCGCTAAGGCAGGGACCGCTAGATAGCCTTACTGATGAGTCCTCTTAGCGGGCCTAGGACGAAACGCTCTTTCCTTTCCTCCCCCCTTCTCTATCTCACACACCGTCAGCGTCCGCCAAACGACGATAAAAGTGTTACACGAACAGTATCAAATATTTAAAAAGTTGGACGAATTTTTCGTATTTGTTTTCATAGAATACGAACAAAGTTACTAATAAATCTATATAATATATATATATATTTTAATCATCCTCCTGGAACGTCACAGTAGAAGATAAGGCAAATGGTAACGAGGACTTCACCTCTGGACGGAATGAATACACTACTTATCCTACATGTACAAAAGTGTTGTATAAAAAAAAGTCATATATAATGCGTAGACTGTGGATCTTCGAGCCCAATAAAAATTCTCTTTCTTCAACAATCTTAATATGTTGTAAACATTGTTTCAAATTGTGCACCTAGTAGTTTTTTGGCATAAAATCCGCAGTCTAATAACATGTCAATTGCTGTGGCGTGTATGCTACTAAAGTTGAGTAGTACTAATTGTTCAAACATGTATAAATCTTTCGTAAACTGTTATGTATCGATATGAAGTATGTACAGGGTGTTTCAGCAACTGGGACAAGCTGTATCTTCGAAATCGAATAGAAAATTTTCGTTTGCGGTAGAAGACGCATTTTTGCGTCGAGTGTAAACGAGTACAGCTTGTCCCAGTCGCGTGAAACATCCTGTACACTCTTCGAGATTCAAGTTTTGATAAAACCACGTTGATTTCACGCCATGGAAACTGAGAGTTTTCTGGAGTAGGCTTTCCCTTCCCATTCTTGGTCAGACGGCACAGCAGTATGTCGCAATTTGCACAGCCGCGAACCATACTTCAGCATTACTATTATAATGCAAACTACGAAAAGAGTCAAGCACGTGGTTGCCGGCCAGAATATGTGCAATCCCATTTTGGCTCTTAACCCTGTGTACCTGGTACACCTGTTTCCAAACTTTGGTTGTAGAAAGTGTTAATCGATCTGATGACGTGATGTTTGTGACTGATATGTTAGTACATTGAACGTATTGCTTGTTTTCTCATATGCTTAGCATTGGATCTAGCGTCTAACGGTCAAGCTCCTCTTGTTGTTATATTAGATTTCACTCTCTCGCTTCTGCATCTCCATGTATTCTTGAGATTGCGGAAGGGACGCAAGCAATTTAGGATTATGGTACTGCAGAACCTGCTTCTCTGGCTGCAGTATACGTCCCGGTTCTAATTCGCTTATATCCAGAGGAGGAGATTTGTGTGGTAGTACCGTCCACAATGGTTGTATCCACCTGTTTCCTGTTGTAAGAATAAATTTATGTGATTGAAGCAAGCTGAAGTTAGTAGGAAAGGTTATGGAAAACTTACCGGTGAAGGGACTTTGCCAATAATCTCTGTGTCGAGAACAGAAGCAAAATCCGATATTCAAAATACACAGGACGACGAATACGAAAGAACAGATTGCCACGGCGACATAAAACGGTGTGAAATCACCGTACTCATGCTTCACGAAGAAGGGATTCTTCAGGTAATCCTCTCGCTCGTCTAGAATGGACATTTTTATAAATTTTTAGACTGAGTAACTTCTGAAAAAGACAAAGACAGTTTTCCCTTATGTACATATAAACTTTTAGAGATTCGCGAGATCATTCATTTTCCGGAAACGTTATTTAATAAACAAATCGTCTTTTCCAATTCATCAGTTACGTACTTGAAGACAGGCAACTTTATTTGACAACGAGAATGCTTTAAAATTGTTATTAGATGAAACTGATGTTGCATTAATTTGGAAATTGCAAGAGGATTTGTTTAAAAGAGACGCACGTTGGCGTCATCTGCGCTGAGAGAAGCGAAGGTGTGGCGTGAGGTCAACGTGACGAAAGTATGTTTAATTCTTTAAATATTGTACGTGGATAATTAGTATGTGTTAGAATAGTTAATGAGTTTGATCAGAATAGAGTAAATGTTGATGAAGGGTTCGAAAAGAAAAAAGTATCGATAACTGAGGATCTCGGATGGGTTAATCAAATTGTTGTACTCGTACGTACCGTTCAATAATTTATGTTTCTCCTTGTATTCTTCTCTCGAATGTTAGAGAAATTTGCGTTAACGAATGTTACGTGTAAAATAGCACTGGATGTTCAGTATTAAAACTGCGATGCATTCGACTGGATTACACTCATCACTGAATACTTTTTGATGCTTTGGAATCTGTTACAGCAAGTTGTATTTGGGCGGGGCGATTTACATGGTGGGAGAAATTAATTCGTTAGGTTCCATTTCCATGTAACAATAGAAGCACCTGTTACAGAGATGGGCAATTATTTATCTAAAATTTTTAAATAAAAGATAAACGAAAGTTATCTTTTATTTCTACTTACTTTTCTGAAATACATATTCGATACAGTTTGTCTGTAAGATACTCTCCAGAAATTTCATTCGTCCTTGTAGTTTATCGAAGCTCGAAGTAACGGCGTAAAGCTTATTCAACGCCTCTAGCGGCGAGATGTTATTCCAGAGGCACTATTCGTAAGATACAGCCGAGAATTTTTAGTTTATCTTTCACGATTATTTGAAAGTTGGAGGCAGCGCCGCCATGTATCTTACAGACCATGTTATCTGTCAGATTTCAATGGAAAAATTTCATCTTAACCTTCATATTTATTCGAAGCTCGATGTAGCAAGATGATTTATTCGATTGTTTTATTCGTAACGAGTATTTCGAAGAGATTAAAATCAGATGTATCTTTATTCGTAATTTTTATTCAACTTCGAATAACTGATTGTAAGATCTTGATCCGACGTTGTCACGTCGTAATACGTACGTAGTAGGTAACTGACGAGCCAGAAAAGGCCAGAAACTGGCGCCTCTATCGACGCAGAGGTGAATTACAGGAGGTAAAGTGGCGTGTTTATCGGCGTAGAGGGGAATTACAGGAGGTAAAGTGGCGTCTCTATCGGCGCAGAGGTGAAATATAGGAGGCGGAGTCAGGCGGAGTGGCATCTCTATCGCCGTAGAGGTGAATTGCATGAGGTAAAGTGGCACCTCTATTGGCGTAGAGGTGGTGAACTACGAATGAAGTAGGAGAAGGATTGAGAAATCATCGCCTCTCCTGCCGGGCTACGACGGAGAGGGAAATGTGTCGCTCGCAGGAGAGACAAAAACAGAGATTACGAAACAGCTTGATTTTTCGATGAACTTACAATGCCTTTCTGAAGTGAAGAAGCAATATTTTCTTATGCTCTTTGTGTTGAAGTATTCTCTGAATTATTGCGGGGTCTCGTACAAAGCCCTTTTTGGGAAAAAATGTACAGAAAAAAATGTACACTATTATTGTTAATAAAGTTTCAAGAGACAAATTGCAAAAACGGGCTCTGTACGATACCCCGCAATAATTCAGAGAATATTTCAACACAAAGAGCATCAAAATATATTGTTTCCTCGCTAAATGAAACTGGAGTGGGATTATCGAAAAATCAAGCTGCTTCGTAATCTCTGACTTTGTCTCTCCTGCGAGCGACATGTATCTCCCTCTCCGTCGCAGCCCTACAGGAGAGACGAGGATCTCTCTAACCTTCTCCTACCTTAGAGCAGTGATGCCAGAATCGCTACACACAAGCGTACCTCTAGTCTGTCCGTGTGGCTGCCTATTCGACTCGATGCGTTCCTTCGAAATTCATGTTTTACCGAAGTTTCGAATGCATGAGCCGCAATCTGGAGGTAGCGCGTTCGATTCCCGGCGCGGCGCGGTTCACATTTTGTTATAACTTTTGATGTAAAAAAGATATCGATGCGAAATTTGGACTAAAATTTTTGAAGTGAAACTTCTTTGCCGAGGGTAACAATTTTCTGATGTTACGGAACTCGGCGTTACGGAAGTAGAAAATCAAGCGCGAAAATTTAAACTGAAAATGTACGGAGAAAAATAAATTTCTTACCCCGACGGGATTCGAACCCCGGTCCACCGAGTGATAGTCCAACTCCTTAACCGTTTGGACAACCAACGATCTTTTGAATACAAAGATAGACTGCGCCATTTTGGGGCGAGTTGAAGACCACACTGTCGGCGTGGGGTAGAAAGAGTGAAAGAGAAAGCATTAGCCGGTATCTATAGCGCTTTCTCTCACTCTTTGTAACCCGCGCCGTTATTGTGGGCTTCAGCGCTTCGTACAGGCCGCGCAGTCTAATGGTTTTGACACAACGTGCAACAATATTTTTGTTTTTGTTTGTTTGAAGTGTTGTTTTCATTATTGAAGTGTTTTGAAGTGTACATTAGTGTAATATAATTATATATATTACACATATATTAGATATATATTTGGTAAAAAACAAGAGGTATGTATATAAATTACAAAATTACATTTAAAATAAAAAAAATACGGTTATGTTACGACATCACGTGCAACTACTTTTACATTAAATAAATATTATTTTGTTTTACAGAGATCTGTTGGAGATATATATAATTAAAAACCTACCGTGTGTGGAACAGAATAAAAAAAGAACAGGTATGTATATAAAATACAAAATTACATTTAAAAATCGAAGGTCAAAATGAATACATATAAATACAGTGTGAAACGTGTGTTTAGATAAATATTAGTATTGAATTCTCTAACAAGAGTTCACAATTTTTTAGGGTTGGTGGATAGGAAAACTGAAGGTAAAGTGGGTCTATTCCCTGACAATTTTGTCGAAGTAATAAATCTTGGAACAGACCAACAAGACCATGAACAAAAATACGATCCAAAACCTAACGCAAAGACTTTTCAATCTGTGACGAAGAGTCGGCAGCCGTGCATCGGTAGTGCGAGGCTCGAGGAAAAAACAAACGCGTGGAAAACCACACGCGGTAGAAGTGAAACTTCTTCTATAAAACTTAAAAAAAAACATGATCAGGGACAACCAATAAAAAAAAACAAGATCCAGGAACAACCAATACAAAAAAACAAGATCCGGAACTAATACAAAAAAAAACAAAATCATAGAAAAAATCATAGAAAAAGTTTCACTTCAAACATAATGAACGATCAAAATTTGCGACGCAAAGAAGGAGAGAATATGAGAAAGAAAGAGACATAGTTCATAGCATTTCCCATACGCTCTCCTTCTTTGCGTCGCAAATTTTGATCGTTCATTATGGTTGAAGTGAAACTTTTTCTATGATTTTATGTTTGTTTTTTGTATTAGTTGTTCCTGATTTTGTTTTTTTGCATTAGTTGTTCCTGGATCTTGTTTTTTTGTATTGGTTGTCCCTGATCTTGTTTTTTTTTTAAGATTTCCAATCTTAATTCGCTTCTAAACATTACTAGACTGCAAGAAGTTTCACTTCTACCGCGCGTGGTTTTCCACGCGTTTTTTTTGTGTATACATTTTCAAAAAAAGACCTCTGTACGAGACCCCGTAATAATTCAGAGAATATTCCAACACAAAAAGCATCATAAAATATTGCTTCTTCGCTTCAGAAGTTATTGTAAGTTCATCGAAAAATCAAGCTGCTTCGTAATCTCTATCCTTGTCTCTCAAGGATCTCTCCATCCTTGTCCTACTTCATTCGTAGGCCACTTCGCTCATGTCAGAGAGAAACGTGTTTATGCATGTTTCATACCATGAGTTTCTACCTCCGATACAAGAATGGCAGGAGACGCGACGACAGCGCCGCGGCGGAAAGGCAGAAAGCGCGATAATGAAGCAGCCATGTTGGCATACAAATTGTTCAGTCTTATAACGAACACGCACTCCCATTTCATTCTCTTTCCGAGGGACAAGCTGTATCTTCGAAATGGAATAGAAAATTTTCGTTTGCGGTAGAAGACGCATTTTTGCGTCGAG